>OY735221.1:35830012-35935012 GCA_963457665.1 Thysanoteuthis rhombus
ATCAAGTCATAAAAGGTGTGATATCATAAAAAGGTGTGACTTCATCAAGATAACATCTATCCAGATTAATAGATGACTTAACAAGCATTTGTTTTTTTACCATCTTTCAAAGTATTGCTTGTTATTGATAGCTAAAACTGTCTTGAAAAATGGCTGAAGTTGGCTAAAATTTTCAATTTCCTGCTAACTTTATTGCTAAAAATTTTATATATACCCATTTAAAGCCTACCAATCAAAAAAATAGCTTTACTTTAAGATTCCAGTACGAATAATTGATAAAAATTGTACTCTTATTTAGATTTAAACTTATTGGTTTTTTTGATAAATAGATTTTCTGATGATCCATCCCGACTTACCTCTCTCTCCTCCTCTTCCTCCTCCTTTTACCA
Organism: Thysanoteuthis rhombus; assembly: GCA_963457665.1. Classification (NCBI taxonomy): domain Eukaryota; kingdom Metazoa; phylum Mollusca; class Cephalopoda; order Oegopsida; family Thysanoteuthidae; genus Thysanoteuthis; species Thysanoteuthis major. Next base: position 35,830,402 of record OY735221.1, read on the forward strand.
CTACTACCTTAACTAGTAATGCTACTATCACTTTGTTTAGAATCCCTTTGAAATCAGAAATTACAGATATGGACGTAAGTATAGTGGACACATCATTGAACTTATGGTTCTTGTTTTGTTATTGATGTTATCTGGAAAATCCACCGCTAATCCTGTATAACATGAGAATGATATTTACTCCACACATTTCTTTGGTAAGTATTTTTAGTCATAATTTATTTTTGACCGGTTCTTCTGCTTTTTTCTCCTTAGTCCCTAAGAATACTAAATAATTATAGCTATTACAGTTCACTGTATTTTTGTTTGCTAAATAAATGCGAATAGCAAAAGATAATAACAGCCAAGTTGCCAAAAAGTGCTTGACTTATTTTTATCTGCGTTTATAGGGAAAAATGTTTTGGGTTTTCCCTAGATCCCCAAAACAATCTTTTGTGAGATTTTTTGCTATGACTGACAGTGCAGCAATGATTGTAGAAAAGTAAGACTTTCATTTTAAGAGGGCATGTGGCTTTAGGGTAAGAACTAAATGATAGAAAAATGTTTGAGGTTGAGCAGTCAAGCATACTGTTGCGTAGGAATCCTTTCACATCAGCAGACAAAACTTGATCTTAGATTGAGGTTGGCAGACAAAAAGGAACATTAGTTTTAGGGTCTGGGAATGCTCAAAATTTTTTCCAGAATGAATTGATGCAAATTGCTTTTCCATTTCATGCCATTTCACACAGCAGTAGAAATCTGTACTAAAGTAGGCCTTTCATAAAAGCAAACTTTCTTGAGGTGGAGGATATCTGTACCTTTAAGACATAACCCATTTTTCATAGGTTATCACCTCCACAAGCCGTCACCTTATCTAAACCCAACCAACTGTTATCGGGCATTGGAGATCTTGACAAATTTCAATGAAAAAATATGTGTGGGCGGCTTTGTCTATCTGTCAGAAACCGTTGATAGAAACCGTCGCTAAACTGGTCACTAGTTTGTGCCAGCTTATTTCTAGAATATTCAAACTATTCAGTGATCCAACAAAAGGCAAGAAAAGTGACTTATTGATTACCCCATATCCCAATTCTTTATTTGATCACTCCCAACATGGCATGCTGCCAAAAGACGATCATGTGATGGTTTCTATTGAGTGACTAACCAGAATTGTTATTTTTTGCTTCTGCTTACTTGGGCAGAAGTCTGTCTCTAGAAGTTTCTAGTTTTATTTTGTTTTTGTTTTTTGTTATAACATTGTTCATTTGAGAAAACAATTCCCTCTGCATAAGGAGCAGGGTAGAACTGTAAATTGGTCATGAAATCTGATGATAATTGATATTTGGGTTGATAAAGACCGTGTTTGATGTCTCGTAATTTATACCAGTATTCTGGAATTCTCCTGTTTTCAGGAATGCAATGCAAATCCTTTGGCATTTGAAGGCTTCTCCATGCATAATCAAGGTCATTCAAGTGCTTTTAAGTGAGCGGCCATATTTGCTATACACTTTGGTATTTGGGGATCTCTGGCCATATTCGGATCCCAAACTTCTAATTTAGCTATGATGCTATCTTTATCACACAAAAATTTGTTTTTAATTTGACCACAGAGTTCTATTTGGAACTGTGAACAGTTATTGTTCTACCTAACACTCCTTACACCAGGAATAGGTTTCTGAACTAGGAGGGTCAAGGATTATATTTTCTACATTTTATGATTCATATTTTTTCCAGGATCAAGTCCAGACAGCTTACTTTGCATTTGATACTCTTTGTTAATGAAGAAGCTAGGAATGTTTTATATTCAGTTGATACTATTGAATTCAACTTGTGCAATCTAAAATGTTCAGATTGAAATTCAAGATCGATAATATTTACCTTTAGCAGTTCATATTGTTGGAAACAAAAGTAATTTGTTCCACAATGGACTAACATCTCATATATTTGCTTTACTTCAGCAACTTTATTAATCATTGCCGCCCACAACAGACTGGTTTATTCACTGTTGCCAGGTTTTGTTGATTACTGCTACCCACAATAATCAGGTTTAATCAATCTTGTGGGTTTAGGTTATTCATATTCTGACAATTATACATATCTCTGTATCTATCTTGACTTTGCCCAGTGCTTACTCTTCATAGTAGAAACTTGAAATTTCATACACCCACTCAATGAGTGTGGAAAATGATTTCTTTTTTGTATTTGAAAATTTGCTCTTAAATAGGTTTTTATTGGAGGGTTCAATTTACAATGATTGTTTATGACCAATTGATCCCCTATTTTGTGTCATAGAATAAAATCCTAAATTTATGATTTAAATTATACTACTAGAATTTCCATCATGGTGACTTGATTTTATGATCACCACTGCTTAACCAATGAGGTGAGAAGCAGCATATATGTGTGGTGGTGATTCATAATTTCCCTTAATTTTCCCTCTGGTCAGTTTTTGATTCAGACTGAAAATAGAGTACTTGATCTTGTGATGTTTCTAGAATTATACTTTTCACGCTTTCTCCGGGTACCACTAAGTTTGTGTCAGTCTTTGTATTATATGATGATTGTTCTGGAGAGAATTATGGATTGTTGCAAAATAATTTTGCCTCTTGCTGCTGTGTGAAAATTATGACACTAAGTATTTTAAAAGAGACTCTATATGTAATAGTAATATTGACAGAGTTTTTCTTGAACAAAGTATGAATGGCATACACACCCCAAAATGAAAACTGGTTTACACAACATCTTTTAGTAACTTTTAAAATTCACTTGTTTATCCCATCATTGTACTGTAGTTGTTGCTTCCAAATCTGATAATATTATTCAAGGGAATATCTTTGAATATTTAGGTTCTCGGCCATATTACTATCTGGGAATGTCATTTTGTGATCATGAAAATGGTGATCCATGTTTACAAAGGCACATGATGTTCTGAAAAATAACCAGGAATGAAGGCTTCAGCTTCAGCAACTTTTTCAATTTTTAGATGTTGTTAGAAAACATAAACCAAAATTGTAAAAATATGTTTCTTCAGTTTTTAAGTTGGTCTGTCTGGCTGGCTATGTATGTATGTATGTATCATGTACACAATCTAGACTGATGGAGCGAGAAGGCTGAAAAGATAAACATTTGCACCCTATTATGTCTAGAAAAGAATGTTCTTTAATATTTTTGAAAATTCCGTACCTAATTAGGGTTTTAGTAGGGGATTCCATGTGCAATGTAAGTTTATGCTAATTTGGTCCCTTAGTTTGCGTCAGGCTGCATTTATGCTTGTTTCTTGATAATTTGGACTTTTTTAGTGACCATGGCAAGAGAAATAACTCATTCATTGATCACCCTTTTTCCAATATTTTAATTGATCAACCCCAAAATGACATGCTGCCAAAAGCCATTTGTAGCATAACAGTTTTTATTGAGTGACTAACCAGACCTGTTTCACTGAGTTTATATTTTTCGTGACATGCAATACTATCCTTTAAGATATAGAGAAGCTTTGATCTTTCATTATATCAGTTTTTGACAAAATTACTATCTGGGAATGCCCTTTTGCAATCACTGAAATGATGATCCATTTGTACAAAAGGTACATGATGTTCTGAAAAATAACTGACAATGAAGGTTTCCTCAGCAACTTTTCCACTTTCATATGTTTTTTTTTCTATTAAAAAAGTGGTAAGATTCACTTTAGACTTTCAAAGTTTTTAGGTGTGTCCACACACCTCTACAATACGCTTTCCAATTGGTTGGTCTGTTGGTCATCCCTGTTATATTAAACAATGAAAATAAGAAGGAAGGAAGAGGTGCAATGACATTTAAAGGTATGATGTTATTAAAAGGCATGATATCATTCAAAAGTGTAACATTCATTCCAATCAATTTTTTTTACCAGCTGCTAATGATATCATAATATAATATCCAAAGTCTGCATAAAAGTCAAAAATGGCCAAAAAAACTGACAAAAATGGACATTGACAATTTTTATTGAATATGATACTTGCAGAATATTTCCATATCGCAATATCTTATGAGTATGAGAACCAATTGATTCAAAGAAAGACTACTTACTCTTCTTCATCTTCCTTCTGCAACTACTGGTTGGATGATGGACAAATTGTTGAACTTATGGTTCTTGTGTTTTTCAGTATTTTTGTTGATGAAGATTGATTTATTTGCATTCTTTAGTGAAATTGTAGGACACACACGGTAGCAGTTGTTTTTATTAGTATTCCTTCCATTTAATTAGTCTTTAAAGTCAGATCCTTGCAGTCACTCATTCTTTGAAAGATTTCACAGACTTTGTCTTTTTCTTTGATAACTCTTCACCTATCATTGTTAACGAGGGATGCAAATCGTAACATTTAAAAAGTCACATGTGATTGAGGCTCAATAAGTTCCAACAAACAAATACTTAAAAATTGATGCTAAATAAGTTTGCAGATGACAAATCAGTGTAACAGTACAATGACCAAAACCACACAATGGCAACTTACAATCAACTTCATATTAGTACTTTTGAGCAAGTTTGGCTCTATTTTCTGCTAAATGTATTTGACAGGAAAAAATTATTTTCAAGCAATAAAAAAACTTGAGAAACTGTAAAGTAATTTCATTAAATTTTGATAAAAAAAAATCCAGAAACCCAGATGAGTATCAAAAAAACACAGGTCTGAATTTTGAAAGCCAGCACTGGCAACCTTGTAGCTAAATACTGTATGAGCATCCCATTCACCATGACTGAGCCTTATCATTCTTCCTGTCTTGAGCATTTTTCTTTTTAAGAATATAGCATGATTCAGATCTGTCATCCCCTTCCCCCTTCTACTGCCCAGATTGAGCTAGCTGCATCTTCTGGCCTTTCCCAAAGCTAAAATTGCAGTTGGAAAGGGGAAGATTTCAGACTGGGAAAGAGATTAAGGAGCATGGGTGGAAGGCAACTGATGATGATCTTGAAAGAGAACTTTTTTTAGAATGTGGAAAGAAGTCTAGGATAAGCATGTGAAGCCCCAAGGGCCAAGGGGAGTACTTTGAAGAGGTCTACAGTGCCAAGAGCTCAGGTAGACAATTTTATGATTTATGTTAAATAGTTGGATACTTTCTGGATGGACCTCATAAAAGCAAGTATGGAAAGTGAGTCCTTTGCTAACCAATCATTTATTACATTAATGGAGCCAAGTGAGTGTTTGTATATGAGATTTGCAAGAATGTGAGTCTGTTTTTTTCCAATTAGATGTGCGTGTGCACGTATTTATGTGTATGTAGATGTTTACAAACTTCACGTGTTTAATGCGTGGGTGTGTCAAAACATCTGACTGGACTTTTTGAACACAAACATTCCGATGTTAAAAGGTGGTGTTATTTTATCCATATGTCTGAATCATAGTTTATCGTAAACAATAAACATCCCAGTTATTTAATCAAGATTTTTTTTTACATTTTGGACCATCAATATCTGCAGAGATTCACTTCTATATCATAAACACTAAACTCCCTGAAGATATTTGTATGTGTGTGGAGATTTCTGTGTGAGTGTGCGAATACGTTTTTGTAAGCATTATGTGAGAATATGTTTTTGGGTGAGCGAGTGTGTGCCTGTGCTTGTGAAATGTGAGTGTACCCAAGGGCATGTGTTTGTATGTGTGTAAGTGTGTGCAGGCTTCAGGGTGAATGTTTGTCTATGTTTGAATGCGTGTGGAAATATCCGTGTAAGTGTCTGCTTATGTTTGTGAAATGTATGGCGTTGTTTGAAAGTGTTGGTGAGAATGTGTATAGGTGTGAGAGGGTCTTTTGCGTGTGTGAGTATGTCAAAGTGCGAGCGTGTGTGTATAGTGAAGTGTGTTTATGTGTGCGTGCGCTCGTGGGCGTGGGCTTCTCTCTCTGAAGATGTGCACGCGCGCACGTGTGTGTGTGTGTGTGTGTGTGTGTGTGTGTGTTAGAGAGAGAGAGAGAGAGAGAGAGAGAGAGAGAGAGAGAGAGAGAGAGAGAGAGAGAGAGGGGTATTAATAAAAGACAGGAAAGTTATCTTAAATAAGAATTACTGCAATGAATTTCTGTTTAGATTTGAAGCAGACGTAGTAAACAAGATAACTAAAGTTGAGAAATTGGGATGTACCTAGTCATCCGAGAACAGTAGCGGCATAAGAACCTGTTGCCCCAGAATGAGAAGAATATGTAACTTTTACAAGTACAGCGAATGCAAAAAGTATCGGATACATTTGAAAAAAAAAATAATTTCAACATCATTATACAACTTCAAAATTGACAGCATTTAGACCGAAGATTAAAAAATGCAAAAATAAAAGCAAAACAGAGTATTGAAACAAGATGAAACATAGAAAAGTCATATACCAAATTTAGAAATCTTTCGTTCTAAATTCTATAAACTCTGAAGCTGTACAATGACGCTGAAATGAACTTTTTGAGATTTTGCACTCATTGTATGATGGAATAGCGCGATTGGATGTTTGCAAGCCAAAATAACCAGCCGAAAAGACATAGGCGTTTTCCAAGGGGAGGGAGAATATATTCGGAATATATCTTAGCCACAACCCTATTACCAGCGAATAATGAGACCATCTTTTATATAGGTACATCAAGTCGGAGTTACATAACACAATTGTACAGCACTAAACGTGAAGACAAAGACACAGCAATCAAAATCGAAGACACAGAACTGGAGATCGTAGACCACTACATTTACCTAAGATAATGAATTTCCGTGAAATCATCAAAAGAAGAAGAAATCAAGCAAAGAATCAGTTAGGGTTGGCAAGCTTTCGGTGGGACAAGCTCAACCTTCAAGAGCAAGAAAACCCTGCTGGTACCAAAAAGAAAGGTATACAGCCAATGCATCCTCCCAATAGTCACCTATCGAGCTAAAATATGTAACCTAACCAAAAAATTGACTATTTAACTGAGAACCATGCAACCTGCACAAGAGAGAATCATGCTCGACATAACATGGAGAGACCACACGACAGCGCTGTATATCATAGGGAAAACTGGAGTCCAACATGTCATAAAATCCATTAAAAAAAAATTAAATGGCAATGGGCAGGTTATATTGCAAGAATGGTAGACAACTGCTAGACATCACGACTCACAACGTGTATCCCCAGAGACCACCTGCGAAACCGGGGCTGACAAAATATAAGATGGCGTGATGAACTGGATAAGTTTAGAGAGTACTGGCTCTGCGATGCCCATGATAGAGAGGTCTGGTGAATCTTGGGGAAGGTGTACGTCCCAACGACGGACGCTAAAAGGCTGCTGTTGATAATGACCATACTTTATTGAAAATAAGGTTCCAACTTTCAAACACCCTCACCCTAGGTGAGAAGGCCTGATCAAGAGAGGGGCCAATGCCCCGTTTGCCGACGCCCATGCCTGCAGAATGAAAATATAGATTCAGGTTTAAATTCTTTTTTGGTTTTCCAGCCCAAGTGGGAATTGACTTTGTTCTTCACCCCCGTAACAAGAACAACAATAACAATCCTCACCAAATTTTGGGCAAAAACACTGCGCCGTTTGTCTATCACGTCACGTTAAAGCAAACCTATATACATATTCCTTTACCATGATTTGAAATCACAACCATGTAATTGTATAGCGACTTTCTTACCAGTTGAGCTAAACTGACAAGTCTTATACACTTATGAATTTATTCATTATATCTACAATAAAAAAGTTACAATAATTCTGACGGGTTCATTAAAAACATCTAGATTCTCCAGAATTTAGATGCGTCTTGATGTTTTTACTCTGTTATTGAAGTTTTTCTATAGAAAACGCCAGTGGTGTCATAAACAGAATTTATTCTGACCATATTTATTCTTCGATGGAATTTTTCTTGCATGACATCAAATTCTGATGCTACGGTTGTTCAGTTATTGACAGCGATGGCAAATTCTCGTATATTCTGTATTCTTCAACATTATAATCACTGTTATTGATACATCATTTCTCTGTTATTGAGTTCTAGCTGTTATCTTTATCATCATTATTGTTGTATTATAATGACCATGTACATCCGAGTTAAAAAAAAGGTCCGTAGATGAAAAATACCCGTTGGTAAACCGCGGATGTTACCCGTCTTACACCTCCGCTGAAATAACAAGGTAAATACGATGTACAGAAAAATCTCTCCCCTTTTTTTGTGTTGACCGAGAGGGACCCTTCATTCTCAGAACACGAAACGATACTCGGGTGAACAGTGAGAAGCAACGTGAAATTACGAGATTAGCCTTGGGTAGATTCGGCTCTGTCACTCTTCGTATATTCTCCTCACCCGTCAGCTAAAGAAGGCGATCCTTTTTCTCTAACCTATCAGTTTTTATTTAGTTTCCTACTGATCAGAGGCCACGGTGAATAGATAGGCTTGATTTAGTCTTCCATTTATCAGAGGTTACGAGAAGACAGTCTCCAGCATTATCTTTTCATCATCATCACCGCATTATTTCTCTTCTTATAATCTATGATGTATTAAAAGCCATTTTTGTTCGTTAAAATCAGATATCGTCGTTCTGAATAACACAGGCTTCATACACAATTCTTCCACCGAAGTACCATTTTACGACAGCACCGCATCCACTGGGATTGAAACGACCTTGGTATGGGGACAATCGTTACATCGTCAATAGAACTCTTTCGGCTATCAATCATCGTCATCATCATCTTTTTAGCGCCTGTCATTGAACATAAACCTTCCTCAAGATTAGCCTGACTTCTCTATCATGAGAAAGTCAATATTTTCTGAATTTGTCTAGCTCATCGCACCATCTTACTTCCTGTCAGCCACAATTCTATATATGATCTCTGTGTTATCAATGTTGTGAGTCGTGATGTGCAGAGGTTGTCTGACATCCTTACAACGTATCCCGCCCATGGCCATTCAAGTTTTTCTAATAGTTTCTGATATCTCGTACTCCCGTCTTTTGTCTAATATACTGTACTGTCTTATGATCTCTCCATGTGCGGTTTAGAATGCTTCTTTTATGTGCACATTGTATGTTTCTTAATTGAAGGGTCAGTCATTTGCTTATGTTCCATGTTTGAGCGCGACTACCGGGAGGATGCATTGGTCGTATACCCTTCTTTTTAGAACTTGTGGGATTTTCTTGCTCTTGAAAATCGAGCTTGCTCTCACTTTCTGAACCATTAAAACCCTCTATGAGAACCAGCCATGGAAACAAGCTGACTTTAGAAAAATTTACTCAACCATCGACCATCTCCATCTAGTAAGCTAATCATAAGTGAAAGCAGCAGAATAAAAAAAACAAATACGATGCATATGCTGTATTATAAGTACATCAACGGTACATTCTCTACGCGCATGCGTATCCAAAACAAATTTTAGTCATCAAAGAAGAAAAAAGTGTTTCACATTAAACTTAACTTACGTCTCCTGTCAAAATATTGCTGTGCTGCTGCATCCAGTCACATGTCAGATTCGACGAACAACGAATCCAGCAGCTGTGTATACTTTGGGAGTTCAGACGAACAGCAAAAGGGGAGACCAAAACATAAATAAACGAGACGCACACAAAAGTTAAACAGAGAAATAAGAGAGACCCTCTCTTTTTAATAAGATGAACTGAAAATAAACAACACAAAACGAAGAGACGACACTTACAGAAGGAGACAGTATTCGTATCCGCGCCGGCATCTGAATTGCAACTGACAGTCTACATTCAGGAAAAATAGAAACAGTCACTTCAGTCCTTTCTCAGCATAGCCTCTCGAGGTTTTCCACTGCTTAACTCTTCGTTGCCATGTGCTCCTCTCCAGTAAACCATTTATTCCATATTTCGGCTCGTTCACTAGGGTCTTGCATTTAGCCCCTTTCTATAATCCCTAAAAAGAAGGGTGTATAACCAATGCATCCTCCCAATAGTCACTTATGGAGCTGAAACATAGAACCTAACCAAGAGACAGATCTGCAAATTGAGAACCATGCAACATGCACATGGAAGAATTATGCTGGGCCTCACATGGAGAGACCACAAGACAGCACAGTACATCCAGGAAAAGACAAGAGTCAAGGACATCATAGAATCCATTAAAAAACTCAAATGGCAGTGAGCTGGCCATGTTGCACGAATGGCGGACAACCAATGGACATCGCGATTCACGAAATGGATCCCCGAGATTACATGCGCAACCGAGGCCGGCAGAATATTAGATGGAGAGACGAGCTAGACAAATTCAGAGAGTACTGGCTCTGCGACGCCCATGATAGAGAAGTGTGGCGAATCCTGGGGAAGGTCTATGTCCAACTACGGACGTTGAGAGACTGATAATGATGATGATATTGGACTTCAGAGTTTGTTACTCCTCGCCTAGCTCTTCAGTATAACTGGGACCCTATTCAACCCTTTAGCGTAACCGGCCCCGTATCACTTCACCGTTCACTTCAACTCCCAACTGTCGATCGACTGTCTCCTCTTCAACTTCCTTTGATAGGCCATAACCAAGTAAGATTTCGGGCTACCTCTACTTTCGCCAACTTGATTCTGTTTTTAACAAGGGCCTTTCCGTTTATCCGGACTGCCCCTACTTCTTTTCACCAGGCCAGACTTCCACCCCTTCTTTATTTTCGCCGACTCATTTCCGCTTCACCTGTGAGATTAGAAAATCTTGTTCTTTAGCCCCTAAACACTTTCCACTCTCTGTCAAGAGTCCTGGAGGCCCTATCCCAGGAAAATTAATATAACTCCTCAAGAAATTCTATTCGACGCCAATTGAATTTATATCAAGTAGACATCTGATTTCTGAACAAGTGTCGAATTAATATTTTATAGGGCCTCTAGGCCGTCGGTTTTGTGAGCCTCCGCCCATATTTTCTAAAGGGAAAAAAGTTAATGGAGAATTTAATCTATTCTTGGAAAGAAATTTTTAGATGTGTCCACACATCTCTATAAGACGCATGTCGGTCGGTTGGTCCCAGTTATATAAAATAATGGAAATAAGAAGGAAGGAAGAGATGTGATTTCATTAAAAGGTGTATTGTCATTGAAGTAACATCTATCCTGATCATTTTTTATGCTAATGACGACGTGATAGAATGTCCAAGGTTCGCATTTCTGTAATTTGAAAAATGCCCCAAATGGCCCAAAACCCCATCAAAATTATCCATTCACAATTCTTATTGAAAATAGTACTTGTAGAATATTACCATATTGCAATATTTTACAAGTATGAGAATCAATAGACTCAAAGAGGACTACTTGATCTTTTCACCCGCTTCCTTCTCGTTATCATTTTATATAAGTAAATTTGTAGTGCTATTTCAACTGAACATCTAGACTCATTTTTACTACAGGTGTGTAAATATCATTTCTGTGTCTGAATTCATCAAATTATCCAGCAAAGTCTCTGAAGTGAAGAATTTCTGGCACAAATTTATCTCTGAGTTTTGAATTTCTTCATAAAAACCACAGAAAACATTTCGACGTAAATCAAAGAATTTAGCATTTACATTCAACCATGAATTTGGCATTCAAACGCAACCACGAATTCGGCATTCAAATGCAGCCATGGATCAAGCATTCAAATGCAGCCATGAATTAGGCATTCAAATGCAAATATGAATTCAGGATTCCAATGCAAATATGGATTTAGCATTCGGATGCAACCATGAATTTAGCATTCAAATTTTAATAACCCACAAGCAAACAAACTGACGACCAAACAGAATGAAAGATATGAAGTTATAATATCATGGCTAAAGACAAAATGATCTTTTGAGATATTAAGAGCTACCAATTTATGTGTTTGAAGCTCACGCACACCTTTCAGGCCTGCATCATCAAAAAAGGAACTAGATGACATTATTTAAGATTTCGTAGAGACAGAATTGCTCGGGGGGGGGGGGGGTAGCAGATAGCAACATTTGGGATCATATACAACTAATTTATTTAACTTAAGTTTAGATTCGTTTCTTATAATATCCAGTTTTTCAAGTTATTTGTTGATTCTATTTCAAAAATTCAACCCTAAAGACGGATACGTCGTTTGGAATATACCAGAAATTTCCACGATATATCATAGTATATTTTGGTGAGATGAAAAGGTTTTTATGATTTAGCATTCAAATGCAACCACGATCTTACATGTCAAAAGTAGGTTTATGTAATAATGACTAAATTACGATATTCAATTTCTCTCGGAAAAAAGTATCCACCTTTTCTACAAATTGCATTAACGCTTTTTAGAGCATGACATTTATTACTTAAAAATCAGACACTGTATTATGCTTTTTTTTCACCGTCTGAGAATACCAGGTGCTGTGTGCAGCAACAAGATTGTTCTGCGGCCGTCTCAGCCTATATGCACCCCCAACTGAATAGCAGAAAATCATGCCAAGCTCGGACCGGACTGTGCACCTGGTCCCTTTCTCACACACGTGCCGCTCCATAGAGGACACACGATAGTGTGCTCTCTTAGAGGCTGTAATACTCGTATCGAGTCACAGCAGTCATATGTTGCGCCTGCAGACAGCTGAAATGGAGCTAGAGTGTTGAAAATATCAACATTTACTGCTTATTTTGTTTATAAAAAACCTTTTTCGTCGTTAAAAATCATGCTCACCAGTTTTTAGGGTGGTTCAATTTACAATGTAAGTTTATGCTAAATTGGTCCTTTAGTTTGTGTCCAGCAGCGTTCACACTTTTTTTTTGTTGAAAATTTGGACGTTTTAGTTATAAAAAAGACAAGTGAAGTATCTTACTAATTGATCACCAAAACCCTTTTTCTAATGTTTTAATTGATTACCCCTAGCAAGGTATGCTACCGAAAGACGTTGGTCACCGGTTTGGTTTGTATTGGTTGGGACCCGTAATCAGCATGTTGACAACAGAAGGGTTTTCAGCCATCTCTCGCCAACAACAGACCCAGGTGAAGACGAGAATATTAATGCGGTTCATTCGATAGTATTTATTGATTAATCAGTTTCAGTGCTAGACACCGAGGTAGTGGCTTGTCAGGCTTCAACCCGTTTCTGTGGTACTTTGAAATGAGGAGAAATACAGTAAATATTGTGACAGACATCGTATTTCTTATTTAGTTCATTGGACTGCTGAAGATGACGGTATTGCTCGTCCGGCAAAGCCGTTGACGCTTTAAACACTATTGCGTTTGAAACAGCTTAGATGCAAAGACAGGTGTAGACAGCTGCCAATTGAGAAAACTTACATCGTATGTGTTATCAACCATTCATTGAAGTACTTGAAATATGAATCATATTACAATTATATATACAACTGTTTGATACACGAGAAAAAAAGGTTCATGCATGTCTTCGAATGTCTATGAACTGATTTCTTTAAAGAAAAGAAGCTACTGAACTGGTTTCATTGGAAGAACCCATTGTTTAAATGGGGGGGGGGGGGTAGCATATATTTTTTATCAGCAAAATTGTTACCTTTTAGTGGAAGTGCCCATTGTTAGGGACAGAAATAAAAAAATCACTCTGATCATCACATGAATAGTTGTACACATTCTGCTTGTCTTTATTCCTGGCCACTGACAATCACTGTTTTCCCGATTTCCAATGCATTACAATAGTAGAAATATTTTTCAATAAACTTCTATAGTAAGATCATTTACAATGCATTCCTATATTATAATATGAAAGTCCATGCCGTTTCTTGTCTGTTTATTTAGTTGGTTTATGTCACGCTAAAGCAAGCAGAAAAAGAGGAAGGGGTAAAGCAAGGCTCTATTGTGTCCTTGTGCTCCCGTATGCATCATTACTACTACTACAACTACTACCACAACTGCTGCTGATGTCCCAATGATAGTGCAGAAAACAATTCCTGAAAATATAGGAATCTCCGATTTTCCATGAATAAAAGCAGTTGCTCGTCTCATACTAAAATATAAATCAGTTTCTCATCCAATTCTTTATTAAAAACAGAAATTATGAATAATTGTAGAAAATTGATAGAAAAGTAAATTTCGTTTTAGCAATGCATTTTTGTTTGCAACAAATACATCTTTACTAAAATATATCAGTATAATTTATCCATAAGTAAATATTTCGACCTTTTTACAGGTACTATACTAGTAATAGAATAGTTTCCAATGCTTTTCTGTATTAAAAATATGTATAGTACATTTATGCTTTACATATAATATCTTTATTCAGCTTGGCTTAATTTCTGATCACTGATATTCCCCTTTTCTTTATTTCTAATGCTTTTTCTGCGAAAATGATTTACAATTAGAACAGAATACAACCAAAAACTGCGTGTGTAGCATTCCATGCAGTCGTGACAGGGAATAAAAGGCAAAACCTTCTGCTCCCAAAAGGCTTGGAGAACATCGAAAAGCCACAGAGATTATTCTTATAAAACGTATATTTGTTTCATTTGAACAAGGGTAACCAAAATTGAAAACGCAAAACTGGAGGAAGTAGACCACTACAAATACCTAGGACAACGGATCTCCATGAAATCCTCGAAAGAAGAAAAATAAAGCGAAGAATCTCTCTAGGATGGCAAAACCTTCAGCAGAGCTAACTCAAACTTCAAGAAGAGGATCACATTAATCCTATAAAGAAGAGTATACAACCAATGCATACTCACGATAGTCACCTATTGAGCTGAAATATGGGAACTAACCCAAAGACTGACCTTCGAACTTAGAAACTTGCAACATGCATATGAAAGAAGCATGCTCAACCTCATATGGAGAGATCATGAGACAGCAAAATATATGAGGAAAAAAACGGGAATCCAAGACATCATAGATGGCAATGGACTGGTCATGTTGCAAGAATAGCTGACAGCCGCTGGATATTACGACCCATAATGTGGCCAGCAGAATACAAGATGAAGAGACGAACTAGACAAATTCAGAAAGTATTGGCTCTGCGACGCCCACAACAGCAAGGTCAGGCGAATCTTGGGGAAGGTCTATGTCCAACGACGGGCAATAAAAGACTGATAATGGAGAGTGGCTGGAAACTTCATAACCAAAGCTTTAAGCGAGGACTGAAAGCTCTCTCTATGTCTTTTTAGATCATGATACTGATTATTGCACCATCACATAATGAAATTCTAGCGTTTGCCAGACACCTAGTGTCGGAAACAAGCAACTATCACAGTCGAAATTGTTTTTCAATTTCCCCCTCTTCCAATTCTTTAAACTGCCTTTCAACTTGTTAAGGACAAATTTTATTTTCATTTTATGTTTTATTGTATGTTTCATTTTATTGTAGGTGTTGACGGTCTCTGGTAATTAATTACACGAAATGCCATAAAAGCAAACGTTTTATTTCTTTGCCTGACCTTTGTTGGACACAAAAATGAATGGCTTCTGACAAAGGTTCTCTACGTTACGTTTTTTGGTGTCTGCCATTGCGACATCATTAGCAAGCTCGTCTCGCAGACCAATTTAAATGTGAAATGAGTTCGATCCCCACCTACTGCCAGACTAAGCAATGCTTTGTAAATTTCGCGTTGTATGCATCAGTTGTATGGCTTTGTTCTTGATGAACCTAAGCGTAGTATTACAATAGTACAGTGGTTAACAAGCTCGTCCCGAACTCTATTTCGTTAGTGAAGTCAGTTCAACCTTTATTAAGCGCACAGCCACTGCCTTTTGATGGACTAAGAAAAGCTTATTAAATAACAATTGCATAAGCGAATTAGTCTAAGAGACAAACTTGCAGACCATTGAATAACGACAGGCGCCTTAAATATTCACCCAGCATCGTTTGGTACCGCACAAGGCCAGGGTACTCAATGAGAATCGAACGCACAATAGTAGTAATTGTCTTTACGGAAAAGGGATCCATTTGTTTGAAATCCAATGAGAATCGAAAAGGCTGTAGTAATAATGTTCTATGAAAGTAGCTCGCTGACCGCTACTCCAAAGAGGAACGAACATTTTATAGGTCCTATAAGTGCATTTCAATTGGCCAGGTTAAGAATTTAAGTGATCAGATTGGATGTACCTACTTTGAAATTCAACATTGAAAACTCAAATTTTAAGCTTCTAACATAATAGATAGATACATGAGCCGACAGTTCCACACAAGACAATTCAGCACCTGCATTTCAGCACACGACAAAATCAACACTAACACTATTCAGCGCATTCACAGATTGGCCAAAAGATGACCGGCGACATGCTGCAAAAACATAAGCTAATGTCAGAGGTATAATAGCAGGCAAGCCGACGCTGAGAATTATTTTGATCTACTGAATGCAGTAGATGTAGGCAAAAAGAAAGACTTGGGTGACTTATATAAAGGCCAAACTGATACGGACAGGATACTAAGTCAGATAATTTCTAAAACGACAACGGCTTGTTAGATGCTCACGATCGGTAGTGATCGGAGGAGGGAAATGATCAACCGTCGACAAGGCAAAGGGCAGCGAAGATTCATCGAAGCGAGAACGAGTACGAGCAAACAGAAGGACTACTCTGGCGCAAAGTGAAGGAATAAATGCGTCACAACTTGCAATTCATCGGTATATATAGCTCCTGGCAGTGGACTCTGGTTCAACATGGTACATTTTAATACACACTCACACAGCACACACCACTGATGATGGGAAGAATCCCGAAACATGTATGGACTATTGACATATAAGGATTAATAAACCTTACCACCAAACACTTCACTCCCGAGTCTGTCTCACTCTCTAAAGTACACATTATATATATATATATATATATATATATATATATATATATATATATATATATATATATATATATATATATATTATTTAGAATAACTGACAAACTCTGTTTAGCTTTTCATTTAATTTTTTCTGGTTTGCATACAAATCTTTTATTAACAGGATCGAAATTTCGTAAAAATGTTCCCAAGTTCTGGATCTCTCGACCATCGTGAATCATCAATAAGAAAATGAAATTAATGTTATTTAAAGTGTAATTGATATCATTTCTTTTAATAATTTCATATTTATATTTCAAGTATTAGAATACACACACGCACACATATATATGTGTGCTATATGCTGGTATGGTATTAGTCATTTTTGGCAACTTTAGTGCGGTATTATTTTCTCTTCAAGTTACAGAAATTTTGGCTTACTTTTCTGCTGCAACCGTTTCTTGACTTAAATCTAAATAAATTAGTCATGTGGGTTTTATTTTATCAGAGAAAGAGCCAAAGCATATCTCATTAAACGAACTTTACTTCTATTTAGATCAGTGGTCCCCAAACTTAGTAATTCCTCACTTTAGTCAATAAGATTCTTGGTTTTCTCCCTTCCAATTACGAAAAATGATATTTTCATTGAAGTTACAAACTCATTCAGATTTGTTGGTACCTATATCTATATCCATATATATATATATATATATATATGTATACTATTGTATCAATCATAGACAGCTACCTCTTCGCTAGGGAACTGGACGGTCAGTGAGGCTGAACTTAAGCGGTATATTTAATCAGTTTAAATTCCCCGTCCACCAGAGTGCTCTATTCCTATGGAAGAGCATTGCATAAGCTTACAATGAACAGGTTACCTCACTTAGCCGTTCATTGAAAGCTTATGCAACCCTGAATAGAGGTGTGTTGATTATTGTGTCATCCACAGACAGCTGTTTCGTTGAATCACAACTCTTCAGTGTGGCTATAGACTATCCATCATCCCATCCAGACCCGGGGGCCGATATCCTACCTCTGCACTAGGGAACTGGACAGTCAGTAAGGCTGAATTTAAGCGATATATCTAATTAGTTTATACACACACACACACACACACACACACACACATATATATATATATATATATATAATGAGTACTGTAGAGAGTGAGACAGACTCGGGAATAAAGTGTTTAGAGGTAAGGTTTATTAATCCTTAGATGTGAATGGTCTAGACATGTTTCGGGATTTTTCCCATCTTCAGTGGTGTGTGCTGCGTGAGTATGTGTTTATAGGGTTTAAAGAGCCTACGTGGAACCAGAGTCCACTATCAGGAGCTATGCCTTGTGGGTAAAATATGTTATAAGGGCTGCTGGAGGCCTCCTGCTGAGTGAGAGAAAGTCCAGTTAGTTATCAAGTTAAGCTAATCCTAATGGATTAAACACTGAACTACAACTCTCATCACACAGAACTCTAATTCACAAAACTCCTACCAATAATATCCTCACACCCACATCTAAGATACATTCAATAATGGAAGCTTCAAAGTCACCCAGACCCATAGGAAAAATTCACCTTAGCCAGTTATACCTCTTGTCCAAATTATATATATATATATATATATATATATATATATATATATGCGTGTGTGTGTGTGTGTGTGTGTTTGTGGGTGTTTGTTTATTTATAACTGAGAGACACCTAAGTAATACCGAATGCTTATGATGAAGGATGACACATTTCGGTCGAGAATTTATGATAGAAAAAACGAAGATTAAGTCCATCTTTTTGATATCAAGGTAGGTTCTCTACCTTTTACTGAAACAAAAGTCATCTACAAGGCAGCAGCTTGAATACGTTCCACCCGAATTACAAAGCTTAGGGTGTACTCAATAAACTGCTCAGTGCACAGGGAAATTTGTCTTATGAAGAGTTTCCGACACTCTTCGTCCGTACTGGGAATCGATCCTGTGACCTTCTGCATGTGTGGCAGACGTGTTGACCATTACGCCATGAAGTTATTAGAACCCATAAAACACATCGACGAAAAGCTAGCACTATAACTACATTTAAATTGATTTTAATAATAAACGACGGTGAGGAAAATTCAGATTTTTGGTTGCTCGGTTATACTCCATCTTGTATCACACATCCCTTTTTAAATGACATATCCCCGGCTTAAATTCCATCCCCCTTGGAGGGATGGGAATCCTTCCTTCTGGGTTGGGAGCCATGGTTTAAATGGTAAACTTGGAAATGGTAAGGAGTCTTGCATTGTATAGAAGACAGAGGTAAGGGTCAAATTCACGTTAATATAAAATCTATAGGGAAATGTTACGGAGCATAACCATACGTTGCAGTCTGCAGTATCAGCAATTTATCAGACACTTTCAAATATTTGTGAGAGGCCTAATGCATTTAACGATGCCCGAGGAGAATAAACAAAGAGACACAGGTCTCTTTGCAAGGCGAAGCAACAATTCTAGTCCCGAAATATATTTCACTGCAACTAAATGCTCAGCCTCGTAAAAACGATTTGTTGAGTAATTCGTGCACCTTATAATGTAAGCGATATGTTATTACCCGAACATGTACGTTCAACATCCAG
Source organism: Thysanoteuthis rhombus (assembly GCA_963457665.1). NCBI lineage: Eukaryota > Metazoa > Mollusca > Cephalopoda > Oegopsida > Thysanoteuthidae > Thysanoteuthis > Thysanoteuthis major. Next base: position 35,849,615 of record OY735221.1, read on the forward strand.
TGGCGAAACATTTTTAGCATAGGATTTTCGCACTGACGGTAGCAACAGAATGTACATTTTTTGAACGTAATGAATAGATACACTGGCTTGCAGCCGGTACATTTTAAGTAGCTTCACACATCTATTAAATTGATGTTATCCATATGGTTCGTTTAGGGAGTGTATTCAGTAGTGCAGTGTTAAAAGGAGAGTGGAGACGAAAAGCTGCCAGCTCCTGAGGGCAGGGGGGTAGTCTTGAACAGTTTTGAGGCCATATGGGATGGTTATTTGGACAAATACTTGTTGATATCTATTATCAGTGAATTATTTAAATAGAAAATAATAATTATAATCATCATCATTTAAACGTCCGTTGTTGGACATAAATCCCACTCAAGATTCGCCATATCTCCCTATCGCGGTCGCTGTGGCCCCAATATCCCCCGAACAAGTCTAAATCGCCTCGACATCTTATTTCCTGTTAGATATAGTTTCTGGGAATCCATGTTGTGAGTCGTGGTGTCCATTGGCTGTCTGATATTCTTGCAACATGATCTGCCCATTGCCATTTGAGCTTTCGAATGGATTTGATATCCCTGTTTTTCTCTAATACACTCTGCAGTCTTGTGATCTCTCCATGTGACACCAAGCAGAATTCTCTCTTGTGCACGTTGCATAGTTCTTAGTTTCAGAGCTAATATTTTGGTTAGGTTCGCCCCAGAATAGCCGACCCTACGTGTCTCAACAGTTATACACAACTTACTATATTTTCAATGATTTTTGTGTCCAGTACTGTTCATGCTTATTTTCTGAAGATTCGAACTTTTTTAGTGATCACAGCCCAACAAAAGGCGAGAGAAGTAACTTGATGATTGATCATCTCTTTATCTTTGCTTTGCAAGGTGTGATTCCAGCAGCTTTAGAGGATTTAATTCATTATTTTGAAGACTCACATGGCCATGTGCCAGTTTTGGTTGAACTTGGTTAACTACTGTGGAGCGATGGTCAACATTGTAGTCTCGTAATCCAGTTTACAAATATAATGGTTTCGGTGCTCCCAGGTGGGTTAGCACCCCAGCCTTGTGCCAGACTAATCTATGTTTCGGAAATGCCTAGACAGTGGAACATGCAGCAGTTGTTAGCGAAGCAGTCTCACGGACCATTACTACTATGGTGAGCTCGATCATTACTGAGTGCCCTGTGTTTGTGGCCTTGTCCGAGACGAAGCCAAGCTCAGTGAATACTCATGCAGGAGAACTACACTCTAAAGCAGTAGTTAGCAATCCAGTCACACATACTGGTATAGTGAGTTCGATTCTCACCAGGTACCGTAAGGCAGTGACCTCGTGTCAGAAAACTAGTGGCTTTGTGTCAGACTAATATACTCTCAGTAATTATTGTTTGTATAGGTAAAGAGCGTTAAATCATACATGACTCGTATTGTAAAAGCAAAGCTATTATCAATTGATTTTGCATTGTACTTTTGTCATTCAAAATATTTCTGAATCAGGTGTTCAGTGTTTGACATATATGACACAAAGACGGGAATATGTATTTGACACGGCCTTTGTTAAGTGGGTTTGCTGACTCAACTACCTTTCGCATTAAAGGGCAAACGGTGCATAAAAGAGAGAGGGGGAGATAGAGAAAGAGAGAGATATACATTCAAGAGAGGGAAGAAAGGAAGTGAAAGTGGAGAAACAGAATTTTTTTTTCCTTTGCTTTTATTCACTCTCAGTAAGGCCTTTCGGCCACTTTTCACATCAAAGGGTTAATAAGATGGGAGTTACTTTTCCCTCTGAATTAGGACTAATAATACAACTTAACATAGTTTGTTGATGTCAAAATTGTTAAGGTTTAAACGGCAAAAAGCCAGAAGTCACAGAGAGGAATGTTTGAATAACTCAAAACACAAAAAAGCAGTAAAAGAGTTGAAATGACTTATGAAAGCTGGAAACACTGAAGTAAAGAGCAATGAAACACATGAAGTAACAACCGTAGCGTCAAAATTTGAAGTCATTTAAAAAAATTCCATCAAAGAATGAATATGGTCAGAATGAATTATATCTGTGGCACTCTCCACTGGAAAACATCTAAAATAAAGTAAATAAACACCTAGAAACATCTAGATTGTGAAGAATCTAGATATCATTAATTAACTTTACCCACCAAAATAAGGCCCCAGAAAGGTAAAAAAAAAATAATACTTCCCTCACAAACACCTACACTTTATGGAGGGGGCCTAGTTGAGTACCGTGGCTAATTTTCAAATATGCAGACAAAACGGTATGGTCAAGTAGCACGGAACAAATAAACAAGTACACAAACACATATAACACATATAAAAAAATAGGATTTAACCCTTAGCCACTTGAGAGGCTATGGTTGTTCAGTATTGGGTGAGACACTTGTTCACCGAGGATTTGAAGAGTGTGAGTTTGTCATCATCATCATCATCAGTCTTTTAACGTCCGTCGTTAGACATAGACCTTCCCCAGGATTCGTCACACTTCTCTATCGTGGCTGTCACGGAGCCAGTACTTTCTGAACTTATCTAGCTCGTCTCTCCATCTAATATCCTGCCGGCCTCGATTGCGCATGTGATCTTGGGGGATCCATGTCGTGAGTCGTGATGTCCATTGGTTGTCCGCCATTCTTGCAATATGGCCAGCCCACTGCCATTTGAGATTTTTAATAGATTCTATGATCTCCCTGACTCTTGTCTTTTCTCGGATGTACTGTGCTGTCTTGTGGTCTTTCCAAGTGAAGCCCAGCATAATTCTTTCATGTGCACATTGCATGGTTCTCAATTTGCGGATCTGTCTCTTTGTTAGGTTCCATGTTTCAGCTCCATAAGTGACTATTGGGAGGATGCATTGGTTATACGCCCTTCTTTTTAGGATTAATGGGATCTTCCAATTTTTGAAGGTTGAACTTGCTCTGCCAAAGGCTTGCCATCCTAGTGAGATTCTTCGCTCGATTTCTTCTTCTTTTGAGAGTCTCATGGAGATTCGTTGTCCAAGGTAGATGCAGTGATCTACTTTCTCCAGTTCTGTGTCCTCGATTTTGATCTCAATGTTTTTATCTCCGATGTGGTTGTTGCACATGATCTTCGTCTTGCTGAAGTTCATGTGTAGGCTGTCTTTCTTGCCCTCTTCATTTAGTTCATCTATCATTAGTTGGAGGTCGTGTAGGTTCATCAGAAAAACATCCGTGAGAGGGTTTATTCCACGTAGCAAATGTTTTTTGGTAGGCGCTATTTTCGTGGAACTTATTACGCAAAGGAAAAAAGAAGCAGAGAAAGGGAGACGGACGAGAAAAAAAAAGTTATTTAGTCAGGTACAAGAACACAAGTATCGGGTAACCGGTGAGGATCGAACCCACAACGTACTTGATAGCGTGTGAAACGAGTTTGCTAACGAGTGCAACACTTCATAACGCCAACGTATTTATCAAGGTTAGCTTAACACTGCAGCAGGCCACCAGTTCAGGGAGAAAGGGGCGAATCAAGCTCACTGCAGTAGAGATAGTTTGCGGTTGTAACTTGATAATAATTACGCAACAGTAAGGCGTCAGGTGCAGGTATACCCCACTACCCGAAAGTAGAGAGTTCTCATGAAACATTTCGTAAGTCGAAATGACGTAAAGTGAAGAGAAAATTACCACAAATTTACAGGGGGAAACCTTGCATGAGATTTTTCGTTACCATTGGCTGTGCATCAATGGTTGTAGAGAAATATGACTTTTTTGGAAGGGTTCATAGGTTTGGGACAGGACTCTGATACAGAAAAAAAACTACTAAGTGTGCAAGGGTCAATTATGAGGAAACATGTGAAAACTATCGGGCTTCTGGATTTAAAATGGCACACTTACAGATGCGTGTGGATAGTTTTGCTCGCAACTCGATGCAAAGGTCATCTGTGCAGATAGTGTGATAGGGTGCACCGTATCTCTGAATTCTCGGATTATAGAAAGAGCTCGATCGGGAGCAGAATTTCACGGCTACTTGCCAATGACAATGGACACTCTGCAGTTTGGTAGTAATACCATTGTGCACGCAAGTGCGTCCAGAGTAAGGAACTCAGCCAAATTAAAGACAAGGTACCTGCTCATTTCCAGTTAGAAGAGGTAATCCAACCCAACCTCTGAATCCTGGCCATCTCGTGATTAGTTATCTGATATGCATAGCATAAAAACCTTTCACCCTATCTGTCTTCCTTTCTTACTTTTTTCACATGTATGTATGTATGTATGTATGTATGTATGCTGGTTCGTTTCTTTCACGATCGGTTTATGTTCTATGTTAGTGCGTTGGATTAACCATACAGCCAAATAGACACATGCTTAGGGCATCAAAAGAGAAAGGAGCATCACAGGTTCTTCGCAGTTTCCAGCGCTAAATTATTAAATTGCTTAACATGAAAGTTTAGGTTTGAAATTCAATTTTCCTCTTATGCATAGAGTTGATTAAAACATTCAGATGATTCAATTGTCCTCACAAATACTATCGTGAAAACAAAACAAACAAAAACAGATCATTATGCAAGCATAAGATTCGTTGGTAAAGATTTATCCTAGATGTATGTAAAAGTTCCCAGCACTTTTTGGGGGAAATTAGAAACGGAATAAACAATTGAAAACTGTTTTTTACTGAGACCTTTTTCTCACACCTTATAGATGTATTCATTCATTCACACACACACACACACACACACACACACACACACACACACACACACACACACACACACACGGCAGTGTGTTTCGAGTCGTTGCCATCCTGAAAAATCCACAACCATATGATTCCGGGTATATGATAGCGTAACCTTACCCTTTATTTACCGAAGTTAGACGAGTCATTTGTATTTACTTGTGTCTGTTTGTACACACAATACACCCAAAAGTCCTCAATGAATTTCAATGACATTTTATGATAAGATTGGCAATGGCTTATAAAAAAAGTGATTAGATTTGGGGGTGGATACAGGTTTGGATTTTATTAGCTTTAGACGATTTAGATGGTAGTTATACCTAATTCCTAACCATATTTTGGCTTCCATCCTTTCTTCTATCATTGGCAGCCATTTTCCTATTGCTCGTCGAAAGTGGGTTAATGTAAATATCCATCGATGGTGGTAAGATGCAAGGAGCAACAGGAAGCAACAGGGAAGAAGGCGAAGAAATGGAAATGTAATTTAAAAAGCTTTTATACGGAGGTTTATGATGATAACGACCCGAAGCATAATGCTAGATTAGTCAGAGCCTACATTGGAAACAATAAGATTGTGGTACTGTAGTTTTCAACCCAATCAGTGGATTTCAAACAATCGTCATACATCGTTTTAGTCTGCATTCATAGTCTTTCTCTAACTTTATCAGCTGACGTAAATGAATGTACTCCTTGGTCTCTTCCAAGTCTCCACCCTCTATTCTTGTTTTCGGGACACCAATGTTGAACATTACTTTTGTTGCACTTCTGTTCACCTTTAACTCTATTTCGAGGCTATTAGGTCACTTAGCATGTTTTGTAATTCATCTGATGTTTCTAATATCATTGCAATGTCATAAGTAAATTGCAAATAGTTAAAATATTCTCCATCTATGTTTCTCATATTTTATACACAAGCACACACACACAGTGACGGGGTGGGTCACCAGCTAGGTGGATGCCTACCCTGAGATATCAACGGCAAAGAACAAAGGCATCAGATGTTGCTCATAACCCTATTTAGACTATTTGTGTGTGTGTGTGTGTGTGTGTGTGTGTGTGTGTGTGTGTATGTGAGAAGAACCATTAAAGCCTGCGTAAGAATTCTATCATAAAAAGATTTAATTGCATAGGCTTAAGGGACTTTTCACGATCCCAATCTGCCGAGAAGAAGGAAGAAAATCAAACCAGAACTCTCTCCGTTTGCAAGATCTTCTCCTGTAATTGCCTTTGAAGAACTTGCCCGTCTCAAGTGGGCCACTTGTGAATAAGCAACAGACGCAGAATCCCCTCCTAAATCTTGGTCAGATCATGAAACACTAAACACTTAAATCCTTAACTTTAAACATAGTTTTAAGTAATCGAGTCTTCTGCTTTAATTTTTCCGTAATTGACTTACGTATATTCCTATAGCTAAATGTATTGAAATGTATGTGTTTTAATGTCCGAAAATACACTTTTAAATGGTCAATATAGTTTATGCCGCTTCATCATATCAGGCTTACATAGTAACCTAGTTAATGCTTCAATGTATAACAACCACACACACATCCGTATATGCGAAAAAAGGTGGAAAAAGGAAAGGCAGACTTTTTGATTATGATTTTCAGGTATAATAATTTTTTAATCAAACAATTATTTAAAAAAATCATCATACCTTTATTGTGGAAGTCATTTATCTATTTTCATATATATATATATATATATATATATATATATATATATATATATATGCATGTTTGTGTGTTTGTTTGTAACTGAGTGACACGTAAGGATTACTGAATGCTTATGAGGAAGGGCAAAACATTTCGGTGGAAATGTTATGATAGAAAAAACGAAAATGAAGTCCATCTATAGAATAATGACAAAACCTCATCACATAATCCGATACAACGTTCAAGAGACGTTTCACATACGCACGCACACAAGTAAACATACGCATTCATGAAAATACGCACATGCATGCACGCTCACATACACGCACACACACATACGAGTGACATTTAGATTTGCTATTTGAACATATTCATTTTTTTGAAATCTTATTAGAAAATATATTTAAAAAAATTAGACGTAGAAATCAATAAGAATAGTTTCGTTTCGTTTCTTTTCGTGCCTGATTATTTTCCCTTGTGCTTTCAAATGCAAAAATAAATGAACGAATTAATGATTTATTAAACGTAAGGAAAAGGTCGACATGGAAAGAAGAAACGAACGCGAAATCTCGTTCAATTCCGATCGATGTAATCTCGAGAAATATCGCTGGGGCGTGAATACGTATTTAATGTACTTATGCAACGTAGCTGTGCCTGGGTTCGTTGCTACTCTGTAACAGAAAGGAAGTGGCAGTGTTGGGGGAAGTGACGTTAATTCCGGTTGACTACTGATATACCAGGATGCGGTCGACAATACTTACTAGATATACTCATAGAAACAGTAGTGGTGGAATCCTAAGAACCAACGATTCGGTTTAATACTGCCTTAACCATTAATAATTTTTGACTAGTATTCCTTCATCTTATTAGAAACAATCAAACAAAACTGCCACCAAAACTATTAACATAGGTTTCTTTAGTTTTTAAGCTGGTGTAGCTGGCTAGCTGGCTGGCTGGCCATGAATATATCTATCATGCGTACATGCCACACCAATGAAGCTGGAGGGATGAAAATGTTAACAATTACTCATTATATTTACAAAAAACGTTTCTTTGGTTATTTTTGAAAATCTCCCTACGGTAGGCTTTAAGTTGGGGTTTTAATTTGCAATGCATGTTAATGCTAAATTGATTCCTTAGCTTGCATCCGGCTATGTTCATGCTTGTTGTTTGAAAAATACTTTTTTTAGTGATCACTACCCAACAAAAGGCGAGAGAAGTTACTTATTCGTTGATCACTAATTTTTCCAATTTTTCGATTGATCATCACCAACAAGGCATGCTTTTAAAAGGCATTGCTGATTTCTATTGAGTAACTAACCAGGCCTTTTTATGTTGTTTTTTTTTATCGCAACTCCCAGATTGTCATTAGATAAAAAGGATGCATCCGGTGAGATTCGAACTAGCATTCCTTGGAAGATATCGAAAAAAAAACCCTGTCTTTGGGCGAGAGAGACAAAGGGATCTCACATTTTAACGTACCTGAAGAACTTCAACGAATTCAATAGTGCTCAAGTCTGTGAACAGGTGGTTACCAGAGAAGCCAAAATAGTTTATTTGAAGAATTATCCACCTCAGAACTGTTTTAATTTGCGTAAAACGAGTTATGAGCGAAAGGCACCCAATCATCTAATACCAACGAAGAAATAGCCCATCAAGGGCAATAGCGCTTTAGTTCTTTTCAAAATATTCTCCCGCAAAACAGAAATACTTATTCCTGCGCCTCTTTCTCTTTTCAAACAGTCTGCAAAGTCTTCTTCCCGGGTCGTCATCAGCTCTATCGCCACGTTCTCCTTAATCTCCGGTATGACCTGCCTTCTAAAAGTGAAAAGTCGGAAGTCACAGGAAAATCTGGACTGAAGAGGGACAGGCAAACCTGGGTGATGTTTTTCCAAAAAGCCTTATACAAGACGTGAAGAATGACTTTCTCGATTATTGTGAATACGACAGTCATATTGTACAGAATCTCAATAGCATCCCACCGCGATTGAGTAACCCCGTGTATAGTAAGATCCCCTCAGATTGGTAGCCAAGTTACATCAAAACAGTGCATCTAGTTTTCGAGATATCCAAAATGGATTCTTTTTATTGCCAGCAGTTATATCATCACATTGAACCAAACCAGACCAAATACTAAAAAGACAATGACAAGCCTTTGCTGTGACGTTCCCTTGCTCACACATAACACAGTATTAAACTTCTCTTCTATCTAAACACATGCTTGTTCCTTGTCTTATTTATCTTCCGTCTTAATCAAATCACAACTCATCCATACACTGTCCATCGACATACAAAAACAATCACATAAATTTTCAAATTTCCACTGATGACTTATACGAATTGCTTCAAGCTGAGAAGGAGGTAATCACAAATGATTAGTTGATTGAAAGGGAGAAATCTAAACGGGTTGAAAGAGAAGTTGAGGGAGCTTAAATTCCCACACGACGCTTCACCTTGAAGGAGTTCAAAGAAGCCTTTGAAAAGGCCATTGAAATAATTGAATATCAAGACCCTGATTTTAAAATAAGGTCGTCAGTTGATGCTAATTTGAAGAAAGCTCAGGCTTGCAACTGAGAAATTTACCACGATAAGAAAAGTCAAGCATTACAACAGTCAACGATAGACAGATTTCTTAGAAGTAGAACAACATCAGAAAAGGAGCAGACTAAATTTTCAACGCAGGAGGAGCCATTAACCCTTCTACCAGTCTAATGACATTTCTGTCACTATTGGTTTACCAGTAAAGTGACATTATTGCCTTTTCCATCAACTCTAGATCGTGCCAAGATACCCTGTGTGATGCTATATGTGTAGCCAATACGATGCCGCAGTATCTGATATTAGACGGATATTCTCGATTATGCCAGTCAATCTTTCAAAACGCCCAGTCGAAGAAAATTACGAAAAAATAAAGAAGAACATTCCCACGAATGAAGGATGTTGTTATTGCTAACGATACTGGTATGTGTGGTATGGATAAATCAGATTAGATGACCGATCAGTATGCTTTTGAGCTTAGAAGTAGAACATGTCGGAAAAAGGTCATGTTGAACCCTAACAAACGCCGGTATCCTACACCAAAACGAAACCAAACTTATAGAGAACTCCTTTGACTTATTTAAAATTCAAGATATTAGTTATAGAAGGACTTATTATTGGGTATGAGGAACTGCGCAAAAGGGTAGGCAAGCCCAGTATTGGGGATCCGAGATAAAATGTGCAGATTGTGCCGAGCCAAAACTAGTACGTTACAATGTCAACAGGATTGGTGAATGGAATGAGGAATACAGAGTAAGTTTGTATCACAATGAGTGCTTTGAAAAGTATCACAGCTAAAACGATTTGGCAGTAGAAATATACGAAAGATCCGACAGAAGACGAGCTCACAATTTAGAAATGTATGAAAAGTACGATAAATAAGACCGAATCACAATTTGTACACCTACTGAACCTTCGTTGTAACCACGGATATGGTTTATAAACAGTAAATACAAATATGTATCATTTGATTTTAAGAGGAATTGTTGTCACATTGTTATATTTTTTAGTTTATAAGCGAAAAAGATTCACCTGATGGTACTGCATAGCTTGAAGAAATTCGACCAGTAAAATGGCTAAGACACTAGTATCAGTAATATAGTTGTTCCTTTCAACGTTCAAATCCTCAAAAAAATCAGTTTGAAATACACATTAATTGCATTTAAATACACATATCATTATTAGATTGAACTTCTATTCTAACAATTATTAGTATTTCAAATATATCCAATTCGTATGATGACGTAACTTAAATTAAAGTATTATTTTATATGGATTGTAATACCTCGCTTTATGAACTCTATTTAGGAATGAATCATTTTGTAAACCCTGGGTAATCCTGTACCAATCCCACATGTCCAAGACTGGGTTAGTAAATAGTACAAGAAGATACACAAGCAGGTCTCTGTCTGTCTATTTGGCGAAGCAGGAGCATGCACACCATTATATGAGAAATGGTACGAAATAATAAAACATGTTGTTCAAGCCTCTTACCGTAGACATGAAAACGAAGATACGCCTAAAGGATGTTACCATTATTTTCGTTTCACTGCACCTTCGTCATTCACTGTACCTTCGTCATAAATCTTTTTTGTTGTATTTTTTAAACATTTATTAAAACAAAAAAAGCATAGTATGCCCAAATATCATGCATTTTCTCCTATCTCCAGTGTTAGAAATTAGAAAAATACAATTATTAAAAGAAAATGCACGCCATTACGACCAGAAAGGATCTTTTAAAATTAAATTGGTGTTGTATTTACAGTTTTCCCTGTTACATATATTATTTGGTATAACTTTTCTTGGCCAATTGTTGTATATATCTGCATGTTTGTTGTTCTCTGGAAGAGACGAAGCTTAAAGCGAGACTTAAACCCAAGGATCATCCAGTTCTCGACTATATTCCCTCATTCATACACTTGGCACGCTGCCAATCAAGAAGTCGTAGGATATGACGTCATATGGGAGTTTCCAAGACTTAGTTAAGACTAAATGCTCATAATGCTACCTAACAACAAACACAGTAGAAACTCTTAGCCGATCCTAAATAACCCACCTCAGTTGCTCAATATTTAATTCTTCCTTTCTTTTTTGTTCATCTCTTTGAATTCACTTGTCTGTTTCCATGGTGGTAAATATGTGCTTTAGGTTCGTAAAATTCATCATACTGAACTAATCATTTTTTTCCGAGGGGAATAACCAATAAAGATGCCACTGCAGCTGTTGAAGCGTAAATTATATTGACGATTCGGAGCTTTTGAATAACTTTTCACCACTTATTTGCATGCGTCTATTTGGAGAAACCGTATCCGAAATGACATAGAAAATGTTCAAGGGATTTTTGTTATTGGTTGCAAATGTATATTTTTATAAATATGAAGAACGTATTTAACCTTTTTTGTTGTCTATTGCACCCCCAACTCTAATCAAAGAACTTATCCTAACTCTAACACTAATCTTAACACTAACCCCAATCCTAACACTAATTCTAACAGTAGCCTTAACCCAAACACTAACCCTAACACTAATCCAAACATTAGCCTAAACCCAAACCCTTACCCTAAAACTAGTCCAAACACTAACCCGAATACTAATCCCAAAACTAACCCTAATCCTAACCCAAACTCTAATCCTAATCCTAAACCTAATTCCAACCCTAACCTTATATTTGATGGAATATGTAAAAACTAAAATGTAAATGTCCAAAATAGTCGGTTACAGCCGCATAAGTCAGGGTTTGTGGTTATCTCCCTTTGGAAAATTGAATTAGTTTACGAAGCTAAAGCAAATATTTAACCTAACACCACAAACACCGAACCGTGACTCCCAGTCCTGCGATTCTGTTGGAATGAAAAAGACAATAAAAGGAAAAGTGAAGAGGATATTAAGCTAATTCTGCCAGCTGCATTTGATATACGTCCGAGAGAAGCCGTAAATATATCGACAGAAACAAAAGTATAAAAAGCAACGAGATGAAGACAGCAGTCCGAAAATAAATGAAATTAAAAAATATTTAATCCCAGAACTTACAAAAACAAGATAACTGTTAACTTTGGTTTTACTTCACTCTGAAGCGCCTGCCTTACACGTGAAAGTTAGCAAACTCATCTCGCAGGTGTTGGCTAAGTATAATAAATACCTATCCTCGCATAACTTCACCAGCCGAACGATTGAAATAGAAACACAGGTCTGGTTCAGTCACTTGATAAAAGTTGTCACGTGACAAACGTATTTGGCAGCATAAATTAAGATTGCAAACTGGACCCCCACTAAAATCCTATATCGGAGGAATTGTCAGAAAACAAAAAAAAAAATCGTTTTTTTTCCAGAGATAACAAAAAGTAGATGTTAAGATTTTCAGTCCTCAAGCTCCATTGACATGGCCTGTACGCGTGATACATACAAACATAGCCAATTTGAAGCAATCTGAAAACTTAAGAAACCCATGCTGACAGTTTTGGTTGACGGTTACTAATAGACCTCTAGCTCCCTAGCTCCTAATTTACCACTAAATTAACATGCTTGTATTTCTTGCAAATTATTTTGACGTATTGCTAATTTTGCTATGTTTCTTCTGGGTTAACTTCCATTAATGGGAATGGGTCGTAAATTGATGGTCGAAATTTGATGGCTAACAAATGAGGATTTATGGCAAGGTATAACTTCATATTTGATAACGCCTCTTGTTGACGTCATTCAGCGTTGCTCGAAGCCTTCAATTCATTGGCCAATAACTCGTGACGTCGAACGTGTCTCCAATCAAATAAATGAGTGGCTGGCAGATAGTTTTCGAATCAAGCGACAATTGAAATTTTACGATGGAAGTGATTTGGCGAGTTTCTGCGAGATTTTTTTTTGTGTTGGTGATAGAACAATTGGGTTCTGGAAAACTCTTCCCTGGTCAAATGCGCCTGGTCATTGACAGCGATAGAAATAGGTTTTAGGAACAAGTATGCGCAAATGTCTCCATTAGTAGACATTGAACATACAAAAGACCTGGAAATTTAGAAGTGGGTATACACCTCACCCCATAGTATCCCCGTTTTCACCACTGGATATTTGCATTCATATATATATATATATATATATATATATATATATATATATATATATATATATATATATATAGTGGAATGTGTATTCGCTACACAAACTAGTTCATGTTTTTGTCCTCTCCGGGCCTCATCAGGCGAATGATGGTCTATGTTTTTTTAAATTCTGGTTTGGGGAATTTGGTGAGAATCTTGTGAGTGTGATAGTGGGTGGTGGGGGTTATTCATTTTGTCAAGGGAGGAGAACTAGATCAAGGGGTCATCTCAGAAAGGATGCTTAGTAGTTTTCTGAGGGATGTTCTCATCTTGACCTTGGTATTTTGACATTGGGCTTTATTCATCAGAACAGGCCTACATGAAAATGAAATCTTTTCGAGATGTAACACCTGTTTTTCTCTTAAATTACCCTTCACTTTCCAAATACCATTTTATCAACATTCTGCCGGATCTTTCACAACACTCACACGTACACACACGCATATATATACATATATATATATCATGTAAAGGTGAACCCTAACACTGGGAAACAATTTTAGTAAGAATAAAATACTCTCAGAGAGGAAACATGTCGCTAAGTGCTGATGCTTTAACAACAAACTGATAAAGAAAATGCCTACACAATACCCTGCTAATCTATAATTCATAACTACCAGCTAGCAGAGTATATCCACTATATAAACATAATGAGCAATGACCAACCACTGAACAAAGAAAAAAAAAGATATATAAATAGAATAAGAGGAAGATCCTACACCCTTGGAAGATAGGCCCCCCCACCAGAAAAAACGTCCTCAATAGGGAGCTTAGACAAATCGAATCATTCATCTGATGAAGCCCAAATGGGACAGAAACATAAACTCTACAATCCTCTACTTATTTCAAGCTCTACTCTAACTCAACTTGACGTTTAATGTTGAATGTTTCGAGTGCTTTATTAGATAAACTCGCCACACACCGGATAATGTATTATATATCATATCGTATTTCTGTATTTCTTTATACTGTATTTCTTTACGTATGTAAGGAGTGGTTAGAGTTGGTTACTTTTGTTTATCTGCGAGAGAGGAATTCGTGTCCTGAGTGTTCTGACATATATATGTGATCACAACTAACCCCCTACACATATTCACTCACACACACAGAACGCAAATTCTTCAAATACAGAAAAACAAAACTGGAACCAACTCTAACGGTCTTCTTACATACATGCCTATCTGCCATCCACCATGGGTAACATAATGGCAGATATACGAAACCTCATCCCATAAGGCTCTGGCCATCCACTTCAAATTCAGTCCCACTTCATGCGCTTACGACGTACATAACTCCAGCACGGAGAGGCTTTCCCCTTCATTTTTCTCATCTCGCTAAATATGTGTGGTCATTCCCTGTAAAACGTCCGTGAACAAATACCAATACACTAAATCTGTGTTTTCCTCATTGTCTATAAATCTCTCTCTCTCTCTCTCTCTCTCTCTCTCTCTCTCTCTCTCTCTATATATATATATATATATATATATATATATATATATATTGTACATTACATTGTAAATAATATATTAAGTGTCTTAATTTGTAACAAACAAACAGAAAAGAAATAAAAACAGATTTTATCAGTTGTAGATGTTTAATCACGGTGCTTAATATTTGACGCAATAAATCGAGCTATTAATACATTATTGGCACGAAATATTTACATTTACCGAGTACGTGTCCTTGTAAATTATATATATATATATATATATATATATATATATATATATATATATATATATATATATATATATATATATATATATATATATATGTGTGTGTGTGTGTGTGTGTTTTTCTTTCATATTTGATACGATTTTTTATTTTCATATTTTCGTGTCTTGGAGATTTTCATACTAATATAAGTATATCATGTATTAGATATGGTTATATACATTCTTGTAATTTTTTTACGAAAAAGGTTCCCATTAAACAAGGAAAAAAAAACACGCTCAGTTCGAAACCAGCGATATTGTCTGCTCAGTTTTTTTACAGCATTTGGCCACAAACTATTTTTCCAGTTGATTTTCCAAGTTAATGCCCGTTTAAACGTCCTAAACGAAAATAAATAATCATTGCACCAGAAATAAAAGGAAAAATATCGCCCGAAATGCAATGTAATTCATTGGGAAATGAAAAAGTTAAATGGATGTATGGGCTGTATACATTTATTATTAATAAGGTATAGGAAAAAAAAGGATTCTGTTTACGAAGATTCTTCCTGACACTCTTTTTTATTTCTCTTTCAAAAATTTTTTTTATTTTATTTCATTTTGTTTATCTATTTATTTGTTTATTTATTTATTCTTACTTTTCACTATTTTGCTTTCACTCAGCCAGCTGACTATAATTCGCCAAGACTACAGACGCTCTTTCTTTCTTCTTTTTTCTTTTTCTTTTCTTTTCTCTCTCTGTCTCTCTTCCCAACCTGATATTTTATTAAACTACCAAGCCCACTTCATACTTTGTTTTAAACTATACATTTCATTCTTTCTATTTTTCATTTTCTAGGATTGATTTAAAGAAAGAACAATATGACGTAGTGTGACGTAAATGTGTTATTACTGCCTTTATGCTAGGTACAACAAAGTCGTCACTGCTTGGGCATCGCATTTTTTCTTTACCAGTCTTTTCCGGTGAGACTAATCGACGAACTGAGTGTGACGTAAAGAAAAAAATTGCCCCTCTTTCTCCACCCACTCTGTCTTCCCTTTCCTCCTTAGGAACATTATAAATCTTTCCATTTGACCAGAAAAAAAATCCCCCAAAACAAAACGTTTCTGGCATTTTCCACTGAGATCAACGAGTACATCATATGAAAAAAAAAAAAAAAAAAAAATCAGGACCACGTCTTATAGCAATGTCTTACTGGCATTTGTTAGTGAGTTCAATCCTCATTGGATCTCCGAATGTCGATGGTCTGATACCAACTTATGCTCTGTTAATCTACTTATATAATGAACAATGTGATTTCCTTTTTTTTAGTTTTGGTCGTGGATAATTCTGCTTGAGAGCAACCAGTTTGTCTTTAACCCACAATTTTAAACAATGGACTCTTCTCCTTGAACGAGTATTTTAGTCTCTAAAAAAATTGGAATAAAAGCTTGCTTTTACAACTCTTTTTTCGCATTTTCGAAAAAAGACGAAAAGGAAAATAGAAGTCAGATTTTGTTTTGCAGCAAGCAATTATAGAGGCAGTGCATACTCCCTTCTTGTCTCTTCTACAGCCCAGTCTCTTGACCCAGCCTGACGTCATCCTCACCGTTTGGGGGATCTGGCAACGCTCATTCTTTTCAATATAAAAATTGATTACTCGCTTTTCGCCATATTGGCCCACATAGGAACGCACTACTTTCGGATAGCAGGGAGATAACCAGTATATTCACGGGAAATAACTAATATATATATATATATATATATATATATATATATATATATATGTGTGTGTGTGTGTGTGTGTGTGTGTGTTATAGCAATGTCAAAAATCTGCATAATTGAGTCGTTGACTGCACTGAATCAGCCTTCAATCTAGATACTTCCTTGTATTTAGTACATATTCAAAGAGTAACTCTTCAAAATTATCTTATTTTCGTTTTGATTAACCCAAGAACTTGATATACAAAATATTTGGACATAAATAAGGTAATTCATTCTTTGAAAATATACAGAGTTATTTAAAATAACGCATTTGATTGATTGCAGAACCTGAATTGCTAAATATTCCGACAGAAGTATAATTTCTGATCTCAATGGCTAATTTATCAGTCCATAGTTATAACGCAAGGCACATTCACAACTTCACGTAATTTCATTCGCCATCTTGAATTCATGTTCCACCATTTTTTTTCTCATTTCAAATGTTGGTTGAAGCGTAGCAGACGAGGTTCATTATTTTCATTGATAGTAACCCAAGTATTTTAGTTATTGATTTTTTTCTCTCTGAAAACGGTAAATAGTGTTCGACTGTTTTTTCCGGTGTTTCGCAGAGTTTCGTTTGTAACATTTGGAGCGATTTAATACAACCCTGCACATCCTCAGCCGTAATTATTTTAATTCATTCATCATCATCATTGCCATTACCATTCATAGCTACCTTCGTTGCTGTCATTTTCAACACTGCCATGACTGCAACTATATCATTCATTTTAGAAACATTAAAGAACTAGGGATATTATTCGATCGCGGGTAAAAGCTAGATTCCTGATTTTTAGGTTAAGCAATCCCTCACTACTTTGAAGATAGGCCCAGTACGGCTATTCAAAAAATCGCTGTAGCAGTCAGTACGTTCGTTCTTCTATGTTTTAAACCAGTAATACCTACACGTAATAGATAATTAGGTATCTGTGTACCTCAGTGGGGGTCACGTCTACTTCAACTTCTCATATCTATCTTCCAAGTTATCTATCGGAAGGAGGTGAAAGAGAGTTATGCATAAAATACACTGAATCGAAAATCAGCTTAATTGAGCCCTTGGCTGCTTAAAATTAACCTCAATCTTGATACTACCTTATATTTAGTACATATTTAAAGAATGGCTTCCAAAATTATCCTTATCGTCTTATTTAACTCCAGAGCGTGAAATATAAGATATTTGGACATGAATAGAGCCTTCCAAATCTAGTTATATTCCTTATATCTCCGAATACGAATACATTGCTATTTTTGTTCACATTATACAAGTAGTATTAGATGTTATAGTATTCGCATTTCTTTTTTGTGCTTCCTACCATTTGACTTGGTCGCCAAGGCTCCCCTGGGTAAGTGATGCAAGTTCGAATCTAACCAGATGATCATACTTTTTGTTTCTGATTCATGTTACGCTCTTACGATTGTAGAATGATAATCTGGGAGATGTGTTGAAAAATCAATAGGGTACTACTCTGGCCAAAATTTGAATTTAGCTGACGTCACTCGGATATGCGATCAAAGTAATTCAAAGTCAGCATAATGACTCTGTTAGCATTTTAATGGCTTAGTTCAGAGCAGTGGTTCTTAACTTTTTTTGTCCCAAGCCCCAGATCAACAGCTTGTAGAAATTCGATGTTCTCATAAACATGATCATTATTTTCTGTCTGCCATAATTTCGCATATGATCTCTGGGGGTCCTCGCCGTGAGTCCTAATATCCAGCAGTTATCTGACATTCTTGAAACATGGCCCACTCATTACCATTTAAGCTTTCCAATGTCTCCTAAATCTTTGACTCCTGTTTTTCTTTGATGTAGTGGTGTCTTCTGATTACTCCAGGTGATGTTAGGCATGATCCTCTCTTAGGGACGTTTCATGGTTCAATAAAAAAAATATAATGCTGAAAAAGTATAACAGCATGACGTCAATGTTGGAAATTTATCCAAGTTTAGAGTTTTAAATCAAGGAGAAAAAAATAAAATCATCGAGAAATAATATCAGACACAAGAATGGTTTTGTTCTAAATGATTAAAAAAATATGACATGTCATAATAGCAGCTTCAAATTTACGATGCCATTTAAAATATACCAAATCCAACCATTGTAAAACATTGATTGATATCTGAGCTTCAAAGCACTTACTAAAATTTTGCGATTTCTTCATTATGTGCAATTTAGTCGCAAAAACAAGTTTTAAGCAATGGAAAGCTTTTTACACTTCATACCCGAATTGCAAATTGTCCCCAAATATGTTTCAATTGCCCCCTGTGGAGAGTGCACCCCACGCTCAGAATGACTGGTCTAGAGTGTTCTTTTTTATTATCATTGTAAAGGACAAAAAATTAACAAATGAGACAAAACAACTGAATTAACGATTTGATTTATTTGAGTTCAAAGAAATAATAACAACCTAATTCAATTATTTACTATTTTGTAACCCTGTTACATTCGTAAAACCCATTGGTGTTGTGTAAGGAAACAAGAACAATAAGTTCAACCATGCGCCCACCATCCACAGTAGTAGTTGCAGAAGGAGGATGTTGATGGTGATGAAGAAGACGAAAGGGAGCAAGTAGTCTTCATTTGAGTCAATTGATCGTTATACATGTAAAATATTGTGATATGGAAGTATTCTTTTTAATGAAAATCATAAGTGTATATTTTTGGCGTTTTTTTTAGAATTAGTTGCTTTTTTAAAGACAAAAATGCAGACCTCATTCATTCTATGATTGCATCATTAGCAGTTGGTAAAATGATCGGAATACTGTTTTTTTTATGACATCACACCTATTAATGACGTCGTACCTTTGATTAACGTCATACCTTTAAGTGACATCACACCTCTTTGTTCCAATTTATATTGTCCAACATATCTGGGACCGACCGACAGGCCAACCGAAAATCTTCTAATGGAGATGTGTGGAAACACCTAAACACAATTAGTTTTAAGTCAAAGAAGAATCAAAGTAATTCAATTTATTCCAGTCAAAGAAGAATTTCAATTTCAATTTATTGTGCATCGAAAAACCAATTTAATTTACTTTAATTCAAAGAAACAAATTAAATCAAATTTATTGTGTAACAAAGAAACAATTTATTTAATTTACTTAAATCCAATAAATACAGACAAAAAAAAAAAAGCTGTATATTTTCCAATGTTATACAACAATTTCTTTTAAATTCAAAGTTATGAACTGAATTTGAATTTAATATATTGTTTATCATTGGAAAATATGCAACATGATGTTGTCAAAAGCATTGCCTTCCACGCGCCTGCGCTGCTGTCTCCGAATGACGTAGATCACATATCCGAGTGACGTCAGCTGGATTCAAATCGGGACCCATGATTCAGAGTAGTGCCTGCAACAGAAATAAGATGAAAGAAATACTTGTGAAAAGTTGATAATAATATCTACGGATGATGCTTCATCAAAGAAATTCGAATACCATTACGAGAGTAATATTTCATTTATTTCTTGCGATGTTTTTTTTAGTACAGACGCATTTGATTAAGTGCTTACCTCGCCAAGCAATGAAGTGAGCGAAGTAATGACGTCATCAGCAGGTGGTAAACGAAGCTAAGATGAATGAAGGACTTCCCTGAGCAGCTATTTCCAGAGGAGCACAGAATAACTTCCTCTGACATTAACATTTCTTCGTAATATAGGGCGTCTACCAGGCAACTATTTTCGACAGGAACGCCGACCATCCAGCCCAAGGCGATACGTAAGCAGAAAGAGAAAAAATTGGATGATGCACAGAAGAAATCTTGCCCTTGGGACGTGCTTACAAAAAAAAATCTTACATCACTTAATACGTAGATAATCATGTCTGTCTGGAAAGTATCAAGCCATTTTGAATATCTCGACCTTGATGGAACTTGGCTATCGATCAGAAAAGATCTTACTGCGTATACATGTAGAGACACTCTTCTACAGGGTCACTCAATCAGCTGTGAGATGCCATTGACTGAGCTTGTGTACTGTGTGACCGTCGCGTTCACAATTCTTCGCATCACTGGGTCGGTCATCCCCACTACAGTTCAAAGTTGCCACCCGGCGACCTCTTAATTTTCGTCGTTGAAACGGGGGAGATTACAAACCGTTGAAGATACGGAGAACGCTAGGAAGCAGCTAATGGTGATCCTGAAAATCATGAAAGAAGACTTTGCAGACTGTTTTGAAAAGTGGAGACGCAATGATGAGCATGTGAAGTGCAAAAAGGAGTTCTGTAAAGGGTGCTAAGGAGCCATTGGCCTAGCTAGATTATCATATTCTGTCCGGCATAAAATGTCCTACCTAATGATATATAGGTACCATCCTAAAAATAAGAACGCATGTGAAATACATTAACAGGGCCAACATAACTATAAAGGGTTGTAAATTGTGTTCGTCAGTTGTTATAAAAAACGAAGAATACATCATAGAAACGCTGATTGTTTGAAACTAAAATAAAAAGAAATAAAAATGAGAGAACAACAGAAAGAAACACTCAATGTTTGATATTTGTTTAATGTTATACTTGAGACTTGATGCCCGATAACCCTTTAAAGAAAAAACTTGAGTTGAGTTGAGATTTGAAAAAAGCGTTCTAATTGGTGTACTTGAATGATTAAAAACAAATTCCCTATAAGTATTGCTATAGGCACCTTAGTGCCGATTCACACATAAAGTAATATAAGTATGAATTCTTGCATTCCCTGGTCATTGAGGATAATTCTCACACGCATTTGATCCAAGTATCCATTAACTTGCGTGAAAAAGGCAGAAATTTACAAAAAAATTTAATTAAGCAATGCTTGTCTATCGTCTTCAATAAAACCTGGTTGAATTAAAAATTGCTATACATATATATATCGTTAGTTAATGCAAAAATGATTGCATTTTTCACCATCAATTCTAGTGTATTAAAACAGCTTAGAATAGGAGTTATTAATCAAAATAATTACCTTAAAAATCATTGCATTTAGCCAACTACAAACGAGCCCATTTATACCGAAAGCATAGAATTCTGGCGTCCTAGAACTAATGAATTCTTCGAACGCTTTCTGTTTGTTGAAGCTGATGATGTTATATTGAGGCTGCGCATTGCTACGTGCATCGGGAGCCTTTGGATTCCTCCTAAGGCTTTCCCACTCTAACTCAGCCCAACTGTAGGGGATCAGTTGCCCCGGGGCAGCACTCTCTTATTGCACTTATTAGGACTGATCGGGATTGTCCTGACGCTTTCGTGACTGCGGTTGCTTTTGCAACCACGGTTGCTTAGCAACCAAAGTCGCGTCGGCCGGAGCTATTTTTAATGGGTTTCTCCTTTTTCCCCACGTAAAGCCCTGCCCTCGAGTCGCATTTTGCTCTGGTGGGAGAGTAAATAAAGTGATGCAAGAAGTGGTCGAAATGCTTGGTAGTCGGTTGGATAGCGGTCTGGTGGGTAAGCTGGGAGATGTAGAATTTCTCAGGCTAGTGCGTTCAATTTCTGCTGGTTCATTCGTGCGACATTCGGTCGGGCGTTGTCATGAAGAAGAATTGGTCTTTCTTGATTGATTAACATCAGACATAAACGTTGAAGTTCTTGCTTCATTTTGTCGATTTCCTGACAATATTTCTATGTTGAAATGATTTCGCCAGGATTCAAGAAGTTGTAGATGATGACCACCGAACAATGACATATTCTTTTTTCTTGAGGCAGGTTTGGTTTGGTTTGGTTCGGGTAAATGTTTTGGTGCTCTACCTCTGACCAGCATTTGCGAGGAACACCGTCGATTGCACGTCACAATGCGATAAAGAAACAGATTGTTTTTGTGGCGCGAAAAAAGCACGGAGAAAACTTCGTAACGACGATGCCTTTTCTTTTCTTTTTGTTCAGCTTGTGCAGAACCCATTTGTCGAGTTATTTTTTTGCTCTTCCAATATGATGTAAATGTCGGAAAACTTCAGCCCCCCGAGTTGTTTTGTGTAGTCCCACCTCAATAATGGCCCTCAATCAGATGTCGTCAGCAACAGAAGGAAGTCCACGACCATTCTCATCTCCAATGTTCTCGTTTCCGTTCGGAATTTTTGGAACTAATGTTGAGCTGTGGCCTGATCAAATATTTGGTTGATATCGCGAACAGCTTCCGCTAGTTCAATGTTTTATTTTGAACTCATCCTACAAAATTGCTCGAATTCGTTTTTTCTACACTTTGGGGACAGCCTCAAATAAATCAGGATAAATAGTGAAAAGAAAACGCTCAGCTTAAATAAATAGAGCGGAATTCACGTTTTGTTCACGGTCTATTTACTTTATGTAGGTCGATTGATACAATAACCATGTAACGACAGATAATCTCAAATGAGAGTTTCTGTGTAATATAACGCAATTTGTAATCATTCCATCGAATCATATATATCAACTTCTCGGTACATAACTGTCACGTTGAAAGAAACAAATAGACCGAAGATAAACAAAATGGGAATTTGGAGTGAACACAGTTATTTGGGCCTTTGCATTACCGGCGGCTGTTTTGCTCAATGGTAAAAGCATCACTACTTTGAAGCAGCTACCCTATTGATCACAGGTTTGATTCTTGCAGCAGTCAAATTTTTTAAAATTGTTTATTCTATTAACGTTGTCTAGACCGATTGATACATTAACCGTCTAACGACGGGAGGTCATTTCAAATAGGAGTTTCTAAATAATATAACGTAATCTGTAATCATATATGTGCGTGTATGTTTCGCCATGGTGCAGTAGTCAGCAAGCTAGTTTTGCAAACTATTACTACTCTCACTCAGGAAGTACTGGCTCCGCGACGCCCACGATAAAGAAGTGTGTCGAATCCTGGGGAAGGTGTATGTCCAACGACGGACGTTGAAAGACTGATGATGACTACTAATGGTAATGTGAGTGAATATCTGCAGTAAAAGTAAAATCTCAACATGATAAAAGCGTTTGTTCACTTATTTCAACATGAAACTCATACCAAAAACTGCCAAGATAGGTTTCTTTAGTTATCAAGTTGGTTCGGCTGGCTAGCTATTTATGTACCACGCGTACCATGCCACTACAACATTTACTGCTCATTATGTCTAGAAAAACGTTTGTTTTTTTAAAAAATCCCACCCTATCAAGATTTTCAATGTGAGGTTCAATTTGCAATGTAATTATTTCATTTCCGGCAGCGTTCACGCATATTTTTTCGAGAATTCAGACTCTTTCTAAAGATCACCGCGCTATAAAAGGTGAGGGAAGTAACTTATTAATCGATCACTCCTTTCTCCAATTTATTTCTATTGCTGCTTAAAGATGTTGGTTGTGTTATGGTTTCTATTGAGTGACTAACTAGACCTGTTTCTGTATAAGATTACCACAGGTGTGTCTAGGTGATATGCTTCTATTGTCAAGATATGGCAATACTGTAATGATCTGACAACGGACCTTGTTTTTTCCTTAGTATATTTTATATAGATTAGGTAGAAAAGGTTACTGACCTATTTACAAGCTGTTGAAAGAAGGAAAGAAAGAAGGAAAGAGTCAAGGAAGCCAATAAAGAGCCAACGCTACAAACAAACGAAATGAAAAAAAACAAAACAAAACAAAAAAAAAACGTCATTCCCGTTGGTCCTAGTTGTCCGCGGAGCCCTACATCAAGCGAGAACGGGGTCAGCGCCAACAACGGACCGGTTCCTCGGCGTCCGATGTATTTAAGGCGGCAAGATTCAAGTTGATAAATTAGCAGGCCCCGATCGATGAGAATCGATTGTGTTGGTTGCAGGTTGCCGAGAAACGATGGGATCAGGGTGATTGATTTCAACTCAAACCCTTAAGTGCTTAACAAAAACAAACGGCTCTCCCCATTTAGAAAAACAATTGCCCGGGGCCAAGAGAGAGAGAGAGAGAGAGAGAGAGAGAGAGAGAGAGAGAGAGAGAGAGAGAGAGAGAGAGGTAATGTGGATATTTTGTTAGTAAATCTAGTTATATGAGATACGACACATCTGATTATTGTATTACTTAAGAAAATCATATATACTCGTCAGCACAGTCAATAATTGGACAAACATAACG
This sequence comes from Thysanoteuthis rhombus, assembly GCA_963457665.1. Lineage (NCBI taxonomy): Eukaryota > Metazoa > Mollusca > Cephalopoda > Oegopsida > Thysanoteuthidae > Thysanoteuthis > Thysanoteuthis major. The sequence continues at coordinate 35,874,030 of OY735221.1, forward strand.
TCAAAATTAGAAGTCATGTAAAAAGAAGATTCAATCGATGAATAAATATGGTCAGAATAAATTCTGTTTACAACATTACTGGTGTTTTCCACTAGAAAACGTATAAAATAGAATTGAAAAAAAAAACATGAGAATTCTGGAGAATCTCCGTACTATTGATAAACCCGTCAAAATAGACCGCCTAAAAAATCAAAAAGGTCTCTTTTCGAAAAAACAACAAAAAAACCCCCAAAAAAATCATTAGGAGGGATCTAGTGGAGTACTGATGCCAATTTTCATTTCTGTGGGCAAAATAGTGTGGCCAGCAGCACTGGAACGCATGGAAAACGCATAAACGAAGACACTCATATATAAAAAAAAGATGGAGCCCTTCACCATCTTTGTTAGCTCTGGACGTTCAATATAACTGCATATATAATTGAATACACACATTGGATATTATTACATATAATTATTTATTATCATATATACTAAATATATTTTCTTCCACTCGTACTCGTGATGTCGTTGGGAGATGGAAATGATGGTCGTTATTTCGTCCGCCTGTTTTTTTTTATCATTTTGTTCGAGCAATTTACCATAACCCACGTTGTGTATAGTGGTTATAGATTCTCTTCACCTCTACAGGAATACGAACCCAACGCATAAAAAATTTGGCGTCTCTCGTTTTATTCTGCGTCGACCAGTAACACCTTATTTCAAAACACGAAGAAGTGCTGGGACCAAAAGCGTAGTTAGAGAGAGAGAGAGAGAGAGAGAGAGAGAGAGAGAGAGAGAGAGAGAGAGAGAGGAGAGAAGTTGGCCTTATCATGTGTGTGTATATACATGTGTGACTTCTGCCGTATCGCCTTCAGTGTGTTGATCCAAATTTACTCCACATGATTCAGTGATCTTTCTGTTGGGTTCTATACGGTACAAATACCGCATGTGCCAGTGTATAAAACGGAATTAGCACCTTACAAACCGACCCCCAAACGTCGGTCTTCTCATACACCAAGTATAAAATCAAAACCCTAAACCCCACACGGAGAGATCATCAACGCAGTATATTAGACAAAAGACCGGAGTCAGAGATATAACTGAAACCATTGGACAACTCTGATAGCAATGGGCTGGTCATGTCGCAAGATTGTCCACCGCTGGATTCACAAGGGGCGAGACGAACTAGACAAATTCATAAAGTACTGGTTCCGCGACGTCCATGATGCAAACCTTGGGGAAGGCCTATATCCAACAACGGGCTGAAAAGCTTGCTGCTGCTGTTGGGTCACAAACAGCTAAAGGGAAACTCATATAACATTCACATTAGTCCTTCGGTCATACCACTCAGTATTCTCTATAGAAACTTACAGATGTGTCTGAGAAAGTTATATTGAAATAATAAAAATATATCATAAACCTGTCAAACATACCTTAAAATAACTGCACAGCAAACGAAGCAAACTGTATTCACCAGCCGCCATTTGCAATAGCAGACAAAAAGTAGACATTCAGCTGGGGTCAGTTTGAAGACCGTAGACTGATGTAAACATTCCAAACACAGTTTTAACAATAGTCTCGTATATACTGTTCCCTTGATCTCTCATCTGTCACTTTTAATTAGCTGTCCGCTTTTCAATGTGTCTTCTCGTCGACCACACACGCCTGGCAACACACAAAAAACAATTCCAATGCTTTATGTTATATCATGGAGAGGAGCCAATTGCTTGTGGCAACTCATATATAGTACGCCATTTGATGGACTATATTTTCTGTCTGCAATATTTTCCAGGGGGAATAACTATTAAATACTGATTATAGCTTACAGGGAAGGTGAGAAGGAGAAGGCAAAAAGAGCAGGCACCTTGCTAAAATTGATGATCTGTTGAAAGAAACGTAATGGATGGCATTTGTTTCTTTCTCTTCGAAAAGCGAAAAGCAGGAAACAACCCTGCAGTGCATACACTTTCCAAATCCTTCAATGGTCGACTGACGACCAGATCGAGTTGCGCCCAAATTACCAGGACCTAACCTAGGGCGTATGTTAACGCATGAATGTAGCTCAAATCACAGCAAATGGACTTTGACCATTTTTAATGTTTGACTAGTATTTTTTCCATTTTAATTTCACTTATTCTTCATTGTATCCATTCAGTCATTCTACGGACATTTGTAAATAATGCGGATCAGAAATGAAGAATAAAATCAAGGCTTTCAAAGAGTTTATCCGACGACTGAACTCTATTCCTGTAGTCTGCGTTGTTGAACAATATTTCGGCAGATCCATTCTACGGCTTTCTTCAGGTATCCTGTATGATGTCAGTAAACAGAAACAGAAACTCTTCTCTCCAATAGTAGCAACGCCTATAACGTAGGATTGGAGTATTTTACCTTTCCTTTCCTTGTTAGGCTTAGGTTTTCATAGCGTGTCCCTTTTGAGTAGAGGAAGCCAAATCGAGTGTTGCTCTGCACTTGTCTGGAATACATTTAGCTGGCATGTTGGTGTATGCTACTTCTTTGATTTCCCTGTCTATAATCCCATCTTCTCAGAGAGGGATGCTACTCTTCAAAACTATATATAAACTCTAGGCTTATTCTAATGGTACCCCACCATAAAATAACCATGTTTCGTATCAATCCACGCAAGGCGAATCTCTTCGTATGACCTGCTTTTTTCAATCCAGTCTCTTTCTCTCTCACTTTCACTATCAATCGTTTACATGACCTTAGTTATTCGTTTCATTCTTTATTATATATTCTAGGTTTGCTTTGTTTCTACCTATCTAAGATAAGCACACATTCACGCATACACACATGTACTCACATACATATTTCAGGCCAGTTGAAAAATTAATGGCTATTCATGTAACACAAATTGTATCCTCTCCCTCTGTGTCTTCCTCTCTTGCTCCTTCGTACACACACACCACACTCATGCATATACCCCAATACACAATTCAGGTAAGCCGAAACATTATCAGCTACACGTGTAACGCCCTTTTCTACCCCGTCTTTCTCTTCCTTCCTTTCTCTTTCGAACATACAAGTCACACACATGCAACTATCCCCGTACATATATAACTGGCCCACAAGTCATTTCAGTGCTGCCTTATCCAGCCATTATATACATTATGCGTAACTTCTATTCAAAAGGATGGGTCCAGTAGATGGTGTCTGCATTAAAACAATGAAAGAATTAAGACCCAAAAATAAAAGTCAAGCAGATCACTGTCTGCTACAATATACCATGTAAAAGATGGCCTTAGGCTGAATAAAAACGGTAGTAAAAAAAAACGAATAACTGTTCGAAGTGACCACCACGCGTTTATCTATTGTCTTGGTAAAACCCAGATATACATTGCGCATGCGCTATTTCATTACATGCGCAAAGACCAACAATTTTAACTAATACCAAAGAGAATTGAGCTTGATGTGCGCTGGGCAAAGAGGATTTGTTTTTGGTCCTAGGATTTGGTTATGTAATCGACCCCAAATGGATAGATACACGAAGATAAACATCTGTTCGTGTGTATAAGAACATAAAATGATGAGAACACACACACACACACACACACACACACACATATATATATATATATAAAGTATAAATCAGGAATAATATATGATATAATGCAATGTCCGGTGTACGATGGGTTTATTTCATATGGTGCTCGATACATTCAGCAACAAGTTGAATTAGAGCAGAGCTTAAAATATGAAATAAAAGGTCCGTTACCCAATCACGTTTATGTTTCAGGTGAACAATTCGATTTATTTTAGATCCCTATTAAAGACGTCTTTGGGTGTGTGACTATTTTTCTGGGTGGAGAATCTTCCCCTTATTCTATTTGTACATTTCTGTTTTTCTTTTCCCTGTTCAGTTGTTGGTCACTACTTGTTTTGTTTTACATATTAGAGACAAATTACTGTCTGGTATTTGCACATTAGCAGGGGAATGCTGTAGGCGCTTTCTTTATCAGTCTGTTGTTAAGCCATCAGTTCTTTGGGGTATGTTTCCTGTCTGGAAGTATTCTATTCTTACTTTTATTTGCTCCTTAGTGGTGGGGTTCACTTTCACATGATCTTAGTTGTCTGTTTAATTCTTTTATATATTCTATTCTATTCTAATTATGAAAAGGTGATTGGATTGTTGATAAAGCGGTCGGGGGTATGAAATAATAATGTTAATGCTAATAGTAATGCTTTTACTATTACATCAGTAATAACAAGAGGAATATGATAGCTATGATGGTTAATTTTTACATACCTGTATGTGGGGTGCAAAGGACATTCATTGCTGTTTGTACGATTGCAATCTGGTCTATTTATATTTTCTCCGCTAGAATTATTTCTTATTATTCTATCGTTATGTTTTTTTATGAACCTTTGAAAATTATCTGCAAAACTATAACTAATTTTCAGTTTGTTCCTGACAAATAATTTACACAGTGGATTGCTCAGTGGAGTATTTTTCTGTTAGTTCGTGGAATATTTTCCCTGTGTTGGTTTTTACTCGTGGGTTGAATGGCTGTGTATACCGGATGATTTTTACATTTTATTTCGGGTTTACTAAAAACTAGCTTTCGATGCGATGAAAAAGTAAAATCCAATCGAGTAAAACATAACAGCAACAAAAAATAGAGGTATGAAAATCATCTGGTGTACACCGCCAAAAAAGAAACAGGTTTTTTCGGTTGTTGATGATATTTTATCTTAGTGCTCGATGAAGAGTGCTTAAGGCACGAAATGTTAACATACACCGGATTAATATCCTTGTCAATTATATATATATATATATATATATAGTCATGTAAACTTTCCATTTTATGAACACTGAAGAGGATTTTTTTCCCGTTTTTTTTAAAAAACTATGTTTCAGTTCATTTTACGATGTTAATGCATGTAAATTAGTTATACTATTATTGATATCAATAATCTTATGCTTTATCTTTTTTAACATATAATCCAACAAGATGGAATTATTATGACGATTTGGAAAATGTATTTTACATGTTTCTGATGAAGACACATAGGTGAAACACGTGAAATGAATTTTCCAAGTTTATATAATTTATATAATCTCTCTCTCTCGCTCTCGTTTATACTACATTCTCCAAAAAGTTAGTTGTGTTTTTGTCGTTAAATGGCAGGAACGTTTTAGCTAACTTCATTGAAAAATGGTCGCCTCTGATCGTATTGAGACAGCTGTCATATCAACGTGCATAACGATTGTCAAAATTGGCGTATATTTGTTTATTTATTCTAATATTGAAGATGGAAGAAAATAAGCAAGATACATCGAGATATTATGTTCTTCATTTTAAAATGGTAAAAAAGCGGCTCAAACGCAGACGGTCTATACAGTTTATGAAAAAGGCTCTGTGAAGAACCAAACGTGTGGAACGTAGTATGCTGAGTATCACGATGCTCCACGATCAGGAACTGAATTTGAAAGTGATTAAATGATTAATCGAGAATGATAAACGTTTCAAGACACTGGATGTAATAAAGATATCCGTGTCAAGCGTAAAAAAATCATTTGCATCATCTTCGCCATGTTAGTAGCTTTGATGTGTGACTTCGACATAAGATAAGATAAATAACTATTTGACTCGTTTTAAATGTTCCCTTTTTTTTAAAGAATTGTGATAGGCGATTAAATGTGGATACTTCACAACAACTTGGATCGCAAAAAATCTTGGGTTTGGGGAAATGAACGACAACTAACAATTCTAAAGTCTAGTTTTCATCCAATCAATATGATACTAGTTATATGGTGGAATAGGAAGGGAGACCGCCTCTTTGAGCTGTTTCCAGAGAACCAAAGAAGTACCACTCCCTGTCAGGCCATTTGAAGGCAGTGCTCTACGAAAATTGTCAGGAATTAGCTTTGAGAAAGGGTGTGATATTGCACCAGGAGAACGCTTGACTAAATGTCACTTTAGTGATCAGCTTGGCAAGAAATTTTTCACCTATCCACCGAATTCATCAGATACGGTACTTTCGAATTACCATTTACGTCAGCCCTTACAGAATTGGGTTAATGAAAAAGAAAATTCCAAGAAAAGTTGCAAAAGACATGGAGTAGTTCCTACATATTGGGTTACGTAGTTCAATCGGTAGAAGTCATCAAAATGTAGTCATATACCTATATTCCTTTTTTCTCCAAACGGGTATACGCCGCTACTTTGTTTACAATAAACTAGTTGTATTAGATGTAATGTAATTCGATTTTCTTTGACGAAACATTGTCAATTATTATCATTTTTTGACTGGTATTTCTATCATTTTACAATTCTTCTCCGAAAGAGACCCGGTTATAATCAATAATTTTAATTTTCATATCCAGCGTTAAAAATCATTTGCACCAGCTTGGGTATGTTCTTTGCTTTGATGTGTGACTTCTTCACAAGTTAAGCGAAAACTACTATTGGACTTTGAATATTCGATTTTTGAAAAAAAATTGCGATTGGCAGGAACTAAATGATCGAAAAGAAACGTGAAAACAATATCGTTATTCGCCCATCTCCAGAATTTCCTGATTAAATTTGAACCTCTTTATAAAAAAACAGCAAAAAAAAAAAACAAAAAAAAGACAAAACAAAAAACCTATGTCTTATTGGTGCTCTCAAAATAAAAAGCAATCAGTCTATCACATTTGGTTTGCTTTCGCGTTCAAACTAAACTGATTCCTGTACCCCCATCCGCAGCAGACTACCCATCTCTATGGAACTACACTATTGACTACACCATAATGCACCCTGGCAAAGAAGTTATAAGTACGTATCTGTATGAATTGTAGGTGAAAACGAACAGAATTTAGCGAACTATTCATATCTATTAATATTTCCCATGCGTCTTCTGATAAATTTCCTTTTTTTTAAAAATTGTCGGCTGCTTCGTTTGAAATTTTCACGCGTGGTTTTGTTTTCCGAAGTTTATGAGTATTGAGTTATTTTGGAAAGAATAATTACAAGGGATTTGGTGAGTTGTGCAATCTGGATGGAAAGATACGAAGAACGATAGAGATGGAAATAAAAAGATAGCCAGAAAGAAATGAAGTGAGAAAAAGATGAATAGAGAGAGAAGAAGGAAGTAAGAGAAAATGGATGAAAATGGTAGGTTTTGTTCGCCAGGGGGGTGGGAACAAGAAAAGAAAAGAAATCAACTTTGGGAAGCCGTCATACAGGAGTGGTACAATATTGGCATTTCCTGGCGTAAGTAGCTTTCTTCTATTATGCTCAGCAGACATGAATGCCGAGAGAAATCTAAAGGATTTGCAATCCTGTACTGATTATAAAGAGATTTTCTGATGTTTGTTATGTCCAGTTTTGTCTTAAGCGTTTGTTATTATGAGAAACGTTCAAAAACTCTAGAGTACATGTTACCCGCAACCCTATATTGTAAGGAAATATACATAGCTACCCTGATGGCAGAAGAGAGATGAATCCTGTGTTCGGAGATTAATAACGAATCCACATCGAGATAAGGCAGAAACAGATATTTACTAAGTTTAGCTTTGTCCCACGCTAAAACGTATAGAAGATGAAAGGAAAGGATCATGTTGCGTCAACTTTCCAAGCGCAGGTGGGAGGCTTCCTAGTCTCAAAATCAGGAGGATATACACAGCAGTCTTATCTCCTTACTATGAAAACCTTAAAATATTTGCTTATTTTGATACAAAGTCAAAGGAGGTTGGAAGATTGTAATATACTAACTTTCTAAGTGGAGTGGATTTACCTGCCATGAAGATCAGCATTTACTGGACTTACACACCGAGCACCATGGCCCAGAATAATATGTAATTATGTAGTTCATGAAACAAATCCTAAAAAACTTATTACTGAATCAAATGGATTGAGGAAGATTGCATTTCAATAGTCTTCCGAGTGAGGGTGCCCTGGTTCCCTGGACGGCTAGGATTTCAAATCCTGTCCTTTACCGTCACTTGAACGTCGACAATAAGCACTGACGAGAAATACGCAATTATCTCAACCACCAAGCAGGCCAAAGATTTACAGGTATTCCCCCTCTCTGTTCGGGAGAAATCATCATCATCATCATCATCATCATCATCATCATCATCATCATCATCATCATCATTTCAACGTCCATCGTTGGACATAGACCTTCCCCAGGATTCGCCACACTCCTCTATCGTGGGCATCGCGAAGACAGTACTTTCTGAAGTCCCTCACCAAACTATTCGAGAAATGTCACAGATATCTAGTGTTGGCATCTAAGGCCAATTGATAATGTGGAAAGGCTCGATAAGTGAGTTCCATATAAACTGAACGAAAATCACCAATAAAGAAAACGGTCACTATTTTCTGAACAACCAAATAAATTCCTACCCATATACGAGATGTGTTCGATAAGTATCCAACCATTTTGAATATCTCAGCAACTAGTTGCGCGGCCTTGATCCAACTAGACAGGACCTTACTTCATATATGTGAGCTTACACTCTTCTTTAAGGGCACTCAGTCAGTAGCTAGATGAAAGAACTGGGAAATATACAACATACTCATTCATGGGGTAGTTCTGAAACAAAGTATTTTTCTTGACAAGAATTTATGTTAAGAGGTTCGAGAAAGGAAACAGTTATCAATACTGACAACAAAATTAGCGAACGGAGTTCAATTTTCGGCTGAATCTGCCTGTATTCATTCAGCACGAATGGCCTTTGGAAAGAGCTGAATTTTCTTCTCCTTGCTCTACGTCCTGTCACCGCACGTCATTACAAATACATATCGACACTAGTATGCCACTGTTGTTAACGGGGAAGAGTGCAGGTGAGTAAGAACTTGGGAAAGACCATTCATCCATAGCTACCTTACAACCCAGGGAGTAGTAAAATAAATTGCTGTTAAACACATTTCAAACGGGGCTGGTCATCTTCATTGAAATCAACATGGAAAATATATCATGTAACAATTTTTCAGCAACGATTTCAATCTGATATCCATGTATAAGGTCGAAACTCAAATTTGGCGTTGAAAAATTAGATCTTTAAAACTCGACGTATAGATGAGCATGTATTTAGTTTTCTATACAATGGGAGAAAATATGTTGATTTTAAGCCAGTGACACAGTTCAACTCTTTTTATTGTGGGAGAGTAAGAAGGGAAAAGAAAGACATTCGAGAAGGCGTGAAGCATAAGACTGAAATAGCCGAACAGAGCTGATATTAAAACGCTGTTATATCGTCTGCTTGGTTTCATATTCACCGAAGCAAACGTCAAATCTAGGTTAAGGATTTATAATAAGTGACAATTTGATTGAAAGAAGAGATGCTTGCTTGACTTGGCAAAGGTGTTTACTGACTCAACAATAGGCTCAAAACTAGACTTGTTTACGGATAGATGTGTATATAGCAGATACACTGGGGTATATCTCTAGATGATTGTACTGAATACGAAAGAGACAAATAAAACTAAACCCGGCGTGTATACGAAGGGTTGGCATCGTATCATTGAAACTGCAGAACCTATGTGAATTATAATTCGAGAAAGCTTCGTGTGACCCATTAGCTGAAAACTATTCGAAATATTCCATTGGGAAATATTCAGATCATAAACTTTCTTAACCCTAGCACCCCTCCGGGATTTCAAAATCTTTCTTGCACTCAATGCGCTAAAAAATAAATTAAGGAAACTCAAAATTGGCAAAGTTAATACTAAAAAGTGTAAATAACAAAATGTTAAAATTCACCAGATGTTAAAATCAAAAGTCTGTATCAAGATATTTCTACTAGAAGCATTTCATGTTCAGGCTGCTTTTCCCTTTTCAAAATCAACTTTGATATGCGTGGCATTTTGGTACTGTTAGTTGATTACATCAGCAATAAAATTGAAAAAAAATGTTTATTTGCCACCTATTTCAGCACACTACCTCCAAAAAATCTACTTGCGCACTACTTCAGAGGGAGGGGGTTGTATCCAAGTTAAGAGCCACTACTTGAAATGAAGTACTTTCACTATTAACATTGTTTTATTGCTAGTTTGTCTCCTTATTGTAAGTATAGACTACTATGAAATAGTCAAACAAAATTTGAGAGCCAGAAAAGAAGGGATAAGAGACTAAGTACAAATTTGTGCCTCGCTTAATCATAAAGGTTTCCGTAGCTGAAGTGGTTAAGGCGTTGTCCATAAATGACAGGACCCGTGCATAGGATGCTGATTGGATTCTTATCGGGAACTACTTATTGTTTCTGATTTTCGAAGAGTGTATTGATACAGATTTGTTGCGATTCAGAGCAACAGCAATACGTTGGAGTAAAATCTAATAATAAAACAATAATAGAAAAAAGGCTTCATCTTGAAAGAAAATCACATACTAGGCAGTAAAATAATGGTAGCATAGAGAAGAAGGGGTAGCAGAGTTATAGCAGAATGTGCCCTCTCAATCATCACTGTTTCTGTGGCCGAGGTCGTTGAAGCGAAGTCTATGAAAGACGGGCACCAGCGGTGTAGATGCGATTTGAAGTCTCACCGAAAGCTACTTCTGTCCAATTAAATACGGTTTGCTCTGACGTTCGAATAATTTATCAACTAAATGTGTTGTGATAAAGAGCAACACTAATAAGATGAAGTAAAACGAGTAATAGTAGTGATGATGAAGTGCGTATCGACACAGAGATTTGCGATACAAAGCAACAATAATGAGATGGTTTAAAACTAGTGATAATAGTAATGATGAAGGTTGTATCGATTCAGAGTGTTGTGATAAGCAGTTGTTCAATTCGCTCATTGGAAAAGGCATGAATTCACTTCACTCTGCTCTGCTCCACCACCGATCACCACGACAAAATGTCTCCCTTCATTAGTAGGCTACATCAGGTGGCAGAAAAGTGAGTGGATGAGTGAAAACCCGGGAGAACCAACCCTTCATAGCCATCTCACATACAGAGGTGGTAGCAAGAATTGAACCGTGACCTCTATCGCCAATTTTGACAAGGATGGACCTTTCTATCTATCTATCTATCTATCATACACAGAAAGTATGTGTATGCTTATGTGTGCGCGCGTGTGTGTGTGTGTGTGTGTGAGAGAGAGAGAGAGAGAGAGAGAGAGAGAGAGCAAGTTTGGAAAGATGTAGAAGGCTGTGGGAATTGTATGGAATAGAGTGAACAAAAACCTGTTTTATTTTATATCTTCATTGACTCTAACACTATCAGTAAATATTTATAGCTGATAAGTATTGTTTAGTTAATCGGTCTCCTAATGTACTAACCGCACTGGGCATATTATATTAGAAAAAAATCTTTCTCAAGGTCATTTGAGCTATTACTCGAAGGCAAACAACTTTTTGATAAAACCGAATTTTTTTTTAACCATATAGTCTAGGAGCGTTCTGTTGCATTGCTAACAGTAAACCTAAAGCTGCATTCGGTATCATTATGTTTACACCAGTGGTCCCAAACCAGGGGCAGGGGTAGGTAGTCCAAAGGGGAATAAGGCTATTAGGTAAAAATCAGAATCGTGGTGAATGCTTTTGGCTGAAGGGTAGCGGGGATGTGTTTCTCACGAATAGAGCCACAAATCGAAGAACAAGTAACAACAACAACAACGAAATAAGAACAGAGATCACATTGATCAATTACGTTAGCAGATTTAAAAAAAAAACTGAAATTTCAAATCATGTGTTCCTAATTATTTTTGCTTGCTTTCTTTGAGTAACACAAACACACACAGCAGCAGTTGCGCAATCATAAAATTAAAATAATTCTTACCATAAAGCTGCCTAATTATACGTAATACAAAATAATTATTTAAATTTCTCTTTGTGGAAACTTACTTAGATGTTGAAACTACTTAAATGTTGAAGGCGGGGAACAAGTATTATCATTGATAAAAGGTGACCTTGATAAGGTTGGGAACCACTGGTTTACACAGTTATTTGAGAGGTTAACGCAAGGTTTTGTCAACTAAGATTCTTGTATTCATTTCGGGTAAAAATAAACGATACTGACACATCAGCAGCAGCGGCAGCAGTAGTACGAATTGTAGTTATATCATCAGCAACCTGTGAACGAACAAATGCGTGCACACAGCAGATGTGAGTTTTTGTGTTCGTGTGCCCCTTCCCCTCTTTCTGTTTGCTATGTCACAGACACACTGTGTGCAAGTGCCTGATATCTTCAATTGAATTCAATTTTTCTCCAAGTTCGTTGGAAGCTGAGGAATCTCCGATCCGCTATTTTTGGAGAAATCATTACTCCTACAAAAATAGTCAGCCTCGGTTTAGCTTGCTAAAAGGGTCAAAGAAGCGTGGGAAGATTGTGCAGCACCAATCTTCGAAGTGAAGAGAGGGTCTAGCTGCTTTGGAAATAAGCATTTGAAATCTTAGCCTTTTGCTAGGTCTCGAATACTGGCGCCAGTGGGAAATACGCTGCTATCTCAACCACTGTCTCCGCGTTATCCATGATAGAGAGAGCTGGCGGATCTCGGAGAAGGTCTATGTCTGATGACGGACGCTAAAAGGCTGATGATGACGAAGTACGAAGCCAGTCTACATTTACGGGGCATCTTTCGAATGTTTGAAAATAATTGTGGTTGTATGAATAAAGACGAAGAATGATATTTCAAAATCTACTGCGCAGTGCTTCGTGCTCGTATATTATGGTTTGCTTTCTAGTCAATGAATACGTGGTATGTCCAGAAAGTATCCAGCCATTTAATATCAACGACAAAATAGCGTCGCATTTTTTTCAAAATCTCGTCTACGGTCTGTAATCTCCTCCCCATTCAATGGCACATAGGGATTCAGATCTAGACTTTATGGATAGGAATAGGGATGAGGTTCGAGATTTTGGTGATGCGATGTTTCGCGAAAAAAACAAAACAAAAAAACCCTGCACAAGTTGTGGAGAATGGGCAAACTCGTTCATTGTGAATGAAACAGTCACACTGTATACACGTTGATAAGGTGGCATCTTACCCTAATATCACCCCAGGGGGGCAAAAGCTGAGAAGGGAGCAATAGGGGAAAAATGGTTGAGAACTTTTGACCTAATCTAATAGTAGGACCTAATTTGTTTCTGCTTTTGCGAAGAGAGAGAGAGAGAGAGAGAGAGAGAGAGAGAGAGAGAGAGAGGGGGAGAGAGAGAGAGAGAGCAAAGGAGGTCGAATGTAGGTAGAAGTTTTTTCTGTTATCGTCTGTGTTGTACAAGGAACAAGACCCTTCTGTCTTATTTTGTCTGGCCACTTCAGACCACACGGGAGGACAGCGAAGAAGGACCTGAGCGGAAACGTTGCCCCCTGTATGCTTATTGGCCACATTATATATATATATATATATATATATATATATATATATATATATATATATATACTAGAATATACCCAACCAAAATGACAGGGTTATTTATGTATGGATCGGCACTAAGGAGCCCAAAGCTGGTTTATTAGGAAGTTTGTTTTAATGATTCAAGTATCCTAATTTCAAGTTTTTTTAAAAGCCTCAGCTCATCTCAAGCTATTTTAATGTGTGATGATCTCTTAAGAATTTCTATTACGTAATTTTTATTATGTCATAATAGGAATGTAAAGTTTGAGTACAAACAAATAAACAAATAAATGAACAGAAAAATTCATATAAGTTCATTATATGTTTAGACTTGGATATACCCGTACGCGTGGCGTGGTCAAAGCACATAATCATGATGTGTACGTAGGTCACATGAATAGTTTACGTATATTACTTTTATCCAATTACTCAAGTCACTGATGTGTTCTTAGAAATATGAATTGTATTTTTGTTATGCAACGCTCCTGAAAATATTACGATACACAACTATTTCAGCCTCAGAGCAAGCCACGTGACTAGTGGCACTCACACCCACTCAACACCCAGATCTAGACTGCAATAAAAGTACACAATTATTTATAACATTTAAATCATTTATCATATCCATAATTTGCTTAATGCGTCACGTCTGTGAGAGGAAATACATTAACAGCATTTCTGGACGAATCGCGGAGAGAAAAGCTAGTTTTAAAATTCTCAGGGGTAAAATTATTGTGTTTCTCACAAATCGTATGAATGGCTTGACTTGGCAGACGAAAATTTTGGGTAGGCTTTCTATAACAATGGGATCCTTAGACTGTTAGTGTCATGTATGCGAAATAACCCTTCATCTTGCGCAATGAAGTTTTAAAGGGGCGTGCGACGTGCGCCGACCCCATCCTTTAAACCAAGGGTTAGCACTCTATAGTCCAACGTTTCATTTTCCTATCCGATTATCAAGTTAGCTATAGTGGTCTGCCTCCCCTTTTTCTCCATTCAGAGGAGTAACCCAACAGCCCGCCTACCTGGAGAGAATAAAGAATTGACGATCTCAGTTTAGTGAGTCCGATCCTCACTGGGTGTCCCATAACTGTGGCCCTGTACCAGTTTAAGCTATCTTGCAGATCATTAGTACTGTAGCTGTTAGCTTTTGTCATCTGAGGCAGTTTTTTCGGAACTAGGGTCCGTTGCATAATGTTCAGGGCCCGCAGTTAGTGCTCCGTCTGAAACATCATCCATTGCACTGCTATCAAAAAATTAATTCATTAATTAGTCTAAAAACTAACTGCTAAAATAGGGGTCAGCTAGAATATTTCCTTCATAGAAGGGGTCCTTGGGTTCTGTTGAAACTACTGGTCCAAGGTGAGCTGAGTGAATATCAATAAACGAGAGGGAACAAGAGAGAGAGAGAGAGAGAGAGAGAGAGAGAGAGAGAGAGAGAGAGAGGGGGGTAAAGGATGAGATAGATAGAATGGGAGAGCGAGAGACAGCGAGAAGGGCTGAGGACAAGAAATAGAGGACAAAAGAACGAGAGGGAATGAGAAAACGTACGCGAGAGAGAGAAAGGGAGAAAGAGTGAGGGCCTGATAGAAAGAGTGAGAACGAAAGAACATTAGAGAGAGAGAGAGAGAGAGATTAAACGAGAGAATGATCTAGACAGACTGAAGAAGACAAGATTGATTGATAAAGAGAACAAGAGCGAGTGTGAGTGAGAGAAGGAGAGAGAGAGAAAGAGAGAGAGAAAGAGAGAGAGAGAGTGTGTGTGTGTGAGAGAGAGAGAGAGAGGCGGGGGTAAGGCGAGAAAATGAATATCTGTCGTAATGTATTTTCCTAGATTTTTAGGATAGAAAATGTGTGTTTTTTTTTTATAGGCAAGTCTTGCTAGCAGAACAGTCTCTGGAAAATCAATGATACGCTTGTTGCAAACATACGTTATTCTTGCGCTGCTAAATAAAATCAATAAAACCAGTTGGGTAGAAGATATCCACCCGAAATGCATGATTAAAAATGAATAATAGATAAACATAACACGCTTTGCTTGTTTTTACCCGGCTCCTTAATGTAATTATATTCCGTGATCATCATTAATCTTGAAGGCCAATTCGTTTTTCTCGTGCGTATTTAACACAGTAGCTAATACAAGCTATGAAAGCAGAGGGGAAATTAATAATAGAGAGACTAGGGTAAGAGCAACGTTTTGGAGCCTGTTATCTGAAAAATATATCGCGAAATCCAATTTCTTATTTGAGACCGAGATCAAAATTAATCCTGAGTCGTTACATATGAAATGTCATGTTTTAAAATTATAGAGAATAATGCTAAAAATGAAAGATTTACAATTGTAACTATATTTTTAGGGAGATCCAATGTAATTTGAGGTATAATTCATTGATATCTAAGGTGTCTACATAAGAATTAAAAATTAATTTTCAAATTTCAGTTTCAAATTTGGAAACAATACTGCTCAAGTTGCTGAAAACATTAGCAAAGCATTTGGAGTGAACTCTCCTACGAACTGCTTTGCGTTGGTTTTAAGCTTTGATTATGGATACAACTGGAAAAAAACCCAAGTCAAGCCCAAACCTGTTCTTAAGGACCAAGAACTATCGATAAACGACCCACAAACAGCGGTTTGTGCATTTCCTTACTTTAGACTTTGGGACTTCAACAGCGACCATATTATGTTACCTTAAGGCAATACGAAGGGTTAAAATGTTGGAAAGTGGACCCCACATGAATATTTCACACCTCTCATAAGACTGAGTAAATCAGGGCATGGACCTTTGCAATATCTTCCATATTCATTTGATATTTCCTCTACAGATTATCATCTTTTCAAGCATTTTGAAATCTGTACACGTAATAAAAGGTTCAATAATAGGGAAGCAATTTTATTGAATTTATGACCACTAAACCAAAGACAGTAAATGCCTGAGCAACCTCAGATTTGCAGACGACATCGTCCTTTTTTGCAAAGAGTCTTCACGACCTCCTACTAATGCCGGATGAACTGAATGAGGGAAGTAAGAAAAGTCACGTACCTCAATCATGCCGGAAATAAACACACAACGATCAAAACCAAAAACGCAAAACTGGAGAGAGTTGACCTAGGACAATACATTTCCAAGAAATCAAGTGAAGAATCACTCAAGGATGACAATCCTCCGACAGAGCAAAGTCAACCTTCAAGAACAAAAAGATCCCATTAGTCCTTAAAAGAAGAGTATACAACCAATGTCTCATCCCGATAGTCACATATGGAGATGAAACATGGAACCTAACCAAGAGACTGACTTTCTAACTGAGAAGCATGCAACGTGCGCATGAAAGGATCATGCCCAACTTCACGTGAAGATATCACAAGACAGCACAATATATCAGGAGTCTGAGACATCATATAATCCATTAGAAAACTCAAATGGCAATGGGCTGGTTATGTTGCAAGAATGGAAGACAACCGATGGACATCAAGACTCACAACATTGATCCCTAGAGATCGCATGTGAAACCGTGGCCAGCAAAATATAAGATGCTGAGACGAACAAGACTACTTCAGAAAGTATTGACTCTGCGACGCCCATGGCAGAGAGATCTGGCGAATCATGGGGAAGACTAATGATGATGATGAAACCAAAAGAATTTCATAGATGTGATATTTCATCATTAGGATATCGTTGGAAAAAAGGTTATTGCTTCAAATGGGTTATATTTTGATTGAATATCAACCGTCTCTCGTTGTTTATATTGTCAGCCATCTTGCTATCCAGACATACACATATGTAACCACCTTCTTCAGAGATATGTGAGAGGAAAGTGTTCTGGAAGATTGTGTTGAACTAATCTTCTGAATGATGAGGGTTTGTCCGCTTTGAAAATCAGAATTCCAAGTCGTAGCTTATACGTGGGCTTGAAATTCCACCATATTACCACCACTGGGGGATACACAGACAACCAAACCACCAGGCATGACCCATAATTGTAGCTTTCATGCCCCCTTCATTATTTACTGGGGAGGGGGGGTCACACACGCACACGCACATACTCACATGCATACACCCACGCAAACGCACACATGCACAGAGTAACTATCGGTCTCGGAGCGAAATGTCAGTAGCTTTCACATTTATTTCTCTCCAGACTCAATTCTTCTACGAAAACAGAAACGCTCCTCTTCCTCCAATCTTCGTATGATCAGCTTCCATTATATAATCAACAAACATAAGCAAGGATATCCAATCTCTAAGTTTACATAATACAGAGAACAGAATTGTTACAATCTAAATCCCTTCCAATCTAGAGAAATCGACAATAAGCCACGCTCTTTGGCTTATTTAAATCCATCATAATGCAAATGAAAGCGATGTCAATTCCCGACCTTTCGACGCAATTTCATCTGTTTACTGATAAACAAAGTTAACCAACACTGCACTCACTATACTACGAATCGCATCAGCAAGTAGCTTTAGGACACAAGAAAATAAAGGCAGAAATAACAACGGGAAATAGGATGTTACATAAAAAAACAACTTCCATCAACATCAGTCTTTCAACGTCCGTCGTTGGACATAGACATTCCCCGGGATTCGCCACAATTCTCTATCATAGGCGTCGCAGAGCCAGTATTTCCTGAATTTGTCCAGTTCATCTCTCCATCTTGTATTCTGTCGGCCTCGGTTTCGCATGTGAATCTGGGGATCCATGTTGTGAGTCGTGATGTCCAGCGGTTGTCTTTCATTCTTGCAACGTGGCCTGCCCATTGCGATTTAAGTTTTCTAATAGATTCTATGATGTCTCGGACTCCCGTTTTCTTCCTGATATAGTGTGCTGTCTTGCAATCTCTCCATCTAAGGTTGAGTATGATTCTCTCATGCGTGCGTTACATACTTCTCAGTTTACAGGTCTGTCTCTTGATTAGGCTCCATGTTTCAGCTCCATAAGTGACTAAAACTGCTAGTTAACACGGAGAGTAAGTGCTGCCTGCTACCAGAATTTTCGGAACACGAAAAAACAAAACAAAACAAAACAAACAAACAAAAACAAACAAACGAACAAAAAAACAAACAAACCCTAAAACATGCGTGGATGCTGCTGGGGCAAAATCAACTACTGCTTTCATCCCGAACGATATTGATTACGATGCATTTTAAATTGTGTACATGATTAATGAATTTGCAGATGGAACTTGCACATGGAACTCAGTCGGCAAGGAAGCTGCGTACCAATCACCTTTTCGTAATTTCAAATCATGTTAGGGGAATGTTAATTTTATAAATCGGTTCGGTTTAACGCGACGGGATGGACAAACGGTGATGAATTTACTCCCCTAAATTTGGTGAGGATTGTTCTTGTTCTCGTTGTTATGGTAGAAAAAAACAAAAATGTCAACTCCAGCCTACGACTTGAACTGGAGTTTGACAGAAAAAATGAATAAAAAGGAAGAGTAATAAGATGTAGTAACATTAATAAACAGCTACAAAAGGTTTCGTAATAGAACAAGATTCTGATGATGTGTGCACGGACTATCGCAAAGGAAACTGTGAACTGGGGATCACTGGAAGGAAAACCACAGACAGGGCGGGGGGCACTGAAGAGGGGAAACTGCTGATAAGAGGGAACCTCTGAAAGGTAAAGCGCGGGGGGACTGCTAGAAGGGAAACTATAAATCATATAAATAACATCTGAAAAAAAAACCAAACAATTTTAATCTATAACCCTATGCCTGTGAATGCTGATTACGTAATTTTATATTTATCACGAGAATTGATAAAAACAAAGAATGAATGATTGTTCTTTCATGACATCAGTTAACCGGTGACTAAAAAAAACTTCTTATAGAGATGTGTGTGGCTGTGAGTAAATCTAAAAAGCAAAGTATATGGAACAACAGAATCTTCAGGGCATGTTTGCAAAGATCAACAAAAAACCTCCCAGTAAAGTTCATCCAGTGCTTCAACCTTTAATCTCCAATACTTGTACTCCTTATCTCCCTGTGCTTGTCCGCCCAGATGTTGAGTTGTCTTCAAATGGAGATTAGTGGATTATTATTGGTCAAACAGACCCTGAGTTTGAAGTGGATTAATCTGTATATATTACCAGCAGTTTCGTTTCTAACTTTTCCTTGTTTACTTTTCACTGTGTATTTATTTTACACTCTATTTTTAGAAGAATTTCGAGTGAATTATGAAAGATCAAACCGACCCTGCCCGAGAAGTATCTTAATCTTTACAAGTTAAATACAGTTTTGCTCTTTTCATTTAATTGTCTATTTTATAAGTAGATTAGTATATCCGTGCCGTCAAAGATGACGGCGTATACAATCTGAATAAACAACGATAAACAGGTCTGGGTAGCTACTCAATAGAGACAGTCACGTAACCAAGGTCTTTTGGTAGCATACCGTACTGAAGGTGATCAATTAAAAAAAATTGAGAAAAGGGGGCGATCAATGAGTAAGTTACTTCTTTCGCCTTTTGTTGGGCAGTGACCACTAAAAAAAGTCTGAATTGAAAAAAAAAACATGAAGTGGACACAGTAGTATCAATTTAGCATGAGCAGACACTTAGCATCAATTTAGCATAAAATTACGTTGCAAATCGAACATCCCAATAAAAACCTATTGGGAACGGAATTCATAAAATGGGAAAAAAGTTTGACATGTTGATGGGAAAATGTAGAGATTTTCAGCCCTTTGGCTTCATTGGTGCAGCCTGTACGGATGATACATACACAGCCAGACCAACTTAAAAACAGAAGAAACCTATGTTGACAGTTTGGGTGACAGTTTTAGTTGACAGTTTCTAGTAACAGTGGTCTACGATTTTTGGTTACATGAAACGTGATATGGCTTTTCTATTGAGATATTCGTCTGAATTATGCGACAAGTAGTTTTACTTTCCAAATGAAATAATCCAAGTCTTCAATAAATAATGATAATAATAAGCACGGGGTTTTTCTAAGTATGTCAGATCTCTTCACTTGGAAGATTTGCACCAGACAGCATTCCTAACTCTCGACTACAGAGCAAGAGCAGAACAAAAGAGGTAGCGCCGTCAAGTGGGAGCAATACCCGGCTGCCAGAAATTCATCTGCAGCTTTTGTGGAAATACCTGCCTCAGCTTAGACCACACTGGGCACACGAGAAACATGGAAAAAACTCCCAAATCTTCGCTCGTAAAGCCAAGCCATGATAAAATATGATTCGCACCGTTTCTAGTTGATCTATAGTTATTCTGACGAACTATTCACTAATTCAGTGAGTTCAATTCTCTCTTGCTAGTCTGTTGTTGCAACCAGACCCAGGCAGAGGTTCCCAGTGGGACCATTTGGTTCTGGCCTACGGAATTGTGGGGGCTTACCCCAGAGACACAATGAATATAGCCATACATAAATCATATGTATTTAGAACCGATTACAAAATTTTTAATGAGCATTTTATGCAGTTTACATTTTCCATGTGACCCAAGCCTATTATAAGCTCTGCCCGGCCCCGCTGGTGAACTTGTCCGATCGCTTCCTCAAATGCTGTATCGCCGACTCACGGTCAGCCGACAGCGCCTTCGATGTGCAGCCACTCGTAGACAACTTTGTCGACGAAGCGGTTTCGTCAACTGCCGTTTCGTCGAATACTTTTTTGTACCATTTGGAGGTTAGAAAAACGTAAATGAAGAAATAAAAAACAGTGAATTTTCTTTTAGATGAAATCATTTTACATCCTAACAGTATTGGAAGAACACTAACAGGATAATGAAACACATATAATATAAAATGAATTTTTGCGAATGATCAGAGAAATAATCAAGCCGACATCGATACCCTAAATCAATCAAAATAAGAAAAAAAGGTATTTGAGTTTTTTTCTTGGCATTGCTCGAAAGAAAGACACCTCTGTAGTAACAAACGTTATTTTCAATATATTTCAAGTTTTTTTATGAATCCAGTTGATTAATCATTAAAATAACTATTTTTCTTTGAATCAATTTCCAGAGACTTGCTTTATTTTTTTTATGCTTCTTACTAAACAGTTTAATTTTTTTCTGTTGACGAAGTTATTTGTTGTTGATATCGACAAAAATGTAAATGGCGAAAATGTTGTCGGCTGACTGAGTGTTTGTGAATAGTCATGACATACTTTTTTTGAAGAGACCTGTCCTTAAACGAGCAACAATGCTAAAAAAACAACGAGTTTCTCACACTGGTTGTGGCTATGTACCATACAAAGTTAAGCCTAGTAAAAATATCAGTGGTTGGCACAGCCAACAAAAACGCTAAACTGATAAACAGCTGGAAATTTAGCGGAAGCGCAGATAAACGGTAACAGCTAAATATCATTACTTGAATTTAGCTTAGGTTCGTTTTTTTTCTCTAAAACGGGCGTGAAGAGCTGAAGTTTCAATACTTTGTAGCCTAGACATAGAGCTTTCCAAAAAGGCATGCCAATCAGATGATGATGATCATATACATAAATAATTTAAATGAACAAATGATATTAAACATCAGTTTACATCCGACACTCAGTTTATTTAAAGCTCTTCGTCTAAGCTCTAGCGTATTGAAATTTCAGCTCACTATATCTATTTTCAAGGTTTTTTGAACAAAGAAACTAAACCGAGGCTAAATTCATACGATAAAAGTTACTCGTTTGCAGCTATCTTTGTTTCCATTAATTTTTTTGTGGTTTAGCGTTTTTCGTTCGCTGTTTCCACCACGGGCAAATATCTAAGGCACTTGCTTTAGAGCGACAGTTGACAAGTTGGCATTGCTAGCTGTGAATGAAATAATTAGTAATGGATGTTCATGGGTGTATTTTCGTGTATCTTTGAGACAACTCCTATTTATCTTAGTCTCTTCATATCTGTTCATATCGGTCTGTTCAATATCTCTCTGCTGAGAATGATAGTGAAAACACACACGCATGCACACAGACATACACACATACACCTCTACTAATATGTTGCACAAGTACCAAATCAAACGTTTAACCTTGAAAGTTGTGATAGAAGCATAATAAGACGCAGAACAGACTTGCCGAAGATTAATAGTGAAAATAACCAATCTCAGAATTTAAATAATTAAAGACAATTACTGTAAAGTGAAACAAAACAATATTGTGTGAAGATTTGGAGGATCTGATCGTAGATTCGTGCTTCGTCTTGCTATAGGCTTCCGTGAACGAATATGCTAAGATGTCACCCATGACAGACGAACACGAAGGATATGAGAAACGAGTTCAAGTCTCGTAGAAAGCTACTTCTTAGTTCTTACATGAGACTGCTTAATCTGATAATCGGAGAATATAGTAGGAATAAATCGGACAAAGAATTTTTAGCTGTATGACTCAAGGTTTTATTCCATCCTAAAAAGTTGTGATTGAAAATAAGACGAAAAAAGACCAGCCAAAATAACCAGTGGAAACAAATTATATTGTCTTAATACAGAGTAACTGTTCCATACGTGTCTGTCTAAAGCTCCATATATAACGCAGTTTCTCTTCCTGAACATTCCTTTTCGTGTCTTTACACTGCGGCCCGACACCAATGAAGTTATTCAATAAATGCATTGTGTCTATTACCCCCAATCTCTTTCTTTTGACCGGTCGGCAAAGAAAACCCTGGCGGTTGTACAAATAACATACCATTGATTCACACTGCATTCAGTTAATCTGGGATCACGGGAAAGCTAACATTAACTGCTGTTTCTCCCCCGGCGAACACGATGAAATTGAATTCATGTCGCCTTTGCAAGAAAAAGAACGAATGTTTGTTTTTTTGGAGCACTCTATTTATACAACGACCGTGCAATTTTCAAAAGAAAGAGACCAGCCATATATATATATATATATATATATATATATATATATATATATATATATATATATATATATATAATCTTCATGACCAACATTTTAACGAGAGTGCATTGTTTTACTATTATACATGAGTGGCTAGGTTAAAATGTACTGATTATTCTACTTACATAAGAATAAAACATTAATCATTTATAGTTTACAGTTTAATAAAATATGATTTTATTTGAATTTTCTTCAAGTGCTTTAATTTAAACTAGTTTATAGTGAAATTCTTTTGGTATAGACAAATTCTCACTCGGCCCCCAAAGTATGTAAAAGCAAAAATCTCACTCGGCCCCCGAAGTATGTTTTTTCTTTTACAATTTATATAGAAATCGAATTCGAACAAATTATCATCTTTGTCAGTCAGAAGTCGTTATAGAAAAAACAAAACAAAACAAAAAAAATCTACCAAGTTTTTACAGTGTCCTGCTTGACTTTGGATCCTATCATTAACAGTTTCAAACGTTGGAGTACTGAGATCGATCCCAGATAGCCTAAGCCTAAAAGAACACTGACTAAACTGCTGGAATATTGATAAAACTTTATCTCCAGCGTAACCCACTGTTACTATGGTGTGAATACTCAATGATTGCAGAAATAATAATGATAAATGTTTCCCTAATTGTTGAAGCAACAACAATGCTGTTGCATTTCCACCAAGCTATTTTTGTGAACAAGGAATTTTTTTCTAACCTTATGAACTTGAAAACAAATTACAGAAATCGGTTGGACTTTGAAGAGAGCATTCAAGTTGCTTTGACATCAAAAACTCCTAATATCGATGTTGTTCTATAGAAAAATAAAAACACAAACAAAAATAACAAAATAAACCAAACAAAATAAACGAGAAACCAAAATCAGAACAAAAATAGCATGATCTTTCCCCAAAACTGTTCTGAATGAAATGTTTTAGTTCTCCAATACTCTTTATTAATTTTGTATTAATGACGTTCAAAAAATCCTTGGCTCTGAGAGAAGGTTCTTCATTTTAAGAGCAATTAGCTTATTTTTGTTTATTCTGAAGTGTAATATGATATAGCACAAATAGATTTCGAGTAATACCCCCATTAGTTCCTGACGTAGACAAATGTTTTATCAGCTCTAGGTCTCTCAGATAATAAAATAATAAACTTTGAGGTCGACAGACTACTCAATCTACGCATATAGACTGGATATGATAGGTTAAACAGGGAAAGTAGGCTTGCCAGATCGTAGACACAGCTGAGCTAGAAGGCCACAAGGTGAGAGAAAAAAAAGAAAGCGAAAAACAGGAAATACTAGGACCTTGTCCAGGAACTGAGAACACGTGGGAACATGAAGGTCAAGGTTGTGTGTATATGGAAACATGCCAAAAAATACTAGAATCAAGATTGGATGAATAAGAAATTGAGACTGTCTAGACCAGGGCGGTGCTTGGGTCTGCTAGGATACCGACAAAGGTGTGGTAAATTCAAGGGAACGTTCTGTCACCTGCAAAGATCAGATGTGAACAAGGAAATGATTGAGGTCAAACGTAGCTGATAAGGCCGACATGAACGCTGCTAAAAAACACAACCCTACTGTACGCGTATCATAGAGGTAAGAGCAATCATCGGGACTTTGTAAAGGTATTTAAACGCATACGATGGTTAATTCACCATTAACATAATGCATAATTTAATTATCATTTACTCCCCCCAACCCCCTGATAATTGAACAACCGTAGCCATCAACAATGGTGAAGGGTTCTATTTTTTTGTGTGTTCCATCACTCCTGTCCATACCATTTTGTCTACAAACTTGAAAACTGGCATCCGTACTCCACTTGTCCCCTTTAGAGAATTTGTTGTTTTTTTTTTTGCTTTTTGGAAAAAAAAGTTTTTTAACCTTATCCTGACGGGTTTAGTATTAACATCTACATTCTCCGGAATCTAGATTATTTTAGATGTTTTTCTTTTAACAATACGTTAGACGTTTTCCTCTAAGAAACTCCAGCGATGTCATGAATAGAATTTCTTCTTCTTCTCTTTATATATATATATATATATATATATATATATATATATATATATATATATATATATATATATATATATATATATATATATATATATATATATATATATATATATATATATATATATATATATATATATATATATATATATATATATATATATATATATATATATATATATATATATATATATATATATATATATATATATATATATATAATACAAAAGTTATAGTAATTATCTTCAGTTGGAATAGAAGTAGAAGTTGAGTTTAAAACTGCAATAACAAGACGTGTTGAAACCCATTGTAATAATTTCGACAATTGTTAACCTTCATCCTAATGTCAGTGTGTTCACTGCCTTTAGCTACGAGAATGGTGGCACTTGGGAGAGCACGCTGTTATGCGTCCTCCATGGAGTAGCATATACGGTCCTTGGATGATAAGATGTTCTATCAATGGGCGGCAGAGCAAAGGCTAAACAGTTGTTGCTGCCAACAGCGCCTTGTGTTCCTAGTCGGTCTCCCATCTGGGTAATGACCTGGCTCGACGACGCTTAACTCTGGTGATCTTAGGAAAACTGGTATATCCAACATGATTTGGCTGTATAACCGATTATTAGACGAAGCATTGCAACCCATTGAATTAATTCTGGCTATTCAAATAGCTTTCATCTTCATTTTCTATCTATCTGATAGATAAGTTGAGTTCTGATAAAAAGAAAAAAACAACTAAAAAATTAAGATGAAGGTAAATGGTAGTCGGAATCAATACAATGGATCTTTGAAATTGTTTTTAATTATATACACGATTCACTTATCTACTTTCATTTGGGAAGAAGCCGTTGTGTCGAGCAACTTATCAGTGGAGCCTCATAAACAAAATACGATGCTCGAATGATAACAGGTCGAAGTGGTTGCCGTATCTAGTCGTTAGTGATTACAATGGCAACTTCATAGATTACGTTGGCAGCCTGGAGCCGTTTAAGTAGGGAACTTTAACGGATTTAATCACAATGGCTTTATTTATCGGTTTTAATCAATTCAAACTTCTCACTGGCCTCCTGGTCATGTCTACAGGGTGTTCCGAAAAGGATTCAGCCGTCTTTTGATTATTTCTATTCAAACTGGTATGGTATACAACCAATGCATCCTCCTGATAGTCACCTATGGAGTGCAAGCATGGAAACCAAGCGAAAAATTGGCTCTCAAACTGAGAATTATGAAACGTGCACAGGAGAGAATCGTGCTCAACCTCATGTAGAGAGATCTCAAGGCAGCATTGTATATTAAAGAAAAAACAGAGTCAGAGATATCATAGAATCCGTTAGAAAACTCAAATGGCAATGGGGTCGTCATGTTGCAAGAATGGCTGGGCTGACGTCTTAAAACGAAGATTCTCAGGAATCATCGAAGTCCGCAGTAAATGAGATGGTGCGACGAACTAAACAAGTTTATGAGATACTTGCCCCGCGACGCCCATAATAGAGAAATCTGGCGAATCTTTTGAAAGGTTTATATCCAACAACAGACGCTAAAAGGCTACTACTAATCATTTTTTAAATCTCAAAACTATCTTTGAATTAATGGCATTCCTTTCTCCTCTACATAAATGGAACGACACTGGAGTGACCTCTCTGCTCTGTTAGGGAGACGATGCTGAATGGTTTCAGAGTGTGAACTCGGGTGGCCGATTCCATTGTGCGCACCGTTACCATTTCACCAATCTCAACTTCATAATGAATAAACTTTCAAGACACTAATGACCCCCCCCCCCAATGATGCTAAAATTACATGTACATTTCCACCTTATAATTGATGATGAGAATGATTTTACCCGTACATTGGAAAATGACATAGGAGACACAACACAATAAAATGGATGCTTGAATGATTTTAACTGCTATATCCTCTCATCTTCAGGGCGGTGTTCTTCAAGAAACACCCAGTATTTCCACGAGTTAGTTATAGCACTGTTGCATAAGCGTTCGGAGGAGAAAGCTCAACTTCCAAGAACAAGAAAATTCCATCAGTCTTAAAAAGAAGGGAATATAACCCATTCATCCTTCCGATAGATGGAGCTGAAACACGGAACCTAACCAAAAGATTGAACCTCAAACGGAGAACCATGTGACGTGCAGAGTCGGGAATCATACTCAACATCACCTGGAGAAGCACAGTAAATTAGAGAGAAAAATAGGTGTCTGATTTCATATAATGTATTCGAAAACTCAAATTATGATGAGCTAGCCATGTTGCAAGAATGGCAGACGATACAGTTCAGAATCTATTGGCTCCGTGACGCAGCTGATTGAGAAGTCAGGCAAATCTTGGGTAAAATGATGGACGCTAAAAGGATGATGATGATATAAATCTGAGTGAACCCAGGTAGAAAGATACGATTTCGAATGCTAGCTTTCAAGAGAGGCAAACCCTCTCCACTTGATGGATTAATACAATACAATTCCCTCTTCGTTTGTGTTATACCAAGGTAAATATCAGCATCAAGTAAGCATGTTCCTGGATTGTGCAGTGGTCTAGGAAGTTGTCGATTTATTGTCAGAACCAGTCATCAGTCATCATCATTATCATCATCAGTCTTTTAGCGTCCGTCGTTGGACATAGACCTTCCCGAGGATTTGCCACACTTCTCTATCATGGGCGTCACGGAGCCAGTACTTCCTGAACCTGTCTAGCTCGTCTCTCCATCTAACATTTTGCCGGCCTCGGTTGCACATGTGGTCTCGGGGAATCCACGTTGTGAGTCGTGATGTCCATCGATTGTCTGCCATTCTTGCAACATAGCCAGCCCACCGCCATTTAAGATTTTTTATCGATTCTATGATGTCTCTAACTCTTGTCTTTCCCCAGATGTACTATGCTGTTTTGTGGTCTCTCCATGTGAGGCCCAGCATTATTCTTTCATGTGCACGTTGCATGGTTCTCAGCTTACGGGTCTGTCTCTTGGTTAAATTCCATGTTTCAGCTCCATAAGTGACTATTGGGAGGATGCATTGGTTATACACTCTTCTCTTTAGGATTAATGGGATCTTATTATTATAAATCAAGATTTCAAAAGCTGATTTTTAAGATAGGTAGGTCTTTTCATTTGAAAGATTGACGCTATGAAATCTTCCTACCATTATTCACCGGGTATACAGGTATCTCCCACTTTTTGAAAGTTCTCCTCACGCTGTTACATAACCATATCAACACTCTAACTAACTGATAAAGCTGCTACTGCTACTAGCAACAACTGATTAGTACCATTACTAAAAAGGCAATACATCCCTTGGATTTGACGTTATCAAACTATACAATACAATATTAAACATGCCTTCTATCTGAACACACCCTTGTCTTATTTATCTTCCATCTCAATCCAATCACAACTCATCCATACACTGTCTATCGACATAGGAAACACATCACTTTCCTGTTTTTACGAAAAGGAAAAAAAATAACAAAACAAAAACAAAAACAAGACAAAAGGTGGGAATAATTCTCAGCGTTTGTTTTGCAGCGGGCCGTTTTGGCGGCAGCACATACCCTCTCCTTGCTCTCTCTCTTACACTGAAGTCTCCCATACCTGCCACCAATCCAAACACTGACGTCACAACTTGATGTTCCATCATTACCATTATTTGGGTCTTGGATTGCTCAAAAAAGTCTTCCAAAGGGGTGATCAATGAATAAATTACTTTCGTATCTTGTTGGACTCTGATCACTTGAAAAGTCTGGATCAAAAAAAAAAAACTCCAGACACAATTTAAGTGCTCAATTCAGCATAAACTTACATTGCAAATGGAACCCCCATTGAAAACCTACCCAGAGGGCATTTTTTAAAAACACAAAAATGTTTTTTTTTGTGAACTTCATATATATAGTGAATGTTGAAATTTCTGGCTCTCTAGGTTCATCGGTGCGACCTATAAGCTTGATACATACATAGCCAATCAGCCAGCCAGCTGGACCAACTTAAAAACTGAAGAAACCTTTGTTGACAGTTTTGGTGACAGTTTGCCTGACAAATTGAACCCACACTAAAAACCTTCAAATTGGAGAGTATTTTAGCACCACCCCCAGAAAAAGACGTTTTTTCCAGACATGATAAAGATTGAATGTTGAAATTTTCAGTACACTAGCTGTATTTATTAAAAAATTAGCCAACGAGCCAGTTAGCCAAACCACAGACCACGAACCCACTCGAAAACTAAAGTCTGACCAAAGATTTTGTTTCAATTAAAAGCACACACATATACACATACACACATACGCACGTACATACACACAATGCCTGGACCGGAACACAAAGCAGTGACAATCAATCCTTGCAAGACTTGAAGAAAAATAATTTCCACGAGATCTCGTGAGAGTTCAAAGTCAGCAGCATTCCGATTTACTCCCAATCCTAAGCTTTCTCCAGAGAGTTAACATCTCGTTCGCACGAGAGCGCAAAACCGAGAACAGGATCGATCGATATCACACCGGAATATTGGCGTTATAATGCCAATTCCGTTGCACAGTCAGTTACTGCATTAAGAAGTGAGAATGGGGGGGAAAAAAGAAAAATATGATAGACACAAAAGAGTTCTACTTCCTGTGAGTCTTTGAAAAGTGTCATAACGCATTTGGCGTTACTTTGGGTTCGAACAATAAGATTTGTTTGAAACATCTCATCTAATAATAGATATTTAATCTATTTTATAAATCATTGTCTCATTGAAATATATTCACGGATACACGATACTTAGCACAATAAGCGTTCAGATGCTGACATGAATATATTATATCATGAATCCAGTCGTAAGCTTGAATGTAATTAGCATATTTAAAGGAATTAGCATTACTTGCCATCACAGTCAATAATTAAATAACCCTCACATTAAAATTTGAAGTCATTTAAAGAAATAAGAAGAATAGATATGGCCATAGTAAATCCTATTGATGGCATCATTGGCGTTTTCTACAGGAAAATATCTAAAAAGATCTGGATGTTATTAATAAACCCGTCAAAATGAAGCCACCAAAAAGTAAAAAAAAAAGCTTACCCCCCCCCCATTTTTCAGAAGGGTAATAGTGGAGTTCTAATGCCAATTTTCAAGTTTGTCGACAAAACTGTATGGCCCAGAGCGCAGGAACGCGCAAACTAACGCTTGCGTATATAGATAAAGTATATAATCCTTCGTCATCTCTGATGTCTACGGTTGTTCAATCAAATGTATGTGTGGGTTTGGAAATCAAGATTCACCAAAATAGCAGAAAGAAGGCCAACAAATGTCTTAGAATGTCAACAACACTACTACACTGGTGAATACAAAAATACATGAATTGGTTTAATCATTAGCGCCCGTTGTTGGAGACAGACCTTCTAGACTCGTCAGACCTATCCATCATGGGCGTCAAGGAGCCAGTACTTTCTGAATTTAACAAGTTCGTCACGCCATCTTCTATTCTGTCGGCCTCGGTTTCGCATGTGATTCCTGAGAATCCACGTTGTGAGTTGTGATGTCCTACGATTGTCTGCCGTTCTTGCAACATGACCAGCCCATTGCCATTTGAGTTTCCTAATGGATTCTTTGATATCTTGGACTCCTGATTTTCCTGTGATATACAGTGCTGTCTTGTGATCCCTCTAAGGTATGTGGAGCATGATTCTCTCTTGGGTAGGTTGCATGGTTCTCAGTTTGAGGGTCAGTCTTTTGGTTAGATTCTATGTTTCAGCTCCATAGGTGACTATTGGGGGGATGCATTGATTGTCCACTTCTTGAAGGTTGGGCCTGCCCCGCTGAAAGCTTACCAATTTAGTGTGATTCTTCTTGATTTCTTCTTCTGAGGATTTTGTGGAGATTCGTTGTCCTAGGTTGATGTAGTGGTTTACTTTCCCAAGTTCTGCATTTTCGATTTTAATTGTTGTCTCTGTCTTCAACATATTTGTTGTACATGACATTTATTTCAATAAAGTTCATGTGGACAGTGACTTTATTGCTTCCTTCGTTCAGTCTGTCCAGCATCATCTGGAGGTCATTAGGATTCTCTGCAAAAAGATGCGAATCCTGAGCAACCAGAAGTCTCGCCGTGAGAAGTTAAGCAAACCATTAGACAAAGAAAGGAAAGTTCTCTGGATCTGATAACAAAGTAAAGTTCCAGAAGATTGGGACACTGCAATCATAATGCTTTTAGATAAGAAGGGGATCGAAAGATCTCAACAAATACAGACTATTAAGCCAAATCAATTGCATCTACAAACTTTTCACCGAAGTAATCATCAACCGAATCACCAAAATACTAGATGAAAATATTCTACTACAACATGTTGGCTAAAGAAGAAGCTACTCAACCATTGATCACCTCCATTCGGTAAATCAACAAAAAAAGAATACAACAAAATATAAAATGCCACTCGCTGTAGCATTTGTTGACTTCAAGAAGACCTTCGACTCAGTGGAAATCCCTAAGGTTATAGATGTTATCATTCGACAAGGCGTAGACAGTAAATGTCAAAGTATTGCAACATATTTACCAACACGGCAGTTTCTTTATCAGGCCACCCAGACCCACATCCCTTTCAGCTCGAAAAAACGGCAAGAAAAGGAGATATCAGCTCACCCAAACTCTTTACAGCCTGCTTTGAAATGATCTTCTGGTACAAACAAGATCTGGATAGACGGTAAATACCTAAGCAACCTCAGATTTGCGAATAAATTTATCACTCTTACAAAGTGACAACGACTTGATAGGTATTCATAGCAAGTCCAACGTGGGTCAGATTGACGTGAACAGCATTGATAGGTGTTCACTTCGAGGTCAAGTCAGTGGGGACGTGTTGGTGAGATGTCAGGTGGGTCGGCGTGGACGATATTGATGTGAAATCACTCATAGGTCAGCACGACGCAGCGTAGTTGTAAGACGTCAAAAAACAAAAACAAAAAACATCAACAAAAAACAAAAACAAAAAACAAAAACAAAAAACAAACTAAACAAACCAGAATGAAAGGGATTGCGATAAATCAAACTTGGTAAAGAATGATACGTCTCTTTCAGGGTCGTCGCTTATTCTTGACCCTATGTAGTTGAGGGTTCGCTACATGACTGAGATCACTGCGAATGGAGTCCAGTCATTTTGAATATCTCAAGAACCGGTCTGACAGCCTTGATATAACTTGGCAACCAAAAGGGACCTTACTGCACAAGCATAAACATAAACAATTAGTAGCCTGCGTCTACTGAGTAATCCTGAGTGAGCTTGTGTACTGCGTGGTAGTCACATTCACGTCCCTCACAGGGTTTTCTTTGCAAAATATCCCATCACCAAGTCTATCATCCCAAGCCCCAGAAAAATTTTGCTCCTTGTGACCTCTGACCTTCTCTTGCAGACTGTTAAATGGAAGGAGCGCAGAGATAAGTGTGTGAAGTCCCAAGGGGAAGTACTTTGAAGGAGGTCTAATAGAGGTGACCTAACCAAAGGATTGGCTTCCAAACTAAGACCCATGCGACGTGCACAAGAGAGGACCATGCTCAGTATCCCATTGAGAGATCAGAAAACAGTATTGTATATACAAAAAACGCAAAAGTCAGATATATCATAAAATCCATTGGAAAACCCACGTGGCAATGCAAGCCTTGTTGCAAGAGTGTCAGACAACCACTGGACATACTGACCCACAGCGTGGATCCCTAGAGATCATACGGAAAATTGGGACCGTCCAGGAATATAATTGCATGAACCTTCTGACAAAGTCAGAAAATATTTGCTCACGACGCCCATGATCGAGAGGTTAGGTGAATCTTGAAGAAGGACTATGCACAACAACGACCGTTGAAAGGCTTATAATGTAGAGAAAGTATTTTTTCATTTATCAAATGGTTAGGTACTATCTGGACATGTCTTGATACTCTTGTACATCAATCGCTCTTGGAGGCTCTCCGGGTTACTTCCTGTCCGAATTTCAGAGGCAGTGTCTTGTCAATTTGATAAACTCATTCTTTCGGACCGGTTTCTTTATTTTTACTGTTCTTATCATAACTTTTTTGGTAGCAGTGAACTTCGACCTTTCTCGGATGTAACTTTCCAGGGCCTTGCCAGAGAATCGAACGAAATCCCATTTTTTGATATAAGCTGCTTATTTTCATTCGTCTACCTGTCACGTTTGGTGCCCTTTCTACAAAAATCTCAGAGCTTGTAATCGTCAGTTCTAAATCATGATTCCAGTCAACCTCTGCACAAAATCAGTGTATATTTCTGCACCATGTGATATGGTCAAAAACGCAGTCAACCGTTATCCCTGAACTCAATACATTTCATGAATATATATTTTTATTCTTTACATGTATAGTCTAGAAAGTTTTAAAACTTTGAACACTTAAGGCATTAAAAAAAACAACTTTCTTCGGAAGATTTTTAGTGTCACTTATGTCTGTTAATGTAATTTATGTAATTTTCTTCAGTGCTTAAAAAAAAAGAAAATATTACATATCATTGTACTACGAGTAAATTTTCTCTTGTGATCACCAGTTGTTTACCATGTAACCGTTTTGGGGATATAAAAACAAAACAGTTGAATTAAGAAGGCACCCCAGCGTTGTTAATCAATCACCACCTCCCATTAAGCGATTACTTTAATGTATAACTTATGTCATACATATAGTTTATAATCATGATATAATGTATATGGATGTTATTTTATACTATCCATCACTTATTTTCTTGAATCACAGGGCTTACTTACGTTGGTTGCAAAAATCAAAAACAAAACCCCAAAACGTATTTGACGATGAGATATTAATAAGTATAACAAACGCGACTCGTTGTTTTTGTGACTTCTATTGAATGTTCACCTATGTGAATATCAAACAAGCCTTTATATACATACGTATATATATATATATATATATATATATATATATATATATATATATATATATATATAGTCTATGATTTTCATATCTATTTCGGATGTATATATATGAACTTTATACATAGAAAGGTATTGTTCATTTGAGCTGAAGGGTATCAAAATGATTTCACTAGTATGGCAGCTCTTATATATAGCAATATAAATTCACTCTTATAATCTTTTTGATCCATTCGGCTTTTCTTTTTATTCAACAATTTAATTCTATTCGAAATGACAATTTCCAGAAATTTAGAGTTTAGAACCACAAAACATGACTAAATGTATGTCTTGTTATGTTAATTGCAAAATATTGATTCTTCTCGCGTAATGTTCCGTTTTTAACTTTCAAACCCCGGCATTTTAAAGTAAAATGGTTGTTTATTCAAATACGTATGACAGGTACTATATACATATATATATATATATATATATATATATATATATATATATATATATATATATATATATGTGTGTGTGTGTGTGTGTGTGTGTGTGTGTGTACTACAAAGCTTTACAGCTTTAAACGCCAAATACTTGTGTGTGGTTGTGTGAGTGAGTGTGCATGTGGTTGTGTGTGTTAGTGTGTGTATGTGGATGGATGGATGGATGTATAGACCTTAAGCGTATACACACGCTCACGAAAGAAAAAAAAAAGTAATTTCCTTCATCGATGTATTTTTAGGATCCATGACCTGCGGAGAAACAGTTCGACCTTGCAAGGTCGAACACGACATGGCCAAAGAAAGATCAGAGATAGGTGATGGAGGAGACCACTCATATGCGCCCCTCTCTCACAACTTCTCTCTTTCTCTCTCGCCCCCTCCGTCCATGTCTCTCACTCACTCTCTCCCCGGTCTTCTCTCTCATTCACATTCACTAACAAAAACGACCGCTCACACACTCACACGTACACACGCACACACATACACGTACATACGTAAAGTCCAGGTTAAGAACAGTACTGCTGGCTAAAAACATTTTTCATCCAACACTGAGTATTGATTTCGTGTCTACCGATTCGATTAATGCTGTTTTTGCTTTTGTGCCAAGTCAAGTTTGAGAGGCCGGCAAGCTGAACTCCAGCCGACCCGTAAGCCCCTCCCTCACCTAACATCTCCACCTGCTGGGTCCGCAGAGCTACCCTTTCCTGGGAAAATCTCCGCTCTCCAACTATTTCGAAAGTTATATATTTTACATATATTTTTCTACCACGATTTAATGTATTATTTTGCAATTTCCTTACGTTCTTCTCTTCTTTCTGTCTTCTTTTTTCCTCGTCTTTCTTTCTTCTTTCTTTCTTACATTCTTCCTTCTTTCTTTCCTCGTCTTTCTTTTTTCTTTCTTTCTGTTCTCTGCCGACTTCAAAAACATTAATCAACGATTTATTGGGGGTAATTTTGGATGATTACATTTCAAAATACAAAGGCAGTTCCACGCCAATCAGTAAAAATCGGCTTCTTCATTATAAAAATATCCTTCAACATACTATTGATCTATATCTAAATCGGTTCACATCTATCCATCTATCTATCTATCTATCTATCTATCTATCTATCTATATTGCTTTTAACAACTTATCAATACTCACAAAAAAGGATTATTATCTTACTACGACTTAATAAAGATTAAATCGATGTAGGAGTTGAACTATTCATTATTAAGCTACTTCAAACGAGCTTTCTGACCTGGGTCCCTGTCTAGGGTTTTCGAAACAATTTTAGGCAAGGTTTTACTGTTCTTAGAATTTTTACTAGAATTCGGAAATTTTCGCCTTCTTGTTGAGATTCGTGATGTAAATTTCACGGTACCTAAGTTTTTCCTGATAGAATAACGGCACAAGTTTATCTATCTTAGTTCATAAGATAAAGCTTATTCCCAAAGTACACGTTTGGAAGGGGCTGGTTTTTACGGTGTGTAGAGCAGCCTGCCGTCATTGTTATGTTAAATAATTTTCGATCCATCATACGAAACTACAGCTTCGAAGTATTTCGGTTACCTCTCTCTAGTGTTTCCAATTAAGGATATTTTATTTCTAAATTAGATGTGCCGGTAGCTGATCGGAAAATAAACAGGGTGAGCCGAGTTTAAACTCCAACTGGTACGAATACCCTTGGGAAAAGCATGAATAACTCCACTTTGGTTGCTTGTACATCTTTAAGTCTAATTCACATATTGAAAAAAAACCTCGCAGAACCCCGGGATGAGGGGGAACTTGTGATTTGTGAAGGGCACTTATTACTTGTAACATCTAAATTTAGATAATTTTGATCCAAAGAGCGGAAGTAAAGGAAGATGATTATAGAAACTATGAAGAAATATCTATAGTCTGTAGTTTTTCGTTTTCTCTTTTTAATTTTCTCGAGAACTGTTGAGCCAAAAAATTCCAAACTTGAGACTACACTGCCGTGTGCTCTGGCGAATATAACCTACGAATTACAACTTCGTG
The DNA here is from genome assembly GCA_963457665.1 of Thysanoteuthis rhombus. Classification (NCBI taxonomy): domain Eukaryota; kingdom Metazoa; phylum Mollusca; class Cephalopoda; order Oegopsida; family Thysanoteuthidae; genus Thysanoteuthis; species Thysanoteuthis major. Next base: position 35,910,484 of record OY735221.1, read on the forward strand.
CAAATGCCAGTTATCGAGTAATTGCGCTGTACAAACGGACATACTGAGAAATCTTTTCTCATTATGAACTTCAGGGAACTCTCTGAACGTATCTAGTCCGTCTCTCCATCTTGTATTCTGCCGGCCTCGGTTTCACATGTTATCCCTGGGAATCCATGTTGTGAATTGTGATGTCCAGTGGTTGTCTTCCATTCTTGCAACATGACCAGCCCGTTGCCATTTGAGTTCTCTAATGGATTCTATGATGACTTGGACTCCTGTTTTTACTCGATATATTGTGCTGTCTTGTGATCTCTCCATCTGAGGTTGAGCATGATTCTTTCATGTGCACGTAGCATGCTTCTCAGTTTGATGGTCAGTCTCTTGGTTAGGTTCCATGTTTCAGTTCCATTAGTGACTATCGGGAGTATTGATTATATACCCTTCTTTTAGGGACTAATGGGATTTTCTTGTTTCTGAAGGTTGAGCTCGCTCAGCCGAAGGCTTGCCATCCTAGAGTGATTCTTCACTTAATTTCTTCTTTTTTTGAGGATTTAATTAGATACAATTCTCTAAACAAGAATCGTTTGTTTTCAGAACTTAATTATTTCTAGTTTGGAAATTTAATATATATCAAGACAGGAAACTTGCGTCAGCAGAATTTAGTCTGGCACAATGCACAAACATGGGACTACTGAGGGAAACTTGTTTTATTTTAAGATTGTTGCATGTTTAGGGATAGGCCTCACCAAAAAGTTGTGATTATTTACCAAAAGGGTCAGGCAGACCTGGTAATTGGCCCTGGCTAGATGGGAAATGCAGACCCCACCCACAATTTCAAACTGCTCATTAAGTATTTTTGTAATCAATGCTAAATACACGATTTTAATATGGGCATATATGTGTACGCCTCTCAAGTAGCTCCCTCCCCTCAAAAACCGAAGGCCTGAGCCAAGCTCATTTTAGTCTCGCACAAAGCCACTCGTATGGGATTCTCGGTGGGGACTGAACTCATAGGTAAGCCCTAAATAAATACAAAAGTGTGTATGCTGACTGTTCGGACTGATTTTCTCGTCTTTGTTATGGTTTTTCTCAACGTTTCGACCATTGAGCCTCCAACCTTCCTTGGGTGTCTGTTGTGCTGAGGAATATTGTTGCACTTAGTCCCTGTCTCATACACATCCTGTTCAGTGCCTGCATATTTGTGTTCTTTGAAGTTTTTTTCTCCTGGCGTCAGCTCCAAGCTAATGATTTTCCGTGGTACTAATGGAGATTTGTCCAGGCTTGTATCTCTTGGGCGATGCATCTAGAATTTCCTAGGTATATTGGAAAGACTTCTGTCATTTTGGTTGAGAATTTCTGCTTTATTCAAAATGTTGGTCCGTGAGAGAATGAGAGATTGAACACAGGATGAGGTTTCTTCTTAAGTCAAGAAGAAGAAACCTATTCTGTCTGACCATCTCTGACTGCATGGAAGAACACAAATGCTTTAACACCCCATTCTCTGCTGCTAGGGCTTCTTCTGACACTGACCACTTTGGTTAGCGGCTAACCGATCAGTGACTCTAAAGATGGCGGCTGGAAGACTGGAAGGGGCTCTCGAAGTCAGGTGGTGATAAGGGGTGCTTGGAGGCAGAGGGGCGTTAGTGGGTATTAGAAAGTAGGATGGTAGTTGTGTTGTAAGTGCTAAAAATACAAATTCTATTTCTAATGTATCATTTTTTACCAACTTTACGGGGAGGGGTCGTCGATAAAATACATTTTCTAAAAGAGCCTCTCGTTTGAAAAAGTTAGAGAAACACTAGGTTAGCTGGTCGCTTTCTTATATGTTTTTATGACCGAAGCCCACGTCATTATCCGTATACATAAATCATACATAGTCAAGGAATGATTTTTAACGTATGGTCGATGTATTCGCAAACACATATTTATGCACCAATCAAATCAAAAGCAGAGGGTCAGTCGTGGACGTAAAATATATTCCTATGGTACATATCTTTCAAATGATTTCTAAGTTACCAATTATTGTCAGTTTTATGTTATTAGACTTTGAAGATGTGTTGCTCAATTTCCGCCAAACAAATAAATAATCCATTGAAAAAAGATTTAAAAACAAGGGTTTCAAACGTACTTCAATTTATAAAGCTACAAAAAGGTTTGAGAATGGTGAATATGCAGATGTTTACTGAATATATAAATCTCGGGTCTGTAAATTGATATCATGAGATGAAAAGGCGACTGAAATAAAGAAAGTTAATCATCGATCAAACATATCTAATCGCAAGGTTGGGTTACAGTACGGGTTAAGTCATTATACTGTCCTAAAAGCAACGAAAGATGATCACGATATAGATTACAGGGAAAGAGGAAAAAAAAGTTTCGAAATGGTAAAAATTTGGACAACTTTATCCACGGGCGGATCCTGGAGTCTTTCAGAGTATTTTGGGAGACCTTCAGAAATTTCTGAAAGTTTTTATTTATAGTGTTTTCTTTTCGTCTCAACACATGACAACGTTCCTTTTCTCTTGACGCAGCCAGAAACCCATGAAAAACGAATTCTACTAATCATTAATTTGGCAAATATCCTGTAGGGAGGTAATAAATCCATGTTTCTATCCTTTATATGTGTAAAAATCATGATGGTACAAAAATTATGTATAAATCATCAAACAGATTAAAGGAGGTGGTATAATCACAAAGATAAAAATATCTTTTGCATTTTTAAATTTTTAAATTTTGGAAGACCCTCAGCTGACCCTTCCCTGTTATTAACTGTATTTTCTGGGAGACCAACAGTTTGTTAATTAATTAGAATGGACGTTGAGATTTACATTACAATTTCCAATGCAGGATTCTGTACTGATTTTTTCAATACAATTCCAGACTCGGTAATGTATGTCAGTACCAACAATGCTGTCTCATCATACTTCTTATGGTGATATAGCCTTACAATCAATCATTTATGATTTAATTATTTTGTAAATCGGACTGTTTTCAACATAAAATGGCCGATTTTGGGGAACAATTGCTTTAAATGGCTATGGGTAAGCCATGTTGCAAGACTGACAGACAACCGATGGACATCACGACTCACAACATGGACCCCCAGGGATCACATGCGAAACCGAGGCCGACAGAATACAAGATGGAGAGATGAACTGGACATATTTAGAAAATACTGACTCTGCGACACCCATGATAGAGAACTGTGGCGAATCCTGAGGAAGGTCTATGTTCAACGATGGACGTTAAAAGACTGTAGAGGATGATGATGATGATGATTTTAAAGATGCTGCAATACTCTGGCCAGTCGATACATTTCGTCACGCCAATTCTGTGTTACAATACCTTGATTCCAAAATTTGTCATACCAAAGAAAGACAACGTCACAAATTGTCTTTGGTGCCTACCGATTACCAACTCAAACTGCTCATGCCATAATTAAAAGGAGCCGGTAATGCAAAGACCCAAGCAACTGCTTTAACTTTAATTTCTCGCCTTACTTGCAGCTGTTTAGCACAATGGTAAGAGCAATGCTACGTTGAAGTGACTACTCTATCGGTCGCAGGTTCGATTCCTTCAGCAACCCCATTTTCTTTAATTGCTTATTTTATTTACGCTGTCTAGGCCAAATGATACTTTCACCTAGTAATAACAGTAGATGATTTCAAATAGAGTCTCAAAGTAACGTGACGCATTTGTTATTATTTCTGTCGGATGATACATCCATTTCTTGATAAAATATAAAATATAATTATCCGTGAAACATATAGAGCATATATAGACAGTGAATGAAGAAAATGAGGATATGGAATTGAAGCAGTTGTTTGGGCCTTTGTATTGCCAGCGAGCTGCCCCGAAAAAAGCAAAGCAAAACATCACCGGGGAAAGAGACCGTTAGGAGAAACACTCTTTCTGTGTGGATATTACATTCTACACTCGGAGAGAGTCTTAGAACGAGTCGGCTGAAACGTTGTGTTAACAACATAGATGGAAAGAAGAGATCAGATTGCCCAAACAATGGTTGGTATATAAAATCAATATTGCAGTGTTGTCAGGATTGGTGAAGAGAACAGCTTCGAAGCAGGTTCATAAAAATATAAAGTCGTGAATTAGTATTTAACAATGAATAAATTGGTAATTCATAGTAATTGACGACGTATCAGTGAGAAGAAGAAATGGATAAACATTTACAGCAAGATTCAAAGCATTATTTCAATAATTTATGACGTGACAGAGTGGTAAAAGCAATGTGCACATCAAAGAAAGTTTGCAAGCAACACGTAAAGGGGAGCTTCGAGAAGAGATATAAAGCATTTATACTTGGTACAAAAGAATGTTATTTAAGTGGCAATTATTGGACAAGAAAGCATTTACTCTACGGCACTAGAGTCTGCAATGCAAACGTCTAAAACATTCAAGAGGCAATTGCATTAAATAAGAAAAAGGATACCAATCACGTAGCTACACAATTATTACTATCCACTATATTAACATTACTTGAAAAAGAAAATCTTTTACATTATTTTTCCGTGGCTCCAAAGAGATATTGCGTCCTCAGAGCTCTGTTGCAGTGGATGCAAGTCCCTCACAGCCGAAAAGTGTGCAAAGGCAACGCCTATTTCATGCCTTCTATTTGCCACTGAGAGGTGTAATTGTTAACAGTTTCCTGTTCTCAAACCTTTCGTCAACGGGTTTGTGTTTTTTTTTTTTCAATTTTCTTTCAACTCATGTGGCCTTTTTAAAGAGACTATCTAGATTGTAACTTGGTAGAAAAACGTCTTACGATTCAAAAAGCAGTAGCATTTATACTAAACCCATTAAAGTCATCACAAATAAAACTTAGTTGAATCACTACATATACAGAATGTTTCAAGAGGGATTGTACCGCACTTTTGACAACTTGTATTTGAATTATTCTAGACATAAAGATTATCTTTGAATGCACAATTAGAAAAAGATCACAAAAATATGGCAGTTACACTTATATTTCAACTTAAAAAAAAAAGTTGAAAAAGTCGGAAGTGATTTTCTTCAACCTGGATGCAGGTTCGTACCTGCTTCTTTACATAAACGTTTCATTACATTACAAAACGACTAGGGTAATACAACACCAAAGGAATACTTGCTAAAATTAGTCGAACACGAAATAATGTTGTCTCTGTGTACAGTGTTGCCACACAACTAATATTGTTGCCCCCAAAGTTACATGCACGTAAATTCTACCTTTCTATCCTTAGGGTTGTGTCCTTTTGAAAAACTTTGTATATACCATGTCATTCCATAAGTAACGACCGGATTCGCTAACGTCTGAATATCAAAACTCCGTTTTTGATAAAAATTTATTCATTAACAAAGGTTTCATCATCATCAATAACAACTTCCGACGATTCACCAGCTTCATAATATTGTTTTTGTAGAAGACTTCTTGCTTAGGAGGAATACTATATAGAAAGGGTAGATTTCATCTCTGTGAGTTTTAAGAACTAGTCAATCGTGGCAGTTCTGTAAACTTCGGAATAGGCGGTAATCAGATGGAACAAGACATGTTTTCTTCTGTAATCCCAACATTAACTGGTAGCAAAATGAACCACACTAACGTAATCCCACCAAACACTTACCAAAACTTGCCTCGGATGGGTATCCAATTGGGGTTGTGGTTTAGTCTGTTGGCCTCCACTAAAACTTAATCTGCGTCGCTTCATAGTTTTGTAAAATATCCATGTTTCATCACCAGACAACAACACCCAAAACGGCCTGATTCGTTCATGAGAGCACATATAAGTTCAAATATCAACTCTAACTTCGCGATTAGCTTCTACCAAATCATGTAGGACCCAGTTTAGACACAATTCCAAGTTGTCACAAATGATGGTGAACCATTGAATGACAGAAATTCATCTTTTGAAACAATGCTCCTGTCATAACAACACTATTTCTATCGAATTCAATCAAAAACAGGTCATTAGTGAACTCAACAGAACGACCTGTTCGTAGGTCATCTTTTAAGTTGAAGTCACCTTTAAAACCATCTTCGACAATTTCTTTTATTCGGAGAATCCATCCCATGAGCCCTGGGAATATTTCGGGTTACTTCTGCAATATTTTTACCTAGACCTATAACCCATTACATGTCTTATGTGCTCGGTAGGCATATCTATTAATAAGGGGTAATCTAGTTGAATCGTACTGTGTTTACGTAAATTACTTGTTTAACACTGTGCAAACAAGTACTAACATGCACTGTTATCATTTACATATTTCAGAGTCGCGAAAATATAATTAACTTATCGATACCAGATTTCGGGCATTACTTACGGGATTACCTGATAACATGTACTGTTATCATTCAAGTATTTTAACTGAAGTATCATTCAGTCTATCGATATCAGATTTTAGACATTACTCAATGGATAAAGCTTAAACGTCTTTATGCAAGTGATAATAATATACTAATCTTAACATTCTAAATCAAAATGATGAGGCGAGAACCAGCAAGAATGTTGAAATAATCTGACGAATTGTCCAAAGCGTTCGACAATTACAATTGAAAAAATCTCTGTCCGTTTGAAATTACACAATTTTTTTTTTGATCAGCAGCTCTCGAGAAATCTGATGAAGTGAATAAATAGAATAAATCATAGATCTTTAATAAAATTTAGATATGAAATATCTAAATTAGCGATAGATCTAAAAGTAGATATAAAATATCAAAATTGGCAATAGATCTAAATTTAGATATAAAATATTTGAATTAAAAATCCAGAAGAGGAGTAACTGAAATCTTTCCCAACTTTCGTACGACGTACGGGCATTTTAGATGACGATCATAGCAGGCTGCTTCACACACTATAATGTCAAGCCCTTCCTAGACATGCACCTTTGGAAGAAGCACTGTCCTGATCAGAATAATTGAAGGAATGGTCTCTATCAATTAAGAGACGATTCTTGACGTGCATCATTTTTGACATTCCCTCGACCTTCATGAAATATCATTAGGCCACTCGAATACGCACACGCGAGACATGCTTCCTTCCTCTTAATATTCAATTAGTATAGATTCAGTACCTATTTAGTTCATTTTCAATAAAAATTTCGAATTGACGCGTTGCTTAATTTTTTAACAGACCATTTCTACGAAACTTCAGAAAAAAACAAAAACATGTCTACTTAAAACAATGCGTAATAGCGAACAGAAGACGTACAGATTGAAACTCTCAGGATTTGTTTATACTTGCCAATTGGTTGATTTACACAGCGCATTCACGTTTTGGTTCGACTTACAGGAGCCATGAGCTCCGTTATTTACTAGCCACACCTCGTATCCTCAAAATAATTACCAACTTTCAAGTGAAAAACGTAATGTCTAGCAATAGTTCCTATTTCTCTTAACCCCCACAAGAAACGGATGCGACAGTGTCGTTTTAATGAGGGGATACTGTGCACAAGAACGTGTGGGTAGGAGTACCCTCAACTGTTGTCGTAAGGACACAGGCTCTTGGTTTGAGTTCTCAGGATTCACCCGAAGCCCCTTTCACACCTCTAAGATAAATTTTGATGTCTTTTCTAGCAATAGTCTGCGCGATTAGCTCGCTATTCACTGCTCTACGCCTGGCGCTACTCTATGCGCATATATATATATATATATATATATATATATATATATATATATATATATATATATGTGTGTGTGTGTGTGCGCGCGTGTGTGTGTGTACGCTTCTGTATGTCTCTCTGTGTAAAATCTATTTATGTGTTTGTTGACGCAGATGGTCGAATCAGTGATTGCCAATTATTTAACATCGCTACTAATTTAACAATGAGATGGAAACCATCTTTTCAGATATTTGTAGAAATAAACGAACAAATAAAAATAAAACACAATTTTCTTTTGTCAGAGATGTTGTTGCTAATGTAAGACCCGGAAGGCCGTATTCAAAAATATTCAACGCGCATGCTCATCACCCAACAAATAACAGCATCGAGCGCGGACAGCGATACCGTCTCCAGTATTTCCCTCAGCTTCACCGTTCTTCTCAATTAGTTAACGAAAATGAAGCCTTTATGAAATGAGAAGCAGAGAAATTGCTTATAAATGGACTGCAGTTGGCAACAGAGTTGTTGTATCGCCGATTGAATGAATTAATTTGGTCCAGTGACAAGCAAACCTATTCTTTGCTAATAGTTACCACAAAAGTGATGGCAATTCTGTAAACGCCCACCATTTTGGGGGACTTGAAATGAAAATGAAAAGGTCTGGATAGTTACTCGACAAAAACCGTCACACACCCAACACCTTTGGCAGCGTGTCGTGTTGGAGGTGATCAATTAAAAATTTGTGAAAAGAGGTGATCATTGAATGAGTTATTTTTCTGGTCTTTTGTTTGGCAGTGGTCACTAAAAACCAAAGTCCGAATTTTCGAATAAAACAACAAAAACAAACAAACAAACAAACAAACGAAGGAAGCAAGTGCGAACACTAGGACCTAAAATGAGGGATCAATTTATCATAAACTCACACCAAAAACGAAACCCCGCACACTAAAAACCTATTTTGAGGGGAATTTGAAAAGGAACGTTTCTTCTAGACATAAGAAACAAATGCTCAAATTTACAGCCCTCTAGCCCCGTTGGTGCGTGATACATACATACATTCATAGCCATCCAGATAGACTAACATGGAAACTGGAAGAACTTATGTTGACATTCTTGGTTGACGGTTTCTAATTAGTTGAAACGAATGGCAGGAGAGGAAGTGCAGTGTGGCCCAGCCGTTAACGACACAGAGAATGGACTCAGCAAGCCGAGTTCAAACTCCGACTGAAATAGTTTGTGTTTATTTGTGTGCATGAATGAATCACTCCTCACAAGTTGTGGGTAAAATAGTGCAGGGTGAAGTTTGCGATGTCACTTTGGGTGCTTGCCGCCTTTATTATGTGAATTGGATTTGAAAACTTTAGCAAAGTTGGGGTACAGAAATGGGAGTGAATCCATCATCAGTTTTTTCATACGTTACTGTGTCACTCTTAATCTTGCATGACGTCATCGTAGAAAATGACAAATTCAAAAAACATATATATATGTGTGTTTGTGTGTGTGTGTGTCACCGTCTAACACAGACCCCAAACAATTAAAGATATGATTAAGAGTAACACTATAATAAATGACCAAGTCTTACATAACACCATCCTTAAAACCATTAAATTTTTAACCCCGCAACAAAAGAAATTGTCTCTGCAACTATGCACTTTGAGCATACTAACACCTCCTCTAGTTTTACCACGAACAAGACTTTCTATATCTACCATAATTCTGACTACAAAAGCAAACATGCCATCTATCTCCTAGAATATAATAAATGCAAAGTGCAATATATATAAGCAAGTCTGAGCGGCAATTCAACATTACAATTAATGAATAACAGGATTAAATTCCCCAATCATCCCAACTTAATATTAAAACTACACTCCTCCAACCCAGCCATAGTTTGGGCACAGACGGTAGATTCACAATCATTGAGAAAATAGAAAAAAGTACAACTCCTGACATGACTAAAATTCTAGAACTACATAAACTCCAACTTTCCAAGCACTCAAATAGTCTAACACTAAACTACTACCCAACTTCCCAATATCCATAATAACCAATTCTTAAGAATGCCCACCTCATCTGACCAGCACAACCAATATAATGCCCATAACTACTGCAACTACTTTCAACAGAATATTCAATCAGACCACCACATATTTCTTCACTGACATGATAGAGTCCGGATTCACCACTATGACCTCCCAGGAATCCCGATTCTTGATTTCTATTTTTGATTTCAAATCAAAACATTTCATGCTAAACTTATTTTCAACGGAAACCTTTGAACCACTAAAAGGTACACACAATACAGTATCCATATACTTTTACTACCGAATCTGTCTCATTCCCTATTGTTCATGCACGCACACACACACACACACACACACACACACACACACATATATATATATATGTATATATATATATATATATATATATATATATATATATATATATATATATATGGGTATATATAGATTAGGTTGTAACGGAAGTATTTCACGTTTCATTTGTATCGACAGTGCAGGAACATGATAGCTGAAAGACCACCTCTATTCTGGTCTTACAGTCAGCGACTTTAACCAGCAAGTCAATATCTATATGACTGTTCATTGCAACTTGATGAAGCTAGGAAAAGTGTCAAAGGTCAGAAAATGAGTCTCATGTGACCTGTATGTAGCAAATCGCCAGCAACGAGCTAATTATTTTGAGTAACTGCATTCTTGGCAGCTATTTTGGGAGCAGGATTTTTTTTTACTGGGGATGAGAAAGGGATCCTTTTACACAGTGTTGTCAGTCATGATGTTTGACACGTGCCCCAGTCGAGAGTTGGCCTTCATCTGAAGAAGATCTTGCTGAGTGTTTGGTGAGATATGCAAGGGATCATTCGTTATAAGCGTTTAAGCGATAACCAAACAGTCACAGCTGAAATTTACTGCCAACAACTTTGGTGTTTGGAAATAGAAAAATCAAAACAGCAGGTAAGCAACGTCGAACCTGACCAGTATTTAGATGGGTGACCGTTTTGAAATATCAGGTGTTGTAAGCGTGTGCCCTCCACGCCTAGGCGTGTGGGTAACCTCATCAAAACCAACCTGTTGTCATATTCTACCTTCATGGTGAGGTATTCAAATAACAATAATGATTGATACACTTCTTTTTACAAAACTAGTGCACAAATGATAAATAGTTGTATTGGTTATTATGACCTTTTCTGTTCCAAAATGGCACTACTCCAGCTTTAGAGTGGTAGGCGTTGATGGCGTATTTAGAGTTAACCCTTAACTGAACTAAGCCTCAAAATATTAATAATAACCCTGAAAATACTAACTCTAAAAAAATTTCTAACCGTGGCTGCCGTTTTGAAACGGGACAGGTAACAATATCCAATGGTTATCTAAACGCTTGCTTTCATTTGCTGGAAGAAACAAGCTAGTAAAAAATGTACAGTTTTACTAAATTTCGTTAGACTGGCACCGGATAACAAGTACGGGGAAATCAGTGAGGATCGAATTCACTCCATGGTAATAATGATCTACAAGATAGGTTTGCTAACCATTGATCCAAGTCAGGTATTGGCGACCCTTTTGGCTAATTGGGATACAAGACATTTCCCATCTTTTTTTCTACAGATTCATTACAAAAATGTAGATCGTATCAAGTGTACTTAATTTCTTTTTTTAGATTAACATATGAATTACAATTATTATACCATTGATTTGTGAACCAAAAACAATAGTAATTTTACAATATAAATTATAAAATTGACTTTCTGGGGGAAATTGTATGAGATTTTGAATAAATACCAAGATTGACAGCGGGCCAGATCTAAATAGTGGCGCTTTTATAGGTATTTACCAAGGTCAGCGTAGTATGCAGAAAAAGACGAAGATGATTAATCATTATGTAAAATTTTAGCTAGTCCTAATTTTTTTTATCCTTTAATTAATTACGGCAGCAGAATAATTCATTTTTATTAAATTAAGATATGATTGCAAAGATAAAAAATGATTTCTTCAGCTTCTTATCTTTCTAGATATTAATTTTAAGGAATGGCATCGCGTGTACTGAGCTCTCGTCGTCTCCTGGAGAGTGCTGTGGTTCATTTGGTAAATGGAATGGTCTCTCAGAATTTAGATAATTAAAATGCAATTAAAGTTTTCTCGTCTTTATCATTCCGGCCAAGAAGACAGTGAGCAATAGTAATGGTCGTCTGCATCTATAGCAATCGACGCTGATACTGTGAGCAGTTCTGTCTGGTTACCTAATTTTCAAACGCAGCAAATATGCCTGTAGTATTAAGTAGTCTTTCGAAAATCTTAGACAAAACACATTATTCAATTTGCTTGTGCATGCTGTTCTCATTCCTATACGTTTCGCATCTGCTGTACTTCCTAGGGAATTCTTCCGATATTTATTGTTCCAAATGGAGCCAATCAGCTTCTCCGTTTAGCTGGCTTGTGTTTCTACATTGCCTGACACAGGGATTGAACTTACAGTTTCCAGGGAACCAGATGAGTTTCAACACTTTTAGTAAATAGTACAAATAGATGAATACCTTGCCAAGTAATGACAATGATTGATTTGAAAATTTGAGAGAAATCTACCGTCGTGCTAGAGACCGTCAACCAAAATTGTCAACGCAGGTTTCTTCCTCTGAATTTTTGAGATGAGGTATCATAATCATTTCTATTATTATTCAGACTATCCTCATCTTGGTTGTTTTTCATACAACGTTTCAGCCGTTGTACTCTACGGCCTTCATCAGGTTTCATCTGGTAGGTGTGGGGAAGCAAGTATTTTCGAATTATTGTCTCAGATTGGGATTGAACCTACGCTATGTGTCCAAGTGGTTACAGAATCAGACAGAATTACTGCAAGTAATCTAATGGTTCTAGGTTCAATCCCAGTCTGAGACAATAATAATTCGAAAATACTACTACTGCTAAGAGGGGAGTGTGGTCAATATACACCCCGTCGATTTAATAAAGGGTTCGGCTCGTTACTTCCCCATACCTACCAGATGATACCTGATGAAGGCCGTAGAGTACAACGGCCGAAACATTGTATGAAATACAACCAAGATGAGGATAGTCTGAATAATAATAGAAACAGGTTTCTTCCGTTTTCAAGTGGCTGGCTTGCTGGTTGTGCATGTATCACACGCACACCAATGAAGCTGGAGGACATAATTTGAACGTTTACTCCTTATTATGTCTAGAGAAAAATTTTTTTCTTACCCCCCAACCCAAAATAGATTTTAGTGGGGGCTCAATCTACTATGTAATTTTATGCTAAATTGGTCATAGTTATGTGCCTGGCTGCATTTTGGAAAATCGGTCTTTTTAGTGATAAAAATAAGGAGGAAGAAGTTATTTATTGATCACCCCCCCTTTCCAATTTTTGGATTAATTTCTCCCAACATGGAATGAAATACGTTGGTCATTTCATGGTTTCTACCGGGTGACCAACCAGACCGGTCTGTTTATTTTCATATTCATCATTACCATATCTGGTTGGACCAAACGTGTTTAATCATATTCTGCGCCAGAATATATAAATAAGATAATGAATCACTTGAACGGAATTATTGCAACTATTTCTTATATATATATATATATATATATATATATATATATATATACTCACACATATACTTATATACATATATATGTGTGTGTGTGTGTGTGTGTGTGTGTGTGTGTGTGTTATTTAGAAATGGATATATGATCCGATAGAATCATTACAAATTATGTTATATTACATATTCCTGCAACAGCCCCATTTTCTCTGTTTATTTTATTTGCGTTGACCAGGTAAAATGGTAAATTACCGTGTAATGATGTGTGATCATTTCAAATAAAGTTTTTTTTATATGATATAACGCAATCTAAAATCATTCATATATATATACATATATCTTGAATTATTCATCAATTGTGATTATGTTTGTGTTATTATGAATAGGCCATAAGCGTATTACAAAATCAAACAATGACCTCCCCAGAACGATAACCCCAGCAGTAACATTCAGAACGAGGCTTATGCGTCAGAGTTCTCAGTATCCGAATTCAGTGTTGGTTGCATTTGTACTTTTCTCTTCTTTCCCTATTTTATTTGCACCTGGCATTTAAGCTGAGTCATTTTTACAATAGACTATTATAAACCTACTCCCTAAATGAACGAGACGCTACACAGTTGAGAACGAAAGATAACGTTAATTCCACCTCATTGACGCAAGGCTATCTTTCAATGATAATCTTTTAATTGAAATATATAAAAAATACAGGTCTGCCTTTTGTCCTGCACGGATAGCAAGCAATTCAGCAAAGCCCCATTCAATTAAAACATCATAATCCGATTAAATTTTAAAGCATTATTATTATTTTCGTTAAAAAAAAAAAATATTCAGGGCAGATTTAAAAAGATCAGTGAGTCAGATTAACTTTCAAGGAAAAATTCAAAAGCCTGATTTAATACGGGTTTTGTTTTCCTCCGAATCCGACGAGACAAAAATACTGCCGTGTTCTAACACGTTCAAAAAGCATACGGCGTTGTTTAGGTAAAGATGCACCCTTGTCATAAGGCATGGTTACAAAGATCAGCCCATAAGGCAACAGCAGCGGAACAGCCTGTGAAGATGAATCACTAGACCCGTGAATTGATCCGCAAGATGAGCCTTATAATCTTTGCTCTATGATAGACGCTTCAAATTATTGGCTGAACTCAGCTTAGTCTGACACAAGGCCAGAGTAGTGGGATACACCGAATTATTGCCAATTTGCTTGCGAAAGAGCTTGCTAACCATTGCTCTATAGTAGTTTCTACAGGATATTCATTGATGTCAGTTTGTTCTAGCACAAGGTCAGAGTAGTGTGGCCCTCGGTAAGGATTAAAATCGCTAAACTTACGTATTGTTTTTTTTCGAGACGGGCTTTCTGATCATCATGAAAAATAAAGCATTTAAAAATCACTTGGTGCCTATCGTAGCGCAAGGGTTAGCAAAGACGTCTCTTAAACTAATTCGCTTGTGTATCGAGTAGTATCCTCACTGAGAGCGCAACCTCAGTAGTCTTCTGCTAGATAGCAATTAGTAAATAACTTCAGATAAGACTCGCCATCACAGTCAATAATTGTAAAAAAATCCATCGGAGATTGAATATAGTCGGATTAAATTCTTACAATGACATCACTCGCAATTTCCACGGTAAAAAAATCTAAAATAATTTTGAAAAAAAAACCAAAACAAACTATACCGAAATCTAGATGTGAGGACCTGGTATCAATAAACTCGTCAAAATAAGGTCTAAAAAAGTTTTTTTTTAATCACACAAACAAAGCGGAGAATGTTGATAACCCTTCTCATAACTATAGACTGCAACTATACATAAGTTTAATGCAACAGGTTCCAACAGATTTTGACAAAATATTTCATTCGTTCATATAAATTCTCGACATCATTATTCTGTCATGAAATTATTTTACAAGCTTTTCTATTATATTACGTCATCTTTCTGGAAAATCGTATATTCCATTGTTAAAGAAAATTTCCTGTTTCGATTGGACCACTTTTCCAGGAAAATCATTGAAATCTTGAAATTGAAACAAAGATGGAGTGAACACAAATGATAGTCTGACTATGACCTATCTGAAGAATACATCAGAAGTGGCAGACCTTCCCATTCATGATCTATGATTATTTGCTGCGTCATATTTTCAATTTGAGGACAGGTGTGATCATGCAATAAGATCACCAGTCGACTTGATCAGAAGAAGACGGTCTTTTTAAAAAATAATTCAAACGAGTCAATTGCTCAGCGCAGAATTGTACAGACAACATTTATCCGGTCCCCAGCAATTCGTAAGAAAGAATCGCACCAAACCCCAAGAAACATTTTCTCCCGCAGATTCCGTTTTGGTTGAGATGTTGAATGTTCCTCTTCATTTTATATTGTCAAAGTCAAGGACAAAAAACCCCACTAGAACCATCCTCACCAAAGTGAATGGTATAAACCGATTTGTAAAATCTACATTCTCTAAACTCACGGCCAACTGATTGCCAGGAAAGCTGTCTTACTGATTGAACCAAGTTGACGAGTTTTAGTAACGAAAATTTATCGTACAGATACGCACGGGCTTATTTCATTCTAATAAAGAAATATATCTATATATATATACATTGCTATACTTTTTCATTTGTAATATCTCGTATAATACAAAATTTGCAGTAATCGTCTTCAGTCGGAATAGAAGTTTGAGCGGACGTTTACTCTGCAGCAATCTGTCTTGCTCTCATAATAAATCCATTTTTTTCCAACGGTGACTATCTTGGTTCCTAATGAGCTTTTTGAGTTGAACAAGATGGGCGAAACAAGAGTTTAAATGCAGATATTCTTTTAATAAGTTTGCGAAAAACCAATTTCCTTAGCTTCTATATTTTCCAGGGGCTTGTAAATGACTTACCGCCGTTGACTGATAACCCAAATGATAAAGAGCTGAAGAAACTTCAAACTTTTAAGATTTCTCTAACACTGTACGAATGGTGGCGCTGGGGACCACAGCACCAAGCTAGTATCCAAGTTTAGTCCTATCTAAGTCTATCTCTGTCTATCTTAACCAGATTTAATGTTTCAATCCATATATCTATCGCAATCACTTTCTTTCTTTCTATCTATCTATATATCTATCTATCTATCTATCCTGTTTCAATCCATCTATCTATTTATGTATCAATCCATCCATCTCAATCAATAGTTTTCAAACTGTTAATGTAATAATTCATTCATCTCGATATATATATATATATATATATATATCATCTCAATCGATTTCAATCTATATATCTATCCATCTGTCTCAATATGCAAGGTCTATTTATCCATCTATTTATGAATGACATGTCATTTGCATACACTTTTGGTCACATTTTGAGAACGTTTATATGACATCAAAATTGTTCAGCATTAAGCTATACACGCACAGGCATTTACATAACCACACACGAACGCGGATGTGTGCAGTCCATCGAACGCTTATATTTATAGTAACCCTGAGTGTTGTTTTGTAAACATCTCCCCATCGTACTCAATAATACTTTTCAAAAATATCAACAAAAGATTGGGTAAAAAACAAAACAAAACAGATGGCTGAGCAAACGCCTAAGATTTATTTATTTACTTTTCCCGTTTGCTTGTCGAAGAATGCATACTTAGCCCACTATTTTAGTAATAATGGCTTCCTGACATTTTCTTCCTAAATTTTACCTTGTTATTGAGATATAGTTAGCTCTCATTTACCACTGCCAACGAAGTTAGAGGATATACGCACACAATGGTATCTGTCTTCTTGTCAACACAATATCTCTGAAAGTTCACCATGAATTTTAATGGCATTTTGGGGAAGGGTCGGTTAAATTTTTAGGAAGATCAAAGAATTTTCACTATTACATCTGCTGCATTGTAGCCACGTATCCATGCAATATCTCCACAAGTTCTCTATGAATTTCAAGGATATTTCCTCGAGGGGTAAGCCATGTTCTGGAGGACTTAAATTTAATTTGATTTAAAAGTTAAATTTTGGGGTAGATCCAAGATGGTTTTTTCTCCGATTGAGAGATATTCTTCATTTTTTCCATACATTTATGTATTCACAAATGTTTGTCCACACAATAATCCATGGAAGAAATGAACTAAAGTTAAAGTTTCAGTTTTGTCTCCAGTGGAAAAAAGCTGCCGGGGACCACCATTCTTCGTATATGTCAGCCGTTTCCGTCGTCTCCTTTTTCTCAATGGGTTAACTTCGTTATTCCTTAATATATTTCAAGGAAATAGTATACGTAGTCTTGTGGAAAGATTCTTTCAGGGTAGGGGTGAGTTCTTGCCAATCCATTGTTTACATCATATAAGCAAAGACGGAGTATCTCAGAGTTAACGGTCGTAATAAACAACCAAATTCCACTCTCTCTCCCCTCTCTTCCCTCTCTCCCCCTCTCTCTCTCTTTATTTCAATCGTTTTCTGTTGGTGACCTTTATACTTTGAATATTTTTATTCTCAAAAGATGCGTATAGAATGGGTGAAAAGGACTTAAAGGTCATCTGACTCCCGAGAA
This sequence comes from Thysanoteuthis rhombus, assembly GCA_963457665.1. Classification (NCBI taxonomy): domain Eukaryota; kingdom Metazoa; phylum Mollusca; class Cephalopoda; order Oegopsida; family Thysanoteuthidae; genus Thysanoteuthis; species Thysanoteuthis major. The sequence goes on from OY735221.1 coordinate 35,928,161, forward strand.
GTTGTGAGTTCAATCAATGCAGAAATATACACCAGTTAAACAGAGAGGCGGAACGGCATCATTTGGAAGAATTGATATCTGAAGAACGTGACTGGTATAGGAATGAGAACAGCAAACAATCACAGATTGAATAGAATTTCTTTCGTTCTCCCGAGTGAAGAATTCTTTTGTGAGGAGACTGGCATCTTGATGCAAAAACCCTGTAGCCATCGAGGGGTGGATATTTTGATCAAAAATATAATCTGAAAAATCTATTCAATATATTTTGTTTGAATAAATTGGCTTTTCTTCTCGGAAAACAAGCAGGTAAAATATTAAAATGGGAAAGAGAATATATTGTATCTGAATACATTGTTTTCATGTACGCTTTTCAAATAGATTGAAACTTACGTAGACTCGTCATCACAGTCAGTAACTGAAGAACCGTAGCGTCAAAATGTGAAGTAATGTTAAAAATCACATCGGGGAATATATATGGTCAGAATTATTTTATTTACATCACTGGAATTTCACACTGGTAAACATAGGAAACAGAGTAGAAAAAACAAACATCTAGAAACATCTAGATTCTGGAGAATGTAGATGTTATTTCCCCTGAAAAACATGTAAAGTATTGTAAAGCGACCCTCTGGAGAATGTAGGTGTTATTATCAAACCCATTAGAAAAAAAGGTAAAAAAAATATTTTTTTCCTAACCCCACCCGAAAAAATGAGACATTTTTAAAAGCGTTTTTCTAATGGAGTATTGATGTTAGATATCAAGTCTGTAGAAGCGCTGGAACACACACACACACACACACACACACACACACACACACACACACATGATAAAAGATGGAACCCTTTACCACCTTTGCTGGCTATGGTTGTTCGATTTTTGTCAATATCTGTCTGTTCAATCAATCAATCAACACTCCCGTGTCGTCTGACGCTTGAGGCAGTTAACACTTTCCACTTCGACCGGGTGGTTATCCGAAGCAACTCCAGCCCTTGTTCACACGTCGGAGGTCCTCCCGGCTGGTTCATTGCCAGTTGGTTTTCGGCCGGCCTCCTTTCCGTTTTCCATTTGGAATCCACCACAGTATTTGGAATGCGAACCTAGTAGGTGGGAGCCTTGCCACACAGCCAAACTATTCCATTCGCCGTTCGCAAATTTCATTCGAAATGGGATATAGATTGGCTTGTTTCCTAACTTCTTGGTTGGTTACAAAATCGTCCTATCTGACGTCAAGTATTCCCCGTTGGCATTTCATATCGAAGGCATACTGTTTCTTTTCCTGGCTGAATTTCAGGTGCCATATTTCACTGCCATAAAGAAAGGGGGAGGTTGACGTTGTAATTGTAAAACCGGATCTTGGTTTTCAAGAAGAGCTTTTCCAGATTTTTGTTAGTTTACTAGAGGTTGTGAAAGAAGATAAATGGAATAAAACCATAGACAATTACAATTATTGTTTGCTGTCCACGGAGAAAGTTGTGCAAAAAGTAATTTTGAACATCAATTTACAATTGAAGGAATCGCTGTCTGCTGTATGTTAAGAAGTTGACATTGGCCAGATATCTCAGTACACAAGGCAATGCAGTGATTTTGAAGGTTTTTTCCTTTTAAATCTGAAGAGTTCTACCGGAAGTAAAAGATCCATTACTATATGTATACCAGAGTGACCATTCTATAAATTGACAGCCTAACAACGGTCACATAGGAGACTATGAAATTCTTTAAGGGTAACAATAAAATAAGATATTGGTAATGAAAAATCTCATTATCCTTTCTCGTTCTAAAAATGATTTTACACACAACTGAGTTTTGGGAAAAAAATACAAAGAACCTTTCAACGAAACAATCCACAACCGGTCACAAATACTCGTTTTTACTGGAGCACCTACTTGGCCATAGTTGTGGTGTGTATTGTGGAACGTGAAATATTGAAGATTATAGATCTTTCTGCTTAGTTTCTATTAATAATCTCCCTTGACTTCCACTCTTCGGAATTATCATTCAAATTATATGATATGAAATATGTTAATTGACTCCACCGAAGAGAAGTAATCGAAATACTTTGAAGCCATAGTTTCGAACGACGAAAGAAAAATATTTTACATGACAATTATGGCAGACTGCTCTACATACCATAAAGTCCGGTTCCTTCTAAATATGAACGTTTGGAGCGTTCACTGTCCAAATTTTCAGTAAACACAAAAATATTGGTGGCCATTGCTCTAGCCGTCTTTGAGTTATACTAACACTGACGAACATACATTGCTGAATTGGAGTAATTGTAAATTCTTAGATAAGCATGAACGCATTCGCACTCAAAAAAAGGACCAGTTTAGCGTAATACTTATATTATAAATCGACACATTTCTAAAAACTTGAAAAGGGTAAGACTTTTCGAAAACACAGTACTTGCTTCTAACATGCCCCACGTTCGATTAGGACACAGAAAAACTTCATGGGGACATGTTGTGTGGTTTTCCGAGTTTTGTGATAACAGACAGAAGGGCGGGCGCTCATTTGGTGAATTAAAGTAATAGTAAATTTTAAGGTAAGCGTGGACGCGGCTGTATACATGCTGACGTGCCCAATTAGTGTAAATTTTCATTGTAAATCGAACCAAAACTAGAAACTGATTTCCAAGGGGGCGGCGAGGAATGTTCGAAAACTAACTCACAAAAAAATCGGTGGCCATAGCTGTGCCTGTTCTTAGGATATGCAATTGCAGTCATTTGGCGAATAAGGTAGTGAATTAGTGTCAACGCTACCGGACACAAAATAATGGACCAATTTGGGGAAAAAAAGTTCCTTTCCAATTGACCTCCCACTAAAAACATTCTCATACTCATAGGTCCTATTATTAATCACTAAAAATTTGCATAAGCAATTCTTGCGTTCAGTGATGACAGACAAACATGCATTTGAATTCAATGAAATTCACCAAAAGCAATTTTCCTCCTTTTCTTTCTCTGTACATCTTATTGAAACAAATTCTATGCCACGAAGATAACGTAAAACTTTTCAGAAATGTGATAGTAGTTTGATTATGGTATTTCATCGTGTGGAATTTCACTTTCAAAATTAAAAAAAAACCCCAACAAACTTGGTCTCTCCACCAGTTCGAAAACCTTGGATAGATCATTCAATGTCATTTTTTTCTTTTCATAAAAATACAATTAAAAAGCAACAATGTCATTGCATCAATGGAGAATATTTTATTGCTAAAATCTAATGAGGAATATAACCTCACATTTCCCCGTGAGTTTTGATATTATCAGCATGAAAAATCATTGAAACGATCCAACTGTTATAGCTAGTTCCTTCATAACTTTTCATGAGAAGAAATGCATGGACAGAGACTTGTCTATTGCAACAAGATTGATATTTACAATGATTAACTTGGTATGGCACAAGGTTGAGTATACAAAGTAAATATCTATAAACTGGAATAACTTACGTTGGCTGGAAATTTGAAGCTGGAAACGATGCATTAGGCAAGTAACTTCTGCACCAAAAGATCCTGACTATAAAACTACAGATAATGGCCAACCTGAGGGCTAAAAAAGTGGCATATTTCTCGCCAGTGGTCAGTATTAGAGCCCAAGTAAAAGCTAGGATTCCAGATACCAATTTTCAAGTCAGGCAGTTCCACACACCCTTATTTTGCAATTCTAAGCTATGCTTACGAATATCTTTAGTCCTCACACGCTTGTAATTTTGCCTGCAAGAGACAGTATAGGAAAGACTGGCACCGTTTCGTCGTGAGATACTTAAAGGAAAGAATGCATTAGGTAAAAAAAAGGTAGGACCTGTGATGTGTGTTCGAGGTAGAAGCGAAACATTGCTAAGGCGAAAAGAAGAAAAATGCCGTAGTTATAAAATCTTAGCGTTTTATATTCTTCTTCTTTCTTTTCGTACCTTATACAACTCAGAGATTCCATGGCCCAAGAAAGATGTCAGAAATGCAAAATACCTGATTCAAGGTACAAGGCGAGCAAAACAGACTGGGAGGAATTCCAGTTGGATAGAATGCAAACGAACTGGACTCTCCTCTCTGAGTGAATGTAACAACTGCTGCTATCAACCCAAGCGAGTACTGTTTGACCACAGGCAGCGAACCACTTTTTTTAAGTAGTCACTTGATCAAAATCTAGATATCACGTCGCGTGGCTAAGAATGAGCTATCCACCTCAATTAAGCCCGAAAATAAACACTCGCTTGCCCCTGCAAGAGACTTCACTTGAGGACATTCATTTCACGCAGAAGATTCGAGATTAGCAAAAACGCTTATGATCTTTCAAGGAGATATCTTCAGCATTGTGTCCAGTGGTTAGCCTGACTGTACGCAGTTAAGCTTTCGTACCGCCAAGTGCACACATACACATGTTTACCAACAGTACCACCGCACGTATCCAGCGGGGGGCAATGCGTTGAATGGCCTGACAAATTTTGTTACTAACATTTAATAGAAAACTGAGATGCCGATCTTTTCATGTATAACTGAAATGATTTCTTTGAAGGTAGGCGGACCGGAAGCCGGCGAAAGTAGCTAGATCGGAAACCAGCGAAGAGGAGACACGGTAGCCTAGGACAGGAATCATTAGTTGGACATTAACCTTTTCTCTCTCTCTCTCTTTGATTCACCCCAAAGACAGCTAACTGTCTGACGATGGGTTGTTTCAGGGATGCTGCCCAGGATTCAGAGCAAACAGTGTTGCCTGATAACGAAATGAATCAAGACGTTGAGATACTGTCTCGGTAAATGAAGCAAAGAATACGTGCCCGAGTTGCTAGATCTGACTTGCTGAAAGTAGCTAACCGAGGACTGAAAGGAACGAATATGTGATGAAAGTAACCCAATACTTTTTTTAACAATCGATACGCTTTTCAGAGTTATACGTCTTAACATAGAGAATACATTAAACGATTTTTAATGACCTCATTTATCATCATAGCATGTATTTGATAAAAACAATTGGATAACCTATCAATATTTGTAGCCTGAAGAATAACTATGGATATGCAGCCCGTATACATCGCCACGGTTGGAGACTTCAAGTTTTTACTAATTATCCAATCAAGGAGTGTAAGAATTCTAAAAAGGAGACCAAGCAAAGAATTACCCTAGGATGGCAAGCCTTCGGCACAACAAGCTCGACCTTCAAAAACAAGTCGATCTCAATAATCCAACAGAGAAGAGCACAAAACCTATGCATTCGCCCAAAAATCACTTATGGAGCTGAAAAATGGAACCTAACCAAGAGATAGACCTGCAAACTGAGGAGCATGCAACGCACACATGAGAGAATCATGCTCAACCTCACATGGAGAGATCACAAGACAGCACAATAAATCAAAGAAAGCAGGGGGTCAAACATCATAGAATCTATTAAAAAAACTTAAATGGCAATGGGCGGGCGAGGTTGCAAGAATAACAGACAACTAATAGACATCACGACTCACAACATGGATCCCCAGAGATCACATGAGAAACCGAGGCCGACAAAAAACAAGAGGGATAGATGAACTTGAAAAAAATTTAGAAAATACTGGTTCCACGACACTCACGAAAGAGAAGTGTGGAAGATCCTGGGGAAGGTCTATGTCCAACGACGGACGATTAAAGACTGATGATGATGATGATGATGATGATGATATGGAAATGTGCCTCTTCAAAAAGTAATTATACAAAAATATGTATTCATGAATAATCAATAATTGGCAGCAAAAGCAGACCCCCAAATCTCAAGTGACGAAATTCCAAAATTTAGCACCGTTTGGATGTTCAAAAGTACTACCTGTAGCCCAATCTGGCAAGACGTACAAAGCACCAGCGTGCAATAGCCAGTAACAGAAAAAAAATGGGCGTGTACAACTAATCACGTGTGGTAGTATGGCGTGCGGTATCAGACTTTGCTGTTGATGTAATTTTGTTTTATGCTCAAGTCGAATTAACCTTTGTGGGCGGTGAAACCCAAGCAATCTTCATTTCGCCCTGTTTCTTGTTTTCTTGTTGATTATATTTTCTTATTTTTCACGTAATATCTCCCAAGTCAAAACTCCAACATTTTTTTTTCTCTTTCTAACTCACCATCTGCCGATTTTTGTCGGAAAAAGATTTTAAAAAAAGTAAATATCTGCAAGCACTCGACTGAAAGGTTGCACTTGGGGTCGATATTTCGAAGCCGATGCAAGTAAAAAGTTCAATTTTCTTTCATATTCGACTAACAGTAAACAAATTAATAAAAGTAAATACAAAAAATGAAAGAAGGTGAAAAAATTTAGAAAAAAATGGATAAAGAAAAATATGCAAAAGCAAAACATTTCCAATTGTACCAATGATTAAGACATTGAATTCTTTTTTTCTCTTGCCTTTCTTTTCCCTTTAAATTTAAAGAAGCGATATTTAATATTAGACACAGCCAACCAAAAACTGTCATCAAAGGCTACCAACGTAGGTTTCTTTAGTTTTCAAGTTGGTCTGTCTGTCTAGCTACTTACGTTTGTATCACGCAAGCAGACCGCACTAAAGGTGCTACAGAGTTGAAAATTTCACCATTTTCTCCTTATTACGTTAAAAAACAACTTTAAAAAAAACGACAACCCCTCCCTTTAAATAGGCTTTTAGTGGGGGTTCAATTTGCAATGCAAGTTATTGCAAAATTGATTGCTAGTTCGTGTCCTGCAGCATTCAAGTTTGTTTTTTTGAAAATTCAGACTTTTTTTTAATTGATCATTACCCAACAAAATATCAGAGAAACTTTACATCGATCACCCTTTTTTCCACTTTTTTAATTGATCACTCCCAACACGACATGCTGCCAAAAGACATCGGTCACGTGTCGGTTCCTATTGTGTGA
>OY735221.1:35940012-35950012 GCA_963457665.1 Thysanoteuthis rhombus
TTTGATATAATTTGAATGGCTCCCACTTAGAGTCTCAGTGGCTTAATTGGTAAAGTGGATAGGGCTGAACGGTGCTTTGATAAAGGTTTGTGAGTTCGTATTTCAACCGAGACTTATTATTTATATTCCGATCAACGCTATTTATTCACTGCCAGAGGATTAATCGGTCTAAGCAAAATGGTACTATTAAAAAGCAACTAATAAAATTGAAGGTAAAAAGTAGTCATAATTCTTCTGGAAAAATAACAATGCTTTATGATAATTCTCCTAATGAAAATAAACAAGACAAAAAACAAAAAAAAAAAAAAAGTTTTCATTATCATCAGACTTTTAACGTCCGCCGTAGGGCGTAGACCTTCCCTAGGATTAACCAGGCCTCTCTATCATGACTTCGCTTAGGGGAATTTTCGACTAACAAAAAAAAACAAAAAAAACAAAGCAAAACAAACTATTATCCGTACTCCCTGCAAGGAGTGTGTGTTAGTGTGCAAAATATCAAAATGAGTTTCTGCCATGAATGGCAAGGGCTGAACGAAGTCTTGGATAGATGAATTAATAGATACATCGTTACGTGGATAGGTACCTATGAATAATCTAAACCAAGCAATAGTGATTAAACCAGTATGTTCTTGGTTGCAGTGACTAAAATGTAGGAAAACGAAGGAGAGAAAGAAATGGAAGAAGAAAGAGACGGCCATCTATAAAAGTACGGACAGTATAAAGATGTTTCAAAACTCTGTACAATTGGGAGAAAACATGACACTTCGTCCGCTTCTTTTCATTTTTGTTCCAACTTCGTTGAAAATGAATGCACGCACCATCTTACAATGATCGCCCTTTTTCGTCTCGATAATAATTCTTGCTCCTTCCGGCTTTGTATAAGCAAAATGCTGGTGCGTGCTAAAGCACTACTCGTATGAAACTTGATCGGTGTTTCCAGTCACGCAATACATAATGCCCGGCTTGTTGGAAACTACTAAAAAGAAATGAAAGAAATGACCCACAATTTTCTACTGAAAGCAATCAACATGGACGCCATTTCGAAAGAAAATGCGCCAAAAACATTCCGATGAAAATACAAACGTTGGAACGTGATGAAGCGAGATTTGGCTGCGAGATCTGAGATGATGATCCCGTGGAAAACTAGGGAACTATAAGATGCATAATCTACGAGACGGTGGAAGGGATGGGTTTAGTTATACGGACACAATTCGGTTATCTGAGATTATGGTAGCTCAAGACAAAGTGGGGTTTCACGTTAATGAACTGCAATGCCTATTCTGTATCATATTTGGGATTTTAGGTGGAAATTATCTTTCTGATGCATATCCCAAAGAGGAGAGAGACTTTTTGTGGGTTACTTTGCCATTCATCACACTAGCAACAATGGACTACAGACATATACATTCGTTTGAGTGCCACACCGTTTGCTTTTTCCGACGTTCGGACATCGGATTAGCTAACAGAAGATTAGAAGTATGATCACTATTGATGGGTGAAAAACTTTGATATTGAATCGATGGGAAAATTAGCCTTTGATATTAGTACTCAATTGATACTTGTAAAATCTAGAATAGCTAATTGAGAACAACTTGAATCTTAGAGAACAGGGAGGAGGATGGAAGAGGTAGAACAAGGGTATAAAATCGATGAATCCGTCTGATAGTCACCCATTGAGCTGAAACATGGAACCTAACCAAGAGACTTGCTCACAAAATGAGAACCATGCAATGTGCATACGGGAGAATCATTCTCAACATCACATGGAGAGATCGCCTGACAGCACACTAGATGAAGGAGAAAACAGGTGTCCAATATATCTTAGAATGCATTAAAAAGCTGATATGGCTATGGGCTGGTCATGTTGTAAGAATGGCAGACAACCACTGGATATCACGACTCACAATATTGATCCTTTGATCTTTGAGATTGCATGCGAAACCGTGGCCAACGAAATATAAAACCGCGGGACGAATAAAACCACTTCAGAAAATATTGACCCTGCGACGCCCATGGTAGAGAGATCTGGTGAATCATGGGAAGGTTTATATCCAACGACAAAGGTTACAAGGCTGATGATGATGATGATGATAAATCTCAAGCTTTTGGAGGGAATCGTATTTTTGTACCTACTCCCAGAAGAAATACTGTCATTTTATTTTTAATATCGTTTTTTCGATAAATTTATGCATGGACGATAATCTTTTCCCCCTTTTTGGTTCTATTAGCCACGATCAATATGATCCTGGCAAGAAAGACTCTGCTATCTTTTCCTTCCGTTCGAGAGAAAGAAAATCGTGATATCCGAACTCCACAACTCTCATCCACAAATTGATTTATTGTCTGATTTTTTCATTCATCAGTCGCAAGGAGATAAATTGCCAGAACCCCATCGAGGGGTAATAACATTTCTCTCTCTCTCTCTCGTTCTCTTTCTGTTCTCATCTTCTTTGGAATAATCCCGAAAAATTAACAGATGTTAGAGATTTATAGAACTGGCTCACAGTAATTTGATTCAATCCCCGAAGGATTCATGAAAACATTTGATTGTCATGATAAACGTTAGATACAATTTAAGGATGCAGAAATACTTTTATTTTGCGTCATAGAAAATACAACTGATTTATTCCATTCTCAAGAAATCACAATGTTAATCAAATAAGTGAACGGCTCCTTCTGTCTCGATGGACAATGGAACGACACTGAAGTGACTTCTTAAAGGTGCACGAAGAATCTTGCATGCCCAGTAAACAGAATACACCTCGCTAATATAGTCAAAAGGAAAGCGAAGCATAATACGTTTGACATCAACTTGGCCGTAGAAGTTGTCGGAGGGAAGTTAAAGTTGGCATCCGACCGTTTTAAGGGAATTCTGCACCATGGTTTGGAGTCAGAGTTTTATTCCTCCAAAACTGGTTACCTTTGCAAGGCCAGAGAGCCAAGTCTGTCCCTTCATTTCATCCATATCAAATGGAAGTAGAAATAGTTTCATGCCTCTCCCAAGGGCAATATTGCAAAGTGAACATAAATAACCTCGACCATAGTTTGAAATCGGCATGCCAATTCCATTGTCTGTACCATTTACCGCTATGCCGTTTGTACATCGTGCAATAAGATAAATTAGTACAAGTTGAACATTATGCATGCATCTAATTCTTGAAAGAAAATTGCTATCAAAGATGGAACTGCAGGAAATCTGCAGGGGTACAGAAAAAGAACACGACTTATCCTTGGAGGAACACCACGAGACAACTTACGCAATAAACGACCAAGTAGAAACCAATATAAACAATCACCCCAACCGAAATACAAGTCAAAGGCGAGAAGTTGAGACATTGATATCCAAAAGGAAAAGGAAAAGGCCTTGATATAAACCCCAGGTAGAATATCATTGCATGCATTGCAAAGTCTCGTGCAGAAAAATGAGGAAAACCATGTGCAGAGAATTATGAAATGTATTCGTATCATGTTCTTATTAGCACCATAATGTTCTTCAGTTTTCAGAATAAATAAGTAGACTTGAACGAGGCACAAACTCACATTTCATAGAAGTCATGTGTGGATTGTAAAAAAAAAAGATTCATCACAGCATCGGTGCAATTATTCGTCTCTCTTGAGTAAGGCAGAGTTTTCAACGAATAGAACCCAAATGGAAATAGTGGAGGTCATGTTGCAAGGATTTTAGACAATCGCTGGACTTTGTGACACACAACGATGATCCCCAAAAATCCTATGCGAAAATATGACCGGCAAAAAATGAGATGAGCGTGACGAACTACACAATTTAAGAAAGTACTGGCTCTGTGACGCCCACGGTCGAGAGGTTTGGCAAATCTTGAGGAGAGTTCATGTCCAACGACAAACGTTGAAATGCTGATGCTAATTAAAAACTATCTTTTCTGTTTTTTAATTTTTGAAATTTTTCTTAGATGAAGTATTATAAATCATTATCTAGAATTTTTATGACTAATTTCTGTTCCGATCTTGATTAGAATGGTTGCTTTTTATCACAACTTTGTACTGAGACAGAATATCCTCCGGTAGTGAGCACTGAACGTTGATCCGAAAATGAAGAATAAACTCCAGGTGAGATTCGAAACCACATACCCTTGCCAAGAGAAAGCACCGTTTATCCTGGTCTTCTTTATCAGTTAAACCAACGAGACTGTGACTGGGGGCAATTTAAATCATATTCAATTGAAAAATGATAATGAAAACTATCTTTTTAAATAATCGTGAGCGGTTTATTCGAGCTAGTTTCCTCAAAATACTCATAGCGCAGGTACATTAGACCCAGGTTTAGTAGCCCCTATAATAAAATCAATTATGCTATGTTTTATCGAACTATCGTAATTTACCTTCAATGATCCTATGTTTATACATAATGATTAATTGCGTCATATTATATTGAAACTCTTATTTGAAATGATCTCCCGTTATTACACGGTGAATGTATCATTTGTCCATTGAGCTAAACAATCGCCAGTGATGGTAAGAGCAACTCTACGTTGAAGCAGCTATCCTATTGGTTGCAGGTTCGATTCCTGCAGCAGTCCAATTTTCTTCGATTGTTTATTGTCTTCGTCAAATGAAACATTCATCATGTAATATCGCGAGATCATTTCAAATAAGAGTTTCAATATGATATAAGGCAATTAATGATAATTCTGTCGGATTATATATCCATTTCTTGAAAAAAAACGTATTCATCTATCTATCTCTCTCTCTCTCTCTCTCTCTCTCTCTCTCTCTCTATATATATATATATATATATATATATATATATATATATATATTACAACATCGCATCTATCAGGAGAAGGATACTCCTGTCAAACCTACGACCTTGGACTCCAACTCTTATCCATGTCACTTTGGTGGACCATAGGAAGCTAACCTTTGGTTTAAAGGGTGGGTTGGCCCTCACTTTAAAAAGCCATTGTTCAGGTTGGAGGAATAATCTTCGCAAAGGCCCCGCCGTCCAAGGTCCTACTTCTGTCGATATCACCCCCTGAACAATCTTCGCTTGCGAAGACAAGCCTTTCATTCATTCCTGATAAAGGGTACATCATTTTTCTCTCTGAATAAATAATCATATACACACAAATGGGAATACATGTATAATAATACACGAGTAATGAAAGGTGGTTCACTGTTTATAAATAATCAAGTTTACGTTCGTCCAGTATGTGCTCACAAATTCCGACAACCATCTGTGTATCAAACTCATTACAATAACGATACTGGCTTGCCTATCATCTTTCTTTCTTTCTTCCTGTCTGTCAGTCACTGCTCTCTCTCTCTCTCTCTCTCTCTCTCTCTCTCTCTCTATATATATATATATATATATATATATATATATATATATATATATATGTGTGTGTGTGTGTGTATGTGTTTGTGTTTATGCATTCACACATTTATATTTTGCATACACAACTACCTATATATACATACAATTATGCAGTCTAAATGAAAGCCGTATCAGGTGTATCTATACATTTTTCAAGTTTTTATTTTCTCCTAAAAATACCTCTCAGACAATTCAGGTATAAATAATTTACCAGCACTGACGATCATCGCACAATCGTCTTTTAAAAAATCAAACAAAATATTCTCCAAAACAAAATGGCGAACCTCTATCAGGATATCATCTATATTTTCATTACAACTGCACACTCCCAGTTTTCTCCTTATGGAAACAGGTTTTGAATGATGAGAAGAAACCGAGTCGAAATTGTAACAGGTCACGTTAGCATAATTTGTATACTTATTCTTATTGCTTTAAAGTCAACCAACAAGATAGAACAGTTCACCACTCCTATTTTGCTTATATTTCATTGTTCAAGAAAATTATTTTATGAAGATGCTTTCCAATAAGTCTCAGTAGAGAAGGAGTGAAATTTAAGAGTTTCAGTTTCGGCCAGATCACCACCTTTGCATATATCTTCCGTTTCAGTGAAAGGTTTTTTTTTTTGGCCGAGTGAACTGCTTTTCTTGTGACCTGGGCAGGATTTTAAAAGATAAACAAGTCACTTAGTTTTGTGGGTCATTCGTTTCGGCTGGTTGGAAACAGGCACCCCTCCGAGATCCACACAAAGGATATTCAGGTATGTGTGTGCTCGCTCAACCAAGTCGGGTATACTGGTTTCTTATGTATTCATAATTCAGCACCTTTACGCGTCTCTCCTTTTTAGGATTCAATTTTTCTTTCAATCTTTCTTTTTATTCCCAATCTTCTGAAACTCAACCATTTACCTATGTATCTTTCTTTCTATCTATGTAAGACTGTTCATATCTACAATCTTTAATATCAATCTGATTATGTTTATATCTATCTATGAACATTTGGTGACATAGACCGCGAAGTGATGAACATGATTTCGATGCATGATTAAATAATTTGCAAAATATAATTGCTTTGTCCCAATAAAGCACATTCATGTAATACTAAAATCAACGACACCTGTATAAGCTTTTTAATCATTTGACTTCTGTTTTCCATCTATCATTTACATATATGTATGTATGTGTGGGTGTGTGTAAATGCATGCGCGCGCGTGCTGATGCGTGCACATGTGTATGTGAACATTAACAATGATAGAACGAGTCATTCTTCATCATGTGTAGGTCCTGTTTAGCAAAACATTGCTCATCCAGGTATGTCAGCCCCCTCCCACTACAGTCCAGATTTTTTTCTCTGCAACATCTGGCTCCCCCCCCAAAAAAATTCCCCAGAAAAAAATTCAGACCGTGAACGACATTACGGAGATCGTGACGAGGCAGTTCATGGCAATTCCTAAGGAAGACTCTGCAGACTGATTTGAGATGAGTGAGGGGCGTTATGTTAAATGTGTGAAGTACTTTGAGGGGAGTACTTTGAAGGAAACTAAAGCACCTTGACTTCATTATTATTGAATGACTGGATACTCTCCTAATATATATATATATATATATATATATATATATATATATATATATATATATATATATATATATATATATATATTTCCCACTCAAGCAATGATTTTAATATATAGCTACCTTTTATCATTTTTAGGTCCTCGTCATAATACATGCAGTTCGTTATTTTATATAGGGCATGATTTTTATTCGTTATTCATGGATGTTATTTTATACTACAAGTTTTTAGAATATACATACACACACAGAGATACAGACACACACACACACACACACACATACACACACACACATATATATATATATATATATATATATATATATATATATATATATATATATATATATATTTGCATAATAACTGCTTTCAACCTAAATTCTCATCTCGTTTATTCTCTACCTATTCGTCTCTTTTAACGTGACAGGTATGTATTTAAAAAATGGACATATTTTGTCCGACAGAATGGATTATAGAATTGAGCTTTATTATATAGAAATGTATTTGAAAAGATCGTTACACGGTTAAAGTATCAATTTGGACAATGAAGCGTATATTCATATCAATTCATAGCATAATTTTTCAGACCTCAAAGTATCACCCCAGGAAGTTAATGTTAAAAACACTCCAACTGCTTCGGTAATTACCAATGGCTAGGCTAACTTGGGCTTGATAAACATCTTGCCCGTAGACTGTTTTATCGCTGAGATCCGAGTTCGAGCCCAGATAACAACCAATATTTCGAATATCTGATTTTCAATGCAGGCAAGCATCTTTTGCATCATTATTCGGCCAAGACATTCACCCCAAAAATGTAAAATGCATTACAGAAAGTGTCATTAGTATCTATTTTAGAGAAACATGAATTGCAAATATTATATTATCGATTTGTGAACCAAAAACTATAGCAATTTTACAATCTAAATTATAAAATGGACTTTTTGAGGAACATTTTTTGAGATTTTAAATAAATGCTTAGATTCGTTGTAGGCCACAAGAAATGTTGCTGCGGGCAAAATCTAGCCCGCAAGCCTATGGTTGCATATATGCATTTTGGACCATTCACCAATGCAGTTCGATGACATTGTGCCAGACTTGGATGGATTGAGTCAATTATTATCATTAGTCTTGTATCGTCCGTCGTTGAACATAGACTTTCCCCAGGATTCAGGATTCTCTATCGTGGGTGTCGCAGGGCCAATAATTTCTATCTTTGTCTAGTTCGTCTCTCCATCTTGAATTCTGCCGGCTTCAGTTGCACATGTTATCTCTGGGAATCCACGTCGTGAGTCGTGATGTCCATTGGTTGTCTGCCATTCTTGCAACATAGCCCGCCCATTGCCATTTAAGTTTTCTTGTGGATCCTATGATGTCTTGGATTCCTGTTTTCTTCCTGATATACTGTGCTGTCTTGTGATCTCTCCATGTGAGGTGGAGCATGATTCTTTCATGTGCACGTTGTTTGCTTCTCAGTTTGCAGGTCTATCTCTTGGTTAGGTTCCATGTTTCAACTCTATAGGTAACTATCAGGAGGATGAATTAATTGTATACTCTTCTTTTTAGGATTAATGGGATCTTCTTGTTTCTGAAGGTTGAGCTTGCTCTGCCGGAGGATTGCCATCCTAGGGTGATTTTTCGCTTGGTTTCTTCTTCTTTTGTGCGTTTCATAGAAATTCATTGTCCTAGGTAAATGTAGTCGTCTGCTTTCTCCAGTTTTGCGTTTTCGATTTTGATTGCGTTCTCATTTCCGGCGTGGTTGTTGCACATGAACGTCGTTTGGCTGAAGTTCATGTGTAGGCCGATTTTCTTGCTTCCTTTGTTTAGTTCATCTAGCATCTTTATACGAATGCTGTGGCCTGGGTTACCATGAGAGTTACAGATTTCACATTGGCGCCAGTTATTCGTATTCGAGCCGGAGAATTTGAATACCGATATTCAAGGTCAGCAGGCGCGTCCCCACACAGGAGATTTGGCAACAAGGGGGCAGTACTTTTTATTTCTGCCATTCCCCACCATTTCCTGTCTTTCCCTAATACTGCTAGTTTACAAACATAAACGAACACTCCGTGTTTCCCTGCCACACGTTTTAGTATGCAGCAAATACAAAATACCACTCGCTGTAGCATTTATAGACTTCAAGAAGGCATTCCACCCAGTAGAAATTCCCATGGTCATGAAGGCCATCACCCTACAAGGTGTAGACCCTGTATACGTTAAAGTACTGCAACACATATACAACCACAGCAACTCATTCATTAGGCTACATAAGGACTCTGAACCGTTTCAGCTCCCAAAAGGAGTCGTGCAAGGTGATACCAACTCACCCAAACTCTTTACAGTCTGCCTTGAAATGATCTTCCCGAACATGGACTGGGAAAATAGAGGAATCGAAATAGACAGCAAATACTTGAGCAACATAAGATTTGCAGACGACATCACCCTTTTCACAGAGAACCTACACGACCTTCAACTAATGCTAGATGATTTAAAGAAAGAAAGCAAAAAAGTCGGCCTACACATGAACTTCAGTAAAACGAAAATCATGTGCAATAATAAGATCATAACTGTCAGAATAGAAGATGGAAAACTCAGCAAAGTAGACCACTACATCTACCTAGGACAACGAATCTCCATGAGGCCCTCAAAAGAGGAGGAAATCAAGCAAAGAATCACTTTGGGGTGGCAAACCTTCGGCAGAGCAAGCTCAACTTTCAAGAACCAGAATATCCCAATAATCATAAAACGAAGAGTATACAACCAATGCATTCTCCCGATAATCACTTATGGAGCTGAAATATTGAACCTAACCAAGAGACAGACCTGCAAACTGAGAAGTATGCAACGTGCGCATGAGAGAATCATGCTCAACCTTACATGGAGAGATCACAAGACAGCACAGTATATAAGGGAGAAAAATGGTGTCCGTGACATCATAGAAACTGTTAAAAAACTCAAATGGCAACGGCCAGACCATGTTGCAAGAATGAAAGACAACCGATGGACATCACATCCTACAACAGGGGTCCCCAGAGATCACATAAGGAAACGAGGCCGACGGAACACAAGATGGAGAGATGA
>OY735221.1:35952512-36107512 GCA_963457665.1 Thysanoteuthis rhombus
AAGAAATTAATTAATCAGGCAGGTAAGTAAGTAATATATTGATTTATATAGAGCCTAGTTAGTTGTTATTACTATTTGTGCTAATTAACTTCCTAGATTCTAGACTGTCAATTAGCAGAAATAGTAAACAACTCTGATGAGACCAGTGATTATAATTACAAGGGTTATAAAAAGATTATCATTAACAAGGTTATTATAAAAATATTTTTATTACTACTATTAATTATAATAATTGTTATCTTTAATAAGTACAGGCGTATCCGTACCCTGCATAAGTGAATCGCCATAGCCTGCGAGTGTACCAGAACTAATTATCTAGAAAATTGTATAAATTATCTAAAAAAAAGTACCAGCACAATATTGGGGCATTTTAGGTCCTAGAATGACCTCGAGACCTTGGGAAGAACTCTTTTGACCCTCCCCTTAAAAAAAAATCAAATGCAAATTTTCAAGGTTGTAGCTCCAAAAATGTGGCTAAGAGCGTTTGGACACCCCCCCCCACACACACTCACAAGAGAAGAGAATCTGTGACCCAATTGGATGGTTGGTCAGTTCATTTGTAGGGCTACGGTGATTCGATACCTGGAATGTATTGCGATGAATAAGTAGTAATACACTATACGAATTCATGTAACAAAGTGTAAGCAAACAAAAGCTGCATAAAATCATAAGTGGAAGCTTTAGACATTACGGACAATTTTGGATCGAATATATATGCAACGAATGTACGTATATTCATGGGCACCAACTGCCCTTCTTTAAGGTGGAGTTTATACGGAATATATCTTGTTACCAGTGAAGAATAATACCATCTTCTTATATGGGTATGTTAAGTTGGGGTTACATAAAACAATCCTTCATTGACTTTAAGGTTTTAACTTTCAAACATCCTCGCTCAAAGTGTGTGTGTGTGGGGGGGGGGCTGATCCAGGGAGGTGACAAATACCTCATAGATACCCATGCATATATTGATATTTCATTCATTTGCTTGTTTGCACCAGATATCCAATGGTTATCAACAGAGATTGAGTGACGGCGTCTCCTCAAATCCCAAGCACCTTCCTTAGTATCAGTGTAGATAAACCTAATCATTCCTTGAATCTCCAATTCCTCTAATTTCGACTGAAGTGTTTTTGGCGTGGTTTTAAGTGTGTTAAATATTATAGGCATGATATCAACCTTTATGTCCCGCAGTTTCTTAAGGTCCCGAGCGAAGTCTTGTTATTTCCATTTTTCTTTTTTCTTTCTTCGTCACCTTGTGGTCTGCTGACAGAGGCACATTTTGAACCCGTCAGATTTTATTTTCATTGAAAGGAAAGTGAAAAAAAAAAAACAAAAGAAATAGCAGCAGCAGCAGCAACAGCAACCCCCCCCCAGAAAAAAACAAACAGAACCGTGCCCAGTAACAACAGGAAATTGGGAACATAAAACTACATCAATTAGCACACTTGGAACCATGCCCAAATCATGATAGGCAACATTAGTTAAATATGAGATTAAATGAAGGGTTCAGACTATTTGGACTGCGGCGGTGCAGTCTTTGAGAATACTGAAAAAAGTATTTGAGATTTGAGGAGTCTCACTGTCATTTAGTCTACAACGATAACCACCTGATATTTGGGGTTTTCACGCTTGTTTTTCTCTGAAAACTACGGACTTTTTTTCTCAGTGATCACCAGCCAACAAACGTCGAGATAAGTAACATTCATTGATGACCCCCTTTTCATGATTTTAAATCGATCATCCAAAACATGATGAGCTGCCAAGAGACGTCGGTTACGAGACGGTCTCTCTTGAGCGACTAACCAGATCTGTATTATCTTCGAATTTAAGAGCATTAAAACAGAAGTGTGTTAAGAGTATATACGCCCAGACGCCCGCGGGGAAGCCAACGTATGTTCCCAGGGTTAAAGGCAGATCCAACAGGTATTAACCGTCACAAGACGATACGATTGGATCAGTTGCTCACTTGCCACGAGGCGAGAGTGTTAGATTTTTTGCATACCTGTCAAAAAGCAAGACGTTTTGGATCGGATGTGTACACTTCACACAGCAAGACGATAGGATCTGACGGTCAAAAACATTCTCCTTTTTTTTTTTCGCGTCGAATGGATCGATGCGAATGTGAGTAAGAACTGAAATCCTAAATCTGTTGACTCGACATCCGCATTGCAGTCAATATGTATTTGGGGAATGGATGGTGAGATGAATAATTGTTGTTTCTTTATTTAACCCGGATCCTTCGAGTGACTAATCATTCGAAGTTCCTGATCAATCAAGCTGAGAAGAATGGAAACAGTGATTGGGCTTTCGAATCAGCAAACATTGGTTTCGAAACTGGGGCCAATGGACCTATGGAGGTTCGATAAATAATTCTCAGGGGTCCCCAACATTGTCCCCTCTCAACTCGACACTGTGAGTCTTGTGGCAGAGAAACAACATCATCTACCTCACAGCTATCCAAAAACATAATTATTGGACAGACCTGTACCATGTATTAGAATCCAGATAATTGTAATCTATTTAGAATAAATATGACTTCGAAGGTCAAAAATTGTCTATTATTGTAGTTCAAAAAAGTTAAATGCTAAAAGGGGATATTTCCTTTAAGGAAAGGGTTCTAGAGTTTCGGAACCTCTGTGCTAATGAGCTTCAAGGTGATTCATTGACGAAAACAAAATCTCATTTGAACTGCAATCACAAGTCGTCAGTTTGGATATGTGCAAAATCTGATCGCTTCTCAAACCTTGTAGCAAACATCTCGCGAATGTGACGCGTATTTCGAGGCATTAATCAACCCATTACAGGTATTATTTCTACCCTGCTTCTGCCGCAGAGTAGCCGGTCTAGTTGTGTCATCATAAAATTCTAAAAGATTTTAATCTTTTTTAGCAATGGATCAAAGGAGCAGGAGTGATGAGCTCGTACATATATCAGTAAGCTGATACAAAAGTATCGTTCATTGAGTATTGAATTTGTTTGTCTTATTCATTTCTTTTTTTTGTTGGCGTGCTGCGTAAGTCAAATGTATTTCTTACTGTGCCATCATACAATAACGTTTGAGAACCACTGCTGTTGATGGCAAAAGATCACGCAGTGAATTAATTGTCTCCTGAATGAGCGCCAGTATTTGGATTCAGATAATGAATTATTAGATCAAAGAAATTGCCATGCATAGGATTTAATTCAGCCAATGATTAGAAATGCTTTGCAAATTGACCCATCATGTATATTCACGATTGAACAAGTGTCGGACAATCAATATCATCTAAACTCATCCAATGGCTGAACGTTCCGATCGAAACAGTAAATAGAGCCAAGTCACAGCAGAGAATCTTTTTGACTAGAGCTATGTATTCTTATTACCAAAGAAATTGGAACCGTTACGGGTTTGATTAGAATCTCCAGAGCTCGACAAAGAGTGAAAATATTCTTGTAATTGAACTTCTTATAAATCATACTAGGGTTGCCAAATTAGCCATGTTTCTGCTAGATCTGACTGACTTTTTTTCCAATTAAAAATCTATGATCACCCAAAATATGTTCAATTAAAAAAAAGGTAATTAATAAGTTCATGAAATTATCCGTATCAGTCTTTTGCGTAAATTAAGTTACTGATCACTTGCTTTTTTAGCGCAATTAAAGTAACCAGAGTCACCGGCTCATAGTTACAACGGAAGTAGGTACAGTTATTTGGGCTGTCGCATTACTGAAAGCAAACAAATAACTAGCATACTCGAAGAAAAACAGAGACCAAATGTGAAACCGAGGCTGACAAAATACAAGGTGGAGAGATGAACTCGACAAATTCAGAAAATACTGGTTCCACGACGCCCATGATAGAGAAATGTAGCGGAAGATCTATGTCCAACAACGGGCGTTAGAAGACTGATGATGATTACAAGCAGCTCAATAGTAAGAGCAAAACCTCGTTGAAGCAGCTACCCTATCGGCCATAGATTCTATTCTTGCAGCATCTCCGCTTTCTTTAATTGTTTACTCTATTCACGTTGTCAAGGCTAAATGATACATTCACTGTGTAATAACGGGAGATCTTTTCAAACAGAGTTTCAATATAATGTAACGCAATTTATAATCATCCTCTTGCATCATATACTCATTTCCTAATGATACAATTTGTCTGTGTTGGAAGAAACACATACAGCTGATATAGACTGTGAATTTGGAGCTAAAACATATATGTATAGATAAATAAAAAGATGCAGATGAGAAAATAAAGTTACACTTAGCGTCTTGAGCAAATCATTATAACAATTTGTGTGTAAAGTTTTTTGTTCGTTACGCCTCGTTCATAAAACATTTTTTAGATATATCTACACATCTCGATCGAACGCTATTTGGTCAGCCTCACTGCCATTAGGCAACAAAAATTGATGGGAAGGAACGCACAGGTGTCATTAAAAGGCGTGATGCCATAAAAATGTCCCGGATGAAAAAAAAAAATCAATTCCAATCATTTTTTTTACCAATTGATATAATAGGAAAAAGCCAACAATTGCTAAAAAAACTGCCTAAAATGGCTATTTACGATTTGTATTGAAAATGATACTTGCAGAACATTTCAAATCGCAATATTTCACAAGTATAAGAATCAATTGAATTAAAGAAGACTATATGCTTTTTCCTCTCCTGCTCCTACTACCACAGACGGTGGAAGCATCAATGAACTTCTGGTTCTTATCCTATAATGCTTTGGCTCGTAAGACGGGAATAAAATCTAACAAAACCATCGAATGGATATGAACTGAACAGTTATCTGTCCAAGAGCGAAGCAACAATCACATTCTTATAAAATGCACCACATACATATGTTTATAGTCTGTTTACTGAACGGAAAGTAATGGCCCAGTTTAGCATCATAGTTATATTTGAAAAAGAATCAACCACTAAAACTGTTCAGAAATGTTTTTTTCGTAAAATCAAAAATGCACTCCGAGATTATTAAGAAAACGCGTCTTGTCTGAATTTGGTTAGGATCGGTCGGAAATAACGCCTTGGGTGCCGGCGACATTTGCCATACGCTATAAGGATGAGAAAAATGAATTTGAGAAAACGGAAAGGGATTGAAACTTGATTTTTATAACTAATCACCATTTATCCCCCAAAACCATTTCTATTACTTTATAGATTTTACTTTTGTGGACATTATCTTCTTTCTATTTATCATTGGTTTTATTCCTTTTTATTTCTCTCTTTGTAGCCTGATGATGCAATTGCAGTGAGGACATATATATTTGCAATACTCTGACATATACCGGGGGTCTATATCTTTTAAATCAATAGCTTTAATCTACCCAGGACAACAAATCTCCATGAAATCCTCAAAAGAAGAAAAAATCAAGCGGGGAATCATTCTAGACTTCGGCAGAGCAAGCTCAACCTTCAAGAACAAAAAGATCCCATTAATCCCCAAAGAGAGGAGTATACAGCCAATGTCTCCTCAGGATAGACACCCATGGAGCTGAAACATGAGGCCTAACCAAGAGACTAACTCACAAACTGAAAACAGTGCAACCTGCACATGAGAGAATTATACTCAACATCACACTGAGAAATCACTAGACAACACAATATATTAGGGGAAAAGCTGGAGTCCGAGACATCATAGAAACCATTAGAAAACTCAAATGGTAATGGGCTGGTCATGTTGTAAGAATGGCAGATAACTGCTTGACATCAAGACTCACAGGGTGAATCCTCAGAGATCATATGCGAAACTGAGGCCCATGATAGAGAGATTTGATGAATCCTGGGGAATATCTATATACAATGACAGACCATAGAAGAATGATAATGATGAGTACGGGTCTCCTGTTTACCTTCAATCAACATTTTAAATTCTGGCTTTTAACCCTATTTTCGAAGAATAGCCAGTGGCTCTAGTTTGGAAGTAAAAAAATTATCTTAGTCATGAAGTCGACTCTTGATATTTACCTAGCTTATGGTAGTCTGGCACAAGACCAAAAATAGGTGATATCATCTTGAATTATCATTAGATGAAGCATTATCAATGATCAAAAAACTATGGTCCCAAACTGTCAACATAGATTTCTTCAGTTATTTAATTAGTCTGGCTGGCTGTCAATGTGTGTATGTACGTACGTATCTATATATATTGATCATGCATACAGGCTGCTCCAATAGAACTGGAGGACGGAAGATTTAAACTTTTATTAAATATCATATGCAGAAAAAGACTTTTTTTTTGTTTTTTCAAACCCTATCAGTTTTTAGTGGGGCAATTTGCGATGTAATTTCATAATAAATCAGTCCCTTAGTATCCAGCATGATTCAAGTTTGTTTTTTGAAAATTCGGAGTAGCCCAATAAAAGTCGAGAAAAGTAACTTATTCATTGATCATCCCCTTTTCCAATTTAATTATTGATCACTCCCAACATGGTGTGTTGCCAGAAGACATGGGTCATGTGGCGGTTTCTACTGAGCGACGAAACAGACTTGTTTTTGAATAGTATTATCTTTTTCATTTTGGTTGCTCGTCATTGCAATTATCCAGATTGTCATCAGTAATGGAAAACAAACGTAGAAGGGATATTACAGAGTCAACGTTTCTGGTTCAACAATATACCTTTCAACCAGACGAAGGCCATTAGAAGTTTGTTGAGACCAAGGTTGACTTTTGCAACGCAATGCTAGATGTCTACCGAACCAGAAATTAGAAAGCTAGAATCGTTTTGGTTCGGTTTTCTTTGAAGGGTAATCAAAGGTGGTTTCGTTAACAAATCTTCGGACCTTGAAAATGAGACAAAATTTTCTCTCGTAAATACCAACGTGGACTTAGAGAGAATTGTAAAGAATCAACTGTGATGAGTCTATCAATATCTGAATTATGTTGCTTATATCTGACATTGCTCAATACACGTCTGACCAAGCTGTTTTTAAAGCTTATTTCTAAAACCAGCTATTACTAACCCCATGAATAAAGATTACAAAGCTAATGAGTGATAATACAATGGAGCTAACTAGGCGTGAAAATCAAACGAGGACTGGTTCAATCAGACTCTTAAAAACAAGATACATCATACAAAAGATTTTACTCATCGAAGCTAAAAGCTTTAGATATGAGAATCTAAATTGTTCTCCGCTGTACAAATATAAACATTTCATAAGTGATTCGTTCATACAAACTTCAGAATAATCAAAATAATTGGAAGTTGCCCGAAAACTCTTTGTTTCGGGTTGTGTAATTTTTTGTTTTATAAAGACGTGATCTGGATGATAACTTGCACAGCCGCCTACTCTCACGGACAAAGGGCAAAAGGTCTCCTTTTGGGAAAATGTCATCGACATATTTTTTTTATTCAACAAACAAGACTTTATTTCAAGTATATCGATGAATCTCGGCAACGAGATCTGGTTATAGTAGCAGAAAAGAATGAGATTTCCCCCGAATTCTCGCATCACTGTCTGTTGCAAAGGTTAAAACATAAGGTCTGTAATTCAGTTTGAAAGAGGACAAAAAGGACGTAGAAGTCATTCAAAATAACTTATAAAGGGCAAAATGGGACGCTTTTATTTTATAATGTTATGAAGTTATACTAGAAAGCAATGTTTGTTTCATTACATCTAGTTTTCAATTGTATCTTGTGGCTTTCACTGGAAATCAAGTGACTAGTATTCTAATGCTCCAGCATTTACCCCAGTATCTATCTATCTATCTATCTATCTATCAACTCACCTATGTATGTATGTATGTATGTATGTATGTATGTATGTATCTATCTATCTATCTATCTATCTATTTATCTATCTATCTATCTATCTATCTATCTACTCACCTATCTATCTACACACCTATCTATCTACTCACACATTCATCTATCTATCCAACTATCTACTCACATACTATCTATTAGAAACTGTCAACCGAAACTGTCAACCTGAGTTTCTCTTGGGTTTTTGAATTGGTCCAGCTGCCTGGCTGTCTACGTCTGTATAATGCGTGCAGACTGCACCAGTGGAGCTAGACAGATTGGAATTCAAACATTTACTCCTTATTATGACTACAACTGTTTTTTGAAAAATTCTCCTCAAGAATTGGTTCATAGCGGAAAGTTCAATTTCAATATCAGTTTTTGCTTAAATGACCACTCCGTTGGTGTCACCCTTAGTTTTTGGAATTTTTTTTTGTCAGTGATCATTGTCCAAAAATGTGAGAGAAGTAACTTATTCATTGATACAGCTGGCTGCCAAAAGGCATTTCCTTCTGTCGTGCAGTGATCGTTGAAAAAATGTCTGAAATGAAAAATAAAAAAAAGCAGGCGCAAACTATGTGATCAATAAAGCATAAACCTACATTAGGAATTGAAATTGAATGCCCCACTAAATTGGTCTTTAGTTTTTTCCCGAAATAAACGTTTCTACTAGACATAATAAGGAGTAAATATCTAAATTTTGAGCCCTCCTCCTCTATCGGGGCGGCCCGTACGCATGATACATACACACATTCATATATAGCCAGCCAGTCAGACCTGCTTAAAAACTGAAGAAACCTATGTTGACATTCTCGGTTGACAGTTTCTAATTATTTTAGTCCGACAAAAAACAACAAGTGAAGGGGTTCCAAGAGAGGATCGAACTCACTGCAGTAGCGATGAAACTAACTATTGCTCCAAGGCCTCATTAATATCCTCATTTTCCTTGCTATTATTATTTTCTTCTTGTGTGATTATATTTTTCTTTTATAATTATCGCTATCATAATTGTTGCGACTCTCATTGTCAGCGATGTCGTAATTATTTTCTGAAATGACAATCTCAAAGACGTAGGTGGGGAAATCCAAAATTCAATTGAATTCTATTTGTTACCAACACAACTGAAATGAAATCTCCAAAGCACTTCACATAATTCCAGAAGAGAAATTCCCTGGGCAGAAGAGTTTAATGAAATACTCAATTGAAACATTCCACAAGTGCGGCTGATATCAATTAATTATTGCACTAATGATCCTTTCTGAAATATGGAGCATCATGTACTCCCAACAAATATGCAAAAACAAAAAAAACTATATATATATATATATATATATACATATATATATATATATATATATATGGTAGCTGCTTCATTGTTGCGTTGCTCTTACCATTGAGCTGAATGGGCACTGGTAATATATATATATATATATAAATATATATATATATATATATATATATATATATAATAAACTACAAATTCACGCGTGTATATTTGAAGTTGCTATTTATTTGTAGAGGTTAACATAATATATCCGGTGATAAAATTTGTTATTGGATATATTCATGCACACACACACACACACACACACACACATATATATATATATATATATATATATATATATATATATATATATATATATATATATACTCAGTAAAGATTTTTCAGCAGCTCAATACGGATTGTACATTTTGTTTCACTTAAATTTTCTTCTCATTTATAACCTCTACTAATAGTATTGAGCACAAACATCTACTCAATACACTTGATGCAGAAACACATTCGTGGTATATTTCATTATGGTTCTCATATATATATATTGTGGCTATAGACTATTCAACATCCCATCCAGTAACTGAGATAGGATCGAACATTCGCTTTATATATATATATATATATATGTATATATATATATATATATATATATATATATATATATATATATGTGTGTGTGTGTGTGTGTGTGTGTGTGTGTGTGTGTGTGTGTGTGTGTTTGTATTGTGAATGCGGAGTGATCCATCAGAATGTAGATGAAAATGACATTTGAAAGGCGAAGAGAAAAACTCAAGAGATAGGTATTATATCACAATTTTAAAAATTTTTTTCCCATATTGTATTTCTACGGGGCGCCAGCTATCTTTTTCAGAGAAAAAATATCTTCGGCGGTCTCAGAGAAAATATGTTTACATATTCGCTTCCGCTCTTACTATACAACCGAAGACAGAAATATTCACAATATCCTCTTCAGCATCGAACATGTAAACACCATATTTTTCTCCGTGAACCAATGAAAATATTTTTTGTAACTCATATCTCTTGAGTTTTTCTCTTCAGCATCCATTTGTCATTTTCATCTACGTATAAACATGTATACATAATAAATGTGTGCGCGTGTCAGCGTGATGATATCATGTGTATTTTGGCGGCAAACTTTCATAAATAGTTATCTAATTGAAGAACGTAGACAAAACAAAAAAAAAATGTTTTTAGATATATCCAACATCTCCAACTCACTCTGTCTGTCCCCCAGTTACCTATCATTTATTCTTTTTCCAATCAATGCAAAACAAAATATCCGCAGTTTCCTTTATTGTCACCCACGAACAATCATTTATTTTTTCAAAACAATAATCGTGACAGAAATAAAATTACGTTATAAGTATGGGATTATAGATTAAAATTGATTTTTTAAACAATTTATATGATTTACCGTTTCCTTCCTTGCAGTGCCCCTTATCCACAACTTGCGTTTCAGCAGTCCCCTTTATCCGCGATTTCCCTTCCAGTGGAACTTGGACACATCATTAGGATTTCGTTATTGTTTTTAAATTTTTGAATTAACTTTTCTTGTTTACGTCGAAGAGAACGCAAGTCTACAATCAATGGATGAAAACAAAAACAAAACATGTAATATAGCTTTTGTTTGTTTGTGTGTGTGTGTGTGTGTATTTACCACAATTATTAAATCTATACATACATACATAGATTGTTGGATGTCTGTACTCGAATTAATCAGTAGGTGTGGCCGTGACTACGTATTCATCCTGCATGTATGGAAAGGAGTCGGTGTAATAATTACATCTTTTGATTAATTCGATCGTTGCTGGTTTTTCTTCCGGCAAAAGAGATGTAATTGCAGCTTCGGTTGCAGACGTCTCCTCATCCGCTTGATTGGTGCCACAGAATTGAAATTAAAACCCATTTATTTCTCATTTCATTTGTTTTCGATTATTTCTGTACTTGGCATCATAATTGCATTCTGTCATGGCGTTTTGTCTCCAGGAATGAAAGATGCAGTTATTGCGTGTTACAAAGTATCTGTCGCCCATACTCGGCAGCACACACATACACGTGCACATACGCATAAATGCATACACAAACACAGTTATACATAAGCACACGTGTTATATGTTGATGGACAGAGTATTGATGAGTTGTGATTGGATTAAAATGAACGATAAAGACCAGATAATCGACAAACATGCGTTCCATTGAAAAAAGATCTTTCATCGCGCATTGTGAGAATGTGAGTGGTGTCATGGTGAAGGGGAGTAATCGTCGCTTAACATTATTATATGTAATTAGAATCAGTAGCAACATTATTGTTTAGCAGGAGTATTAATATGATTATTCAACCATACATATTTAAAGGCACGCACACAATGAAACAAAAACACATACAAACAAAAACCATTCACACAAACATACACTCCTATAGAAAAAGCACATATAGTTCAAACACACGTAGAAGTAATGACGAATATTCTATAAGTATGTAAATCTCCGGTGGAAAATTTATTTTGATTACCATATTGTTTGTTTCTATCGTCGTTTTTTACCTATTTGTTCTTATCCCTGAGTAAAATTTTTAAATTACCCCTAAAGAGCCTTTATTTTCAATATCTATTTTAATGCTTATATATAGTAAATGCCCAACCACTACTCAGAAAAACATAATTCAGACCAATTTAAAGCAACAAATTGAAGCTGTTTCGTACCTTTCAACATGTATTGATTGAAGAAATATTTTAAAATAAGGTGTATTAGTGAAATTGACGGTGACTGCGTCGCAATTTGCATTTCGGAACCTATTCATCGAATTCGGTGAAGAATTAGAAAGAAAATCCGAAGAGTGACAAGATGTGCTTTATATATATATATATATATATATATATATATATATATATATATATATATATATATATGAACAATCAGATTGGCTATAACTAACCATTCAGAAGGTTTAATATCTCCCCCAACCTTCATACAATATTCAATTATAGCTTTGAAAAAAATAAAACCTAGCTTTTTTTTAAAATTTAGGGGGTTTTCACATTAAATACATTTCTAAATACATTTCAACAGAATCGATGAAGGATTAGAAAAGATAAACCAATAGAAAATATATTTTTTGTTTACTAAGCGTAATCAAGCAATTGGATCGCCCATAACTCACAATACCAAAGAACTTCATCCGTCTCCCAACCTTCATTCAAAATTTCATTGAAGTATCTTTAAAATTAAAGGAATCGTTTGATTTTATATAAAAGAAATCATTCAACTTTAATTACATATAACATATAAACAAACAATCAGATCGGCCATAACTAATAATTTTTGATTTGGATGTTCCCATCATTCTAACCAAATTTCAGTAAAATCGGTCAGGAATCTAAAAATAATTGTCTTCAATTTCATGACATGGCTCCTTTCCTTGTATCCCGCTTGGTGAAGATCTTATCCATAAGGCAGACCTGAATTAACCATAGAGCTAAATAAGCATGTGCTTAAGACACCAGAAGAGAAGGTTTATTGTTGTTTCCTACGTTAAATTATGATATTGTTCAAGTTGTTTAACACGAAGGTTCAAATTCAAAATTAGCCTTTTCCTTTACATATAGAGTTGATTCTAACATCCAATCGTCCACACACACACCATTGTAGAAAGATGGTCATTATGTAAGCATACGTTTCATAAAGATTTGGATTAGTGAAGTGATATATTTTTGTGAGTAAGTGTAGTTTTCTAACGTAGTTTGATGTGTTTTAAATGAATATGACCGTCATTTGTCAGGAATGTTTCATTTTGAAAAACTTGAAACTCTTGATTAAGCGAAAGGACTGTCGAGGCGGGGCGTCATTTTAGAGCACCAACAGGCTTTAATCAGGTCTTGCTGCAAGGGAATGAGGTAATTACTCGAAAAATATGTTGGCTGAGCACCTTTCGTCCTTAAAGTAAATATAAAAGGTATATAATAAGGTATACAATATGGTAAATAATTCAAGCTTTATACTTATTTACCGGGTATGAACCTCAAACCCACTGGCTTTAAAACGTAAGTCTAAGTTCATGGTAACTAATAATATCTAAGGATTTAAATCGTAATTTCAATTCTAGATTTAAGTGAGGCCTTGTCCTTCAATGCGGAGGGAAACAATGATGAGAGGCAAAGGGATTAAAGAAATTCCAGGTCAGCAAGAGTTAAAAAGGAATGTTGGAGGATTGAGGTTATGGGTAGGGGTATAGACGTATCCTCCTCCGCCTTCTCCTCAACATCATCATCATCAGCAGCAGCAGCAGCAGCGAATACTTTCTGAACTTGTCTCGTTTGTCACGCAATCTCATATTTTGCCGATCACAATTTCGCATATAATCTCAGGGGATCCACGTTGTGAGACGTGATATCTGGCGGTTGTCTGACGCTCTTGCAACATGACTAGCCCATTGCCATTTGAGTTTTCTAATGGATTCCCTGATATCTTTCACACCTGATTTTTATTCTAATATACTGTGCTGTGTTGAGATCTCTCCATTTGATGTTAAGCATGATTTTTCCTCTGCACGTTGCATGCTTCTCAGTTTAGGGCTTTTGGCTAGATTCCACGTTTCAGCTCCATAGGTGACTATCAGGAGGATACATTCGTTGTACACCCTTCTTCATGGGATAACTGAGATTTTCTTGTCTATCAAAAATCTTGCCAACCTAGAGTGATTCTTCGCTCGATTTCTCACATAGTGATTATTGAAACTAATACGAATTAACATGTTAAAAACAACATACTCACACAAGAATAGATATTGTTACTTACATGTTTTTTATATGAAATTATTTACAAAATATGTATGTAACAATAAACGAATGGATGTATATCATGTCTATGTCCTTTGGCATTCGCGCATCACAAGTTCATTATATGTGGTCTTTACATTAAGCAGGATTAGCCACTCCTGATATAGAAGAAAAGATCAATGAATCGAATCAAATATTTGGTATAATCCAAAGCATATTCCAACAATTGGACTCTGGAATGCTTCACAAAACCATGGTTAGAATATTTGTAGAATATGCAAGCATTACCTGGTGGCCAAACACCAAAAATAGCAAGAGATGTTACAGAGGAGAGCTTCCAAACTGGTTCCTCAACTAAAAGGCCTGCCATATGAAGACCGAGAATATTCCAGCTTTCTACTCTACAATACAGAAGGTTGGGAAGTGACCTGACACGCATCTATAAAATAACACTCAACATGGTAGAAATTGACACAGATGCTCACTCTGAGATATACAAACTAAGTAAATCCATACTACAAAGGTCCCTAAGAAAAACAAACTGAAGTCAAGGATACAAACACCGAATCCACCTCTCTAGTATCAGAGACAAATTCATGGCACCAAAATTCCCTTTCATAGTGAAACACCCTTTCAGATAAAACCGTAAACTATTTGTTTTCACATGTTTAAAAACGACCTATCAAAGAACAAAAAACAAGCTAACCTGACGAGTATAGAAATTTCTAAAATACACCTATACCAACTTCTATTTCACCTGTTAGATGTATCTTGAGTTGTTATTTTTTCCCTATTTCCGAGATTTGAAATCATGTCAAGACCATGTCTTTGATCATGCCACCTCTGATTGTTGTTCTAAACCCAGCGCGTATCTTCCTCGTTTTTTCAAGCAATTTCGAAGCGATGTGTTTTTTTTTAAATTTCAAATCCTGATTCGTACAGAGCTAAAATAGAAAATTCAAGCTCGCAACATTCGACTTGTTTTCTCTCTGGTATGTATTTTAAACTATGAATATATTTCGGCTTGTCAGGCTATTATCAACTTTTAGCCGACAATGCGTCCAGATTGAATATATTGATTAGAAATTATTTTAAAACACGATTAGAACAATACCAAAGCTACTGTGTTCGAAAACAATGATGTAATATTGAGCATTCTAATTCCCATAACCTCTGGTAATATCACTTGAGTGGTATTAATAAACGATCCTAAGCAACCATTCCTGTGGTTCTCAAGCTTGGTCCTTGGCTTGCATTCCTCTGAGAATGTGACCTTGAATGCTTCGTGGGAATTCAGAGTTCGTCCGAGTGACCACCAGTGTTACAAAGTGTTTATGGGGTGCTAGATTGTGGTTTTGTTTTGACCATTTGCAATTTTTCCAGTGCTTGTGATGGTCACCGAGGCACTTCCGAAATGGATTCTTTGTTCTTCCGGTGCATGTAGCACTGCACTTAGTGCAGGAAGTATCATAGTTCTTTCATTGTCCACTCAATGTACACTTGCCCGAACAGGGCCCACTTGAGCCGCGGGTTTCTGCTGAATCGTCCGAAGTGCTGATGGTTGGGTCACTATACGCGATGTTTTTTTTAACCGACGAAACATATTTAATAGCATGGGCGCACGTTTAAATGCAGTCGTGGTGTTAGAGTGATACTGCTTTTCTTGTGCAGTTAATTTTGGAAAATGTGGGTGTAACATAGCCCAAATAATTTTTTCTTCGTGAGATTGTGCCCACCAGATGGGTGATCACTAAAAAAGTTCGAATAAAAAAAAAGACACAAAACAAAACAAAACAAAAAAAAAAACCAACAAGAAAGAGCGGGAATGCTGCCGGACATAAAGTAAGGGGTTAATTTAGCATTAAATCACATTGCAAATTGGACCCGTCCCTAAAAACTATGTAGGAAAATGATTAAAAAGAATAAACTTTTCTAAACATAATAGGGAGTTCACAATTTCAGCCTACTAGCTCCATTGGTGCAGCCTGTACACACGATACATACATACATAATCAAAACTGTCAACACAGATTTCTTCCGTTCTTAAATGAGTCTGGCTGTGACTGGAGTCAAGATTATACAATCTATATATCCTGATTAGAAGAAATGTTCTTGCTGCTGCAGACAGGCAAAGAATGAATAAAAATAAACGTCATTTTTCTAGCGTGAGAGACATCGGACCAACAGAGACATTTCAATTTGGATTCTTATAAATTAGAGCAATTTTGTAAGAATAACGATTTTCCGAAAATTATATAAAATAAAAACGTGTATGATTTGTTGACAAAAAATGCTTTTTTATTGCTATGTGATTTCTGTTGCTTCGAAACGCTAAATGCCAAAAATATAAAACAAAAAATAGGTTAAAGACATTCCTGAGTTGAGGTCTTTTTTTCAACAATCTGTTTTAATGATTTCTATCCACCTCTCTATATATCTATCTCAGCCTGTTCATCGAAATATCTATATCTATCTCAATCTTTTTAACTATCTATCTGGTCTGATTAGAACAGAATTAGATATACTCTACACTTCCATGAATTAGACGACATGGTATATCTATCCATCGAGAGAGAGAGAGAGAGAGAGAAAAAGATATGAGAGGTGGTGGCAGGCAGTCATTATCGACAAAAACTTGGTCAAATGTCAAAAGTGAAATTTTTCATCAGTCGTTCGTTCGACTTGACGTTCATGAAAATAAAACAAACAGTTTCTGTGAACGCAAAGCTAATTCCAACGACCTTGGCGTTTCTGACAGTTTCTTCTGACTTCACATCTCCCCTTTCTTTCTTTTCTGCTGACTTTCTTTCTTTCTCTCTTTCTCTCTTCTCTGTTGACTTTCTTTGTATTTCTTCCTCTGCCTCTTCGTATTTATCTCCCTTTCTTAATCTCTCCGTTTGATTCTCTTTCTTTCTCTCTTTCTTTTCACTTCGATCCTTTCGTTTCTCTGTTTCTCTCTATCTCCCTTGATCCTTTCGTATGGTTATTTTTCTCTTTCTTTCTATCCACCTCAACCCTTTCGTTTACTTCATTTTCTTTTCTCTTTCTTTCCCGACCTTTCATCGTCTCTTCAATGCCCTTCATTGTTCTCCGAATTCGACCCTTTCATTCATTATGAAGTCCTTCCCAACATTTCTCCTCTTCTGCCATTGATATTTTTTTTTTGCTTTAAAAGGGAGTTGGGTCAACATATATCACGTGTTGGATCACGGTTCCCCATCACGTGCAATTCTATGACATTCTCCCTAATTGTGTCTAAAACTCCTTTGTTTATATCTATACGAAAAATCTACTACCAATAGCTGTACAAATGGCCTGCCCGACCAACCAGACAAGTTGGCAACAGGTTCTTATATCTTTGTGTGTCTGTGTCTCCGGGTGCCCCTGGTCATATTTTTTGGACTACAACTTTGTGTGAGAAGACAACTTAGCACCATCTACTTCTTTTGGGGGTGTTTTGGGGGTCAATAAAGAACTAACTATGCTCGAATCTCGTGATGCTATTTTTCAAAGATGATTTTAAATCAGTTCTGATACACACACAGACTATGGTGATTCATTTATGCAAGGTACGAATATTTACATAAAAATCAACATATATGCATGGACGTACAAGTCTGGAAACAGTAGGGTGAAATGATGCTTATCATGTAGAAATGGTTTGCCAGCGTGAATAGCAGATCATCACTACTTTAGTGAGTTTTATTCTCACTGGATGCCCCAAACATGTCTTTGTGCCAGGTCTAGTAAAGATATACAGCGGTATCACTTCATTTAGGCATATTACTAAACGAGATCTTTTTTAGAATCTGTGAGCTGTCAGTCCGTTACAAGAAAAGAAAGAAAAAAGAGAGGCATAATGTGATTTATTTGTTGATTGCCTTGACGTCATAAGATAATGTTGTGAAGTTATTAAGAGAACATTTATTCTGATCACATTTTTCAAAATTTAGTTTCTTTACTTGGCCTCACATTCTGATCCTGTTTTTTCTCAATAGTGACTTTTTTTAATGAGAGAAACCTCTTGCCTTTAAAAAGGTCAAAAATGAGGGAGAGCTTTTTCTTCCCTTTAAGGAGTCGAAAGAGAAGGTGAAATATATATTTTTTAAAGTGGGGGGATTTTTTCCTTCAACGGACCAAGAGCAATGCGATCCCGACCTTCAAGAGGTTGAAAGTGAAGGGATACTTTTATCCCCACTTGAAGATCAAGACTGAAGGGAACTATTCTTTCCACTTTTATGGGAAGTGGAAACATCTATTTTTTCATTTTTGGGAGTCAAAAGGAAAGAGAAATGCTTTCCCCCCTTGGGCATCAGAACTGAGGAAAATCTTTTATTTCAATGGGTCAAAATTGAAGGGGAACTTGTCCTTTTTTAGGGTCTAAAGCGAAGAAAAACTTTTTCTAAACTTTCAGCATTCAAAGTGAAAGAGAACTATTTTCTCCTTTGAGTGGTCAAAAGGGAAAAGGATTTTTCCCACTTTTAAGGGGCCAAAAGTGAACAAAAACTTCTTTTCCACTTCTAGATTTCAATAACGAAGGGAAACTTTTCCCAATTATCAGCGTCAAAGACAAAAGGTTTTTTTTTGCAATTTCAGGTGTTAAGAGCGAAAAGAATTTTTTTTCCACTTTACGATTTTGAAATGAGTGGAAACTGTTTTTTTTCCCACTTTTAGGGGTCAAAAGTAAAGAAAAACTTGCTACACACAGATTGATTTCTTATTCTAACTGGGATGGAAAAACTACGAGCTCTATTCAATGACTCTTAAGGCATCTTTATCTGCAAGCTACCTTATATATATATATATATATATATATATATATATATATATATATATATATATATATATATATATATATTGTTAGCTTATGCAATGATCTTCCATAGGAATAGAGTACTCTGGTGAATTTAACCTATAATAAATATATCGCTTAAATTCAGCTTTACTGATCGTCCAGTTCCGGAGAGCTGAGATAGGATATCAGCCTCCAGGTCTGAAGCGAATGTTTCAATCCTGCCCCGTGGTACTGGATGGAATGATGGAAAGTCTATTGCCGTACTGTGGAGTTGTGATACAAATCATCTATGGATGACTATAAATAGAAAGAGAGAGAGAGAGAGAGAGAGAGAGAGAGAGAGAGAGAGAGAGATCTGGTTGTGATTCAAACAGGAACGGAGAAACTACATTCATGATTCAATTTTTCGTATAATTATTATTTGTGCGTCTGTCTGTGAAACCAATGGAAGCTACTTTACAAAATTGACTTTAAAGTGACTTTCCTCACATTATATTGTTTTTAGATCGTTTGTTAATTATAAGTTGTTGTTTTTTCCAGATGATGCATCGTTTTAGAATCCCACCCGTATGTATACCATAAGCAAGTAACGGGTATTTTACTAGATAAAATATATCTAATTTTTTTTCATTACGAATCATTATTTAAGAAAAAAATAATGGTTCAATCTTAGTTGGTTAGGGATGTAGGTTCAAATCCCACCTGAGGCTTATTCTTTATTTTCCACGGTTTCCTCACTACCGAAGAGTAATAGGTTTGAGGGAAAATTTGAGCAAACAAAAAAAAAAATGAAGGTAAAAAGTAGTCATAAGATCAAAAGATAGAAGGAACTTATTTTACTTGATATAAACTTTCAGCAATTTACTCATTGATCAGTGCATAAATTTCTGAAGAAACAGAACATAGCTTTAGGCATATCGATGGCCAGATTAAAGCTGTTTGAGGCCCTAAACACAGCCCCAAAATCGTGCCTCTCGTCTCGGCCCTCCCACTGTCTAACTGACAAGAATTTCAAAAATGAAACATTACTGAAGAAATGGAGGTTGAATTCATTGAAAAACATCAATTATACCTGGAAAAACATTTTCCTACAAAAAATATATATCTTCACTAAACAAAATCTTTACCAACGAAACTTATACTTGCATAAAGACCAGTTTTCTACTCTAGTATTTGTGTTGATGATTGAATCTTTTGAATGTTTGAATTAACTCTATATATATAAGAGAAAAAAATAAATTTTTAATTAAACCTTTCATGTTAAACAACTTGGACAACATTATAATTTACAACGGGGAGCTGCTCCCTCCACTTTTGATGCCCTAAGCACATGATTATTTTACTTAATGGTTAATCCAGGGCTTAGTATGCCGTTAACAATGCGACAGGTATTTACTGGTTTATAATAATACTACCTCTGTCCCATAATAGTTGTTACATTTAATGTATGAAATATCAATGCAAATCTGCCAACCATCATGGGACAAAGTAATTACTTTCTTTTATGTATTTTTTTGCCATAATATCAAATGTAAAATTAAATTACTTTTTATCCAGAATCAAAGGCGCATGTTTTGACAGGAATAATTAAAATGTGTACATTTCACTTTAAATAATATTTCATCATAAACATCATTGTTACTTAGTTTAAGGACACCATTGGAAATGAACTTTTATACTTTCTTTGTCGATGATAAAATGAATTGAATTATTCAAGATATTTATATTTGGGAATTCATGTAGTTGTAATAGGCACAAATATACTTAGGTTTCCTCAGTTTTCAAGTCAATCTGTCTGGTTGGCTATGTATGAATTACGCAGACAGGTCGCACCAAAGGGGCTAGAGGACTAAAAACTTTAACAATTACTCTTTATTATGTCTCCGAAAAAAATCCTCCCCTAAATAGGTCCTTGGTGGGGGTTCAACTTGCAAAATAAGTTCATGGTAAATTGATCCCTTAGTTTATGACCGGTGGCAATTATGCTTGTTTTTTTTTTTATTTTTCAAATTCGGTAATTTAGTAATCACCACCCTACAAAAGACAAGAGAAATAGCTTATTCATTTATTACCCATCTTTCCCTCTTTTTTTAATTGATCACTCCAACACGGATGTAGTCGAAGGACATTGGTTGCATGACGGTTTTTATTGAGTGA
Organism: Thysanoteuthis rhombus; assembly: GCA_963457665.1. NCBI lineage: Eukaryota > Metazoa > Mollusca > Cephalopoda > Oegopsida > Thysanoteuthidae > Thysanoteuthis > Thysanoteuthis major. The sequence continues at coordinate 35,973,273 of OY735221.1, forward strand.
CTAATCAGACCCATCTATATGATTTTTTCTCTTCATCTCAATGTTTTTTAGTTGAGCGTTCTTCCGAATAAACTGCGTGATAAACGAGAGAGAAAACTATGTAGATTAGAACAGTAAACTCTCGATCTGACTGCATTATTCAATGACACACGTGTTTTACAGCAGGTTTGATTTTATAATTTCGCCAGACCATTGTTGGAGATTATTTTGCTGCAACAGCAAGCGATAATTTAGGGCTTTATTTCAAAAACTTAGGTAACCCTTAGACTAATACTGACTTAATGAATCCTAATAACTCTATTTTGATAAACTATTCCTTTGATAAACTATTCCTTTATTTTTGCATTAAACCTTTGTATGTTCAAGGTCTTTTCTAAGAATTCACTGATATGTCCAACAAACAATTACCGTATTTTACGGTATATAAGTTCTATCTTGGGAGGCGAACGCGTAATTTGTTCTCCACTGACGTTATTGTGCTATGCAAATAATATAAACAGCCCGCCACAGTGGGATTTATTAGAGATTTGAATAGGTAAGAGCAAAATAAAATAACCCGATAACGAGGAAGGCTATGAAGTTCCGGGGGAAAAGAGGGGTGTTTTAAAAAAATATTTGTTCGAGAATGTATTTGCTAAATTAAGGCGCGTCTTATATATCCGGAAATACGGAACATAGTACAATGTATATGGCTAACATAATTTACTTTTTGGTTCCTTCATTTCATTTGCTGACCCGTAAACCGTATGTGATGTCCCTCATAGAATCCATTAAAAATCTCAAATGGCAATGGGCTGGTCATGTTGCAAGAATGGCAGACAACCGATGGAGATCACGACTCGCGACATGGATCCCCCGAGATCACATGCACAACCGAGGCTGGCAGAATATTAGATGGAGAGACGAGCTTGACAAATTCAGAAAGTGCTAGCTCCGCGACGCCCATGATAGTGAAGTGAGGCGAATCCTGGGGAAGGTCTATGTCCAACGATGGACGTTAAAAGACTGATGATGATGGATAATGATGAAACTATATGTGGGACAACAGACGGTGAAATAGTAATCATAAGCCATTGGAGTGTAAACATCGTGGCTTCTCATTATCATGTCGTATAAAATTCGTCCGTTATAACGGCTTATTTATATCCTGGGTGTGCCGTGATAACGGTTGTCTACTGTAACATGACTGTGTGGAATCGGAGAACTAGTTTATCTCAGAATCCGAGACAATTTAAAAGTATTAGCACTACTACTAGGTAGTCAGGAAAGCGATGTGGAACAGGTTGGAATGAAGACAGTGGCGGTTGGTTTCGTCTTCTTTACCAGCCATGTCCCTTCAAGACGTGGGCGATCATGGCTCTCCACAGCTCCCCCTTCTCATCTATACCTTTCAGTATTCTTTCCTTCATCCCCCCCACTCAAACCCTTCAAGTAGGCTACTCGCTGCCCACCTTTTCCCCCTTTGCCTTCTAAGCATCGTGTGAGCGTTAAATTCTCCAAACCTTCCTTCCTCAATATGTGTCCAAAAAATTTCAACTTTATCTCGCTTACTGTTAGAAATAGTTTTTTCGTAGTTTTTAATCCCTTCAAAACTATTTCATTTATTACATGCCCTGTCCACGGTATTCGTTGAATTCGACGATGAAACCCCATCTCAGTTCTTCAATTCTTTTTCCCAGTTGAAGTTTAAATATAGGGATGAAAAAAAAAAACAAAAACAAGAACAAAAATTGAGCACCACAACTTCACTGACCGAAATTGTATCAGCGTTGCTACATCACGTAGCAAGCCCCCGTGGTATGGACTGTGAGGCCAAGTCTCATCCAGAATTACTTCTTTGTTTCAATTTTGCGGTTTGAAGAATATATCGACCAAAACGTCGTGGAAAAAAAGGTAACACAAGTTTGATTAGTCACTCCATAGAGATCATCACCTGACCCACTGTTTTTGGCAGCATGTCGTGTTGGGGTTAATCTATGAAAAAGGAGGAAAAGGGAGTGGTCAGTGAATAAGTTACTTTTGTCAGATCACTAAAAGTTTGAATTTCAGACAAAAATATGTGATCACAAACTAAAGAACAATTTTGCATAAACTACCATAAACTGACCCCTACCACTAAAAAAAACTAATTTAGGGACATTAAAAAAAAATCAAACAAAACAGTTCGTACTAGACATAACAAGGAGTAAGTGATGAAATTTTCAGTATTCTAGCTCCATAAGTGCGGACAGTACTCGTGACACATACATACATAGCCTGTCAGCCAGACCAACTTATCGGTGACAGTTTTGTTCGGCGATTTTCAAATATTTGTGAAAAAGCAAGGACTGTCGGGCAAGTATCCAGCTATTTTGAATATTTTGACAACCAGTTGCATTGCCTTGGTGTAGATTGGCAAGAAGCACAAAGGATTTTACTGAGTAGGTGAACAGACACTCTCCCGTTGGGTTACTGAGTCGGCAGTGAGACATCATTGACTGAACTTGTGTACTGAGTGACTGACAAATTTTCAATGGCAGAGAGAGTCATTCTCCACGTCTGCAACAGTCCAGTACCATCTGGCTCTCTTTGACTTCTGGCTTTTCACGTGGACGGGATTAGAGTGAGTGCGACGAGGCATCCGACAGCGATCGCTAAAGACGACTTCGCAGATACGTTTTGAAAAGTGGAAGGGACGCTGAGATGAGTGTGTGAGGTCGCAAGAGGTTTAATTTGAAGGGGACTAAGTCACCATTGATAAACGTCAGCTATTTTTCGGTTAATATTAAATGGGTGGATACTTCCAAGATGGACAACATAATATTAAAAACGCCCCATCTCAGAACCAGCAAAAACTTGAAGTATTACAACTTCTGTTGCAAGTATTATTATCCTTGCCAAAAAAGTGGCCAATAAACTAAATGGAATACGTCGGAGCAAAGACAGCGAACGGAGTATTTAAAACGTCTTGGCAGTTTGATTGCCCCAAAGGTATAATCATTGCGAATCGATAAAGCAACCTTTTTTTGGTAGGTCACAATTATGGTTTTCCAGTGTAAATCGATCTCACTAAGGTAATAACCATCTGTAATTCTAGTATGCTTACCGTTGCCCCATGACAAAACAGCATAAATTTTTTACTAAGTGTTGATTTATCTGGCACCTTTGAGGATCAAAATCTCTGCAGACTTGATATTTCAGCCCCTTAACCACGGAGAGACGATCTAAAGGTCGGTGCTATTTATAACAGAATATAAGGGCACTGAGTAAGATTCAAGAATGTAATTCTTTCGAGCATCAAATATTCCTTCATCCTCCGTGATTTTCTTTTACATTCTCCGCACTGCTTGTATTCTGTATAAATATAACATTTTCAAGCTTAGTAGATTGCTTCATTCTGTATCTCTTTGAATTGAGTGGTATTGTACTCGGGCACTCAGTAAATATCGAACCTACTGTAAATGGTCAGCGAGACTATTGCTCTACGAAATTCCCTTTTTCTTGACGAATTATGATAGAAGCCACCTCTGCATAGCTAGGTCTTAAAGTTAGGAGTGCAAAACTGGAAAAATCAAACCACTACATCTACCTAGGACAACGAATCTCCATGAAACCCTCAGAAGATGTAGAAATCAAGTGAAGAATAACCCTAGAATGACAAGCATTCGGCAAAGCAAGCTCGACCTTAAAAAGCAAGAAGATCCCATTTATCCTGAAAAGAAGGGTATACAACCAATGCATCCTCCTGATAGTTACCTATGGAGTTGAAACATGGAATCTAATCAAGAGGCTGACCTGCCCTGACTGAGAAGTATGCAATGTGCACATGAAAGAATCATGCTCGACCTCATATTGAGAGATCACAAGATAGCATAGTATATCAGGGAGAAAACAGAAGTTCGAGACACTATAGAATCCATTAAAAAACTCAAATGGCAATGGTCTGGTCATGTTGCAAGAATGGCAGTCAACCAATGGACATCACGACTCACGATATGGATTCCCAGCGATCATATGCGAAACAGAGGGCGGTAGAATATAAGGTGGAGAGACGAACTAGACAAATTCAGAAAGTATTGGCTCCGCAAAGCCTGCGATAGAGAGGTTAAGCAGATCCTGGGGAAGATCTATGTCCAACGACGGGCGATAAAAGTCTGATTATGATGATGACATAAAAAGGCGTACCAAATAATTTCAGATTCATCATATACCTTTATTTTGTATTTCATATCAAAACAAAAAGACCATGCAGTTTTGAAGGAAATACATGTTTATCATTTTATATTTAAAGCCAGAACAATTAAAATATGTTATATAATTATTTTACTTTTTAAAATGGAAACAAAAAAAATCAATTTGAAAAATGTATGAAGCAACTACAACAGCCCCTTATTTCTATGCTTAATTCTTACAAAGTTACCAACATTTTTCATAAAGGGTCTTAGTAGGTAACTGTCTCTCAATGGAGGGTAAAATCAACCCAGACAATTTATACTCATTCATTGTAGAACAAAGGTACAATTTATGTATTTGAGCCGGCTTAAGGATTGTTCTGCAACAGAGGTAGGGTAAGAAAAATGCGTTACAACGTGGATAAGTTAGGATAAATGTCATTGGCGAACATGAATTTGTTGTTGGGCAGTTTCTTAACCATAGATTTTGCCAATTCTGCTAGGGCACATTATCTCTTTGCGTATGCTTGAATGAGAAAACAATTGAGCGAGTTTAGTTTGTCTTTAGAGGACACCTGAGTACGTGTTTGCTAAAATTTATATTTTTTTCGCGTTTTCTACTCTTTCAAAAGGCTTTAGATCAAAAACACTAAATTTAGAAGCCACATTTTTAAAATACTCGAATCTTTTACCTGTGCTATTTTAAAACTAATCTAAGAACACTAAGTAGGATTCAAGCATCGAATATTCCTTCATCCTCTGGAATTCCATTATTCTTCTACGTTTTCTGTGCGGCTTGCATTCTTTTTTCAGAAAGCTGGATTTAACGAGAAGGTGTTACTAGATCTAGACTCTTGTCTATAAATATACGGATAAATTGAAAGCATTGTCTAACACTTTACTCCAGAATATAAGAACGACTAAGAATTTGTAAGCACAGGGTGTTATCAGTATACCCTTTACCTTAGAGAGCTGTTTGGGAGAGTACCGTTTTGTTTTATCTCGCTTTCAAGAATTCTTTATAGAGCAACTACTACTGCTGGTAAATTCTGCAGGACTGCTTACATTCATCAAGTATCCCAATGTTTTTTAGAGTCAGTGTGAAAGATGCGATTGGGTCGCATTGTTCTTCTCTAAGCAGATACACTTTCTACAGTTCCTCGAGTAAATTCCGTTATATTTATCTGGAGACCAGATATTAAACTCGACATGGTCTTTGCCTCATCGTAAAACTGACCGTAATAGATATTTATTTGCAGCACGAGGTTTTTGATTTCTGTCATGATTAATGAGTGTGTCATCAGAATAATTAAACACTGTTTTTGAAAGTCTTACAAAAAACAGAATTTCCATTGTAGAACTTTGATTCAAACAAATCGGATAATCCAAGGATTTATTGACTGGAAAATTTTGGAAAATTTTGCTTGATTTTTCCTTTCTGAAAATGTATTTAAAAATACATTCCTTCAGAATGCGTGTCTGTTTATATTTCAAAACAGTTTTCAATAATACTCAAGTGTTGAATGAATATGTATCGAAGATTTTATAATTATTAGAATCCAAAGATTAGTTAATCTATTGGTTTACATTGTAGACAAAAATATTTTTATGATTAAGATTGGGATGTGCTTTCAATCAATAAAACATTAGTTGACCTTAGAAATTTGTCAATTTAGAAAAAAAAAAATTCTTTTTCATTTTTAGGGGCTGTTTTATTTATCATATAACTATGAAGTTAAACTGGATCTTTACTTTCTGTTCGTCCTAGGAAACTACAGCTTATTTTTTCGGAAATTTCCTTATTTTTTAAGAATGATAAATACAGTTCGTGAAGTAAGTAAAGTTTACTTTGATCATACACTGTGAATAAAGACCCTACTAAAATTATTTTCCTTTATACATACTTACTATTTTCCGAAAAAGCAAGTAAGGCCTTATTAATTAAAAGTACATAAAATTACTTGCAGAAAAATGTTTAATATAATTTTCAACATTTTTTTATCAATTCCGAATCACGTCTATTTTAATACCAGAATTTTTCTACTATCTTCCCTCTTATTAATAGCACAAAATTACAAAAGAAACAACACATTACAGGTTTGAGGCGTTTTTATCGACACATGTCGCTTCACCAAGTGAGCACAAGTACCAATCCTTCAAACTGAAACGAACTGTGGTTAGAGCAATTCGAAAAGCACTTAATGTTTCTTGCTTTCCTGTGTGATGGGCGAGGTTTCCTCTCATCAGATATTCTTTGAAGCTATTTTTGTCGGCAAGTGAGGGAAAAGAACTTGTTTGAAAATTCCGTATATCACTAGCCTTTCCGATATTTCAAATATTTAGAAAAAATAGGCACTACTCCACTGAGTCTTTTTTTTATGGCCTCTTCTTCAGTGACATAGTCTGGTTAGATTTTCTCTCCAACGCATCCTAATTTCAAAAGTCAGGCAATGATGGAATCTCTTATCGCAAATATAATCTAGTTACTATACCTGTCCCTACTTATGCTGATGTTGGAATGAAGTAATGAGTATGGAAGTTTCTATCAAGGCTCCTCGCTTCCCACTGGCTATACCACTGCCCCGTAGCTATGTCTACTGTGCAATCCAAGGACGCCAATACATTGATTAACGAAATTGATATGTTCCACCTTTTTTTAAAATTCTGTTATTAGAAGCTTCGTTATCAGAAGATAACATTTTCTTATACAGATAGGTTCTTTCAATGAAAGAAATACACAATTATTTAAAATACAACATCGCTACATTGTAGTTTAGGCCAAAAAATGAACACCCTTTTTTTTAGTTCATGCAACAAGTAGAAATTCAATACAATAAAAAATAAGTATAATGCCATTGGTTCTTTTAGTTTTTCCGTAAAAAGCATCAAGAATTTATTGCTCTAACTCCTCGTTTTGAAGCTCTTATTCTTCCCTACTAAGGCAGTGACCTTTCCAAAAGTGGAAGGGCCCAGAGTTTATGGGGGTGTGGAACAGACTGCCATAATTGTCAGGTAAAATGAGTTTTCGTCCGTTGTACGAAACTACTGCTTCGAGTTATTTCGGTTATTTTTCCAAGTGTTGCCAATTCCGATATTCTATAACTAATTTTGGATCTATAATTTCAGATAAAAGATCAAAAGACTATACTAAAAAAAATCATTTTTTTATTAGATTTGTCGCGGATCTCTGATCAAAACAACTTCAAACTCGACACTACAATGCCCAGTGTGTTGAATAATATATATATATATATATATATATATATATATATATATATATATATATATATATATATATATATATATATATATATATATATATATATATGCTCCTCTATTCAGGGTTGAGCATTCTCTAAGTGAGGTAACTCATCCATCGTAAGCTTATGCAATGCTCTTCCATAGGAATTGAGCATACTGATTTAATTGTGTAAATAGATATATCGCTTAAATCCGGCTTACTGACTGTCCAGTTCCGTAGTCCAGAGGTAGGCTATCGGCCTACGAGTCTGAAGTGAAGGCTTCAATTCTGCCTCGCGGTACTGGATGGGATAATGGAAAGTCTATAGCCACACTGAAGAGATGTAATACATGGATGACACTCTATATATATATATATGGTAATATTTGGTATTCGAGATATATATATATATATATATATATATATATATATATATATATATATCTCGAATACCAACTTCGTACAATGGCCAGTTGCTGAATTATATCAGTGTTTACACGCATGCGCACCCAAAGAGATTTCTCAATTTTTACGCTTCGTTAAAGAATTGGATCGTTTTCTGGAAGTCGCCCTAAAGCACAAGTTATTTCCTTGTGGATTTTGTAGATCATATCTCTGTCCTTATAACTTTTTTTTTCACTATCTGGACTTGATGCTTACGGTTCTGTTATCTGCTTAAGGTTTCACAAGGTGAAAGTCACGTTATCAGCTTGCAATGGATCCTGAATACAAGCAGCACCAACTTCTTCAATAGTTACTTCTTTAGCCATTTGTACAATGCCGATTGAAACCGTTGAAATCAATAAGGTTCAAATCCAAGTGGAAAATTACAGTAATGTCTTTCTTATCTTAGTATTTTTTGTCAATTTGTTACAATATTAAGCTTCGTTGGAATGAAGTTGGATCATAGATGTGACGTAAAACGAGCTATATATGTGCTTGCAAGTCTCGTTAAATCTGAATCCAACATCTTGACATTGGGAAAGATATTCTCAAATCTTTGCTTTGGCTCTCGAAGTGGCCTTCAAAGGGTTAGGCAAGCCGATTTATTTCTTTGATCTATCTATAACACTATAATAACTTTTTCATGCCATTTCTTTTTTTTTTTTAGGTCTACTTGACTGACATTTCTTCCTTTCCTGTGTTTCTTCTCACAACTATTAGATTTAGCTGGGTGGGAGAAGCCTGGATCAGATACCAAGCACTTGATACATTCGGTATTTGTTGTGAGGTTTACTCCATGTCAGCGACACCAGTTTTTATCTTGGCCGCATCTAATATGGTGTGTGAGTGGCAGGCCAACTGGCTTGGCTTCGTGAACGAAGATATTGGAAGTTTTTTAACGCTTCTCATGCCCTCATATGTTACCGTGTACGTGAATAGCCATGAGATATGTGTGTTAATGTTTCAGGTGAGGTTTAGCGTGACCATTATCATCATTATCATCATTTCTTTTATGGTCCGTCGTTGGACATAGACCTTCCCCAGGATTCGCCATAATTCTCTATCATGGGCGTCGCAGAGCCAGTATTTTCTGAATTTGTCTAGTTCATCTCTCCATCTTGTATTCTGTTGTCCTCAGTTTCTCGTATGATCTCTGGGGATCCATGTCGTGAGTCGTGATGTCCATGAGTTGCTTTCATTCTTGCAACATGGCCTGTCCATTGCTATTTGATTTTTTGAATAGTTTCAATGATGTCTCGGACTCTCGTTTTCTCCCTGGTGTACTGTACTGTCTTGTGATCTCTCCGTGTGAGGTTGAGCATGATTCTCTCATGTATGCGTTGCATTATCTCAGTTTGCAGGTCTGTCTCTTGGTTAGTTTCCATGTTTCAGCTCCATAAGTGTCTATCGGGAGGATGCATTGGTTGTATACTCTTTTTTTTAAAGGATTTTTGGGATCGTCTGGTTTTTGAAAGTAGAGCTCGCTCTGCCGAAAGCTCGCCATCCTAGAGTGATTCTTCGCTTCAACCCAACCTTTTTAACCAAGGGTTTGCATGACATGGTCCACTGGAGTCTGTTCATGGGAGCAAGACCCGATTTCAATTATATCAAGTAGTTAAAAGGTATTACAGGTACTAACTAAGATAGCTTAGTCTGACCCAAAGCCATAAGTCGGGGTACCCATTGAGGACAGAGCACGCTCTAAAGTTTTCTGCCAGTCCAGCTCACTGGGCATTAAGCCCACGACAAGGCGGCCAATATAGGATCTTCCTCTGGATACACAAGCTGAATGTCATGACGAAAAGCAGGTTTATTTTTACTGATCATAATTATGGTATCTTGCTGTACGCACTGAAACTCCTACCGAATATCGAATTTTGAAAAACATGTATAAGGATATGCTTTTGAAGAACTTGACAATGATCGTATTTCAAAGAATTTGGCAAAGGGTGGAACTTCGAAGAATTTAATAGTGCTCGGATTTCGAAGAAATTTATGAAGATGGCATTTGGTAGATCTTTGATAAAGATTGAATTATGATAAAACTTTGATGAGGATGTAATTTTAAAAAGACTGGATAATTATGAAGTTTTTAAGAGTTTAAAGAAGATTGAAGTTTAAAGAATTTGGTAGAGATAGAATTTTGAAAATCTTAATTAGGATCAAATTTTGAAGAATTTAGTAATGGTCAAATTTCGAAGAACTTGGTAAGAATAAAAAGGAACCTGTTGAGAATGGAATAGACAAGAACTTAGTAATAAATTGATTTTAATTAAATCAAAGCAGGATAAAATTTTGAAAAACTCAGAGAGGTTGAAGTTTGAAGAATTTAGGTTTGAAGATTGAACTTTTAAGAGAGCTTGGTGAATGTTGGATTTTCAATAATTTGGTAAGGATTGAATTTCGAGAAACGTGGACAGGGATCAAATTTTGAAGAACCTGGTAAGGATCGTCTTTTTGAGGAACTTTGATGTGGATCGAATTTCGAAGTATTTAGGAAGGATCGATTTCAGAGGAATTTGAATGGATATTTTTGAAGAACCTCGAAGTTGGAAGAGGTGTAATGTGTTCACCCGTGTCAGTCTATACACAAAATACTTCCAACCGTTCTCAATTGATTGCAATGACAGTTTGTGGGAGGAGACATGCATGGGCTAAGGATGTATTGATTCAGATTTGCGGCAGATATATATTTTTTCATTTATTAAGACCAAAGTTATATCAAGTTCAAAATATGAGAGTCACAACTCATTGTTATCTTCTGTTAATCGAAGCCATACATGAACCTACTTCCAATGTAATTTCGAGTTAAAAAATTGTCAATCAAAACTGTTCATACAGGTTTCCTCAGTTTTAAAGTTGGTCTAGCTGGCTGTCTATGCATGTTGCACGCGTACAGGCCGCATCAATGGAGCTAGTGGGCTGAATATTTTAAGAAAATTACCCCTTATCTTGTCAATGGGAACGTTTTTTGTTTTTTGATCAGCTCCCAAATATGTTTTTTGTCAGAGTTCATTTTGCAATGTTGGTTTATCCTAAATTGAACACTCACTTTATGTCCAGCATTATTTACGCCTTTTTTGTTTTGTTTTTAATTTTTTTATACTAAGTTTGTGTCTGTTTTTTTTTTGTTTTTTTTCAAATTCTGACCTGTTCAGGATCACTGCCTAAGAGAACGCGAGAGAAGTGACTAATTCATTGATCACCCTTTTTTTCAAAACGGTATGCTGCGAAAGTACGTCAGCCATTTGAAGTCTACTGAAGGACTAACCAGACCTGTTGACTATATTATTGATTCACAAAAATTACTTAAATTACATTTTGTATGTATTTTTTCCCCAAAGATGTATTAAAATGAAATCTAGCTTTGAGGAACAACCGGATATATTCTTCGAATAATTCTTCAGAAATGATCTTCAGTTTCTTTTTCAATTATGAAAAATTAACTAAAATCTGTGTCAGGTGAGGAACGTATCCTAAGAACCACGCCCTGATGGCGCCCATGTTCCAACGCTCAGTGGCGTCATTAATTGGTCGGTTCTTTGCATAAAACAGACATCAGATCTGCTTCATCTTTTTTTTCTACATTACAGGAAGGAAGTGGCTGACTTTGATGCTAAAGTGATTACCACTGTTATGTTCGCAAGAGGGCACTAACAGCTGGGAACTCACCAGTAAACCTGACTGCCTTTCATTCTTTTTTTCTTCTTCTTTTCTAGCGAATATATTAATTAGAATGTTTATAAATCCTTTCTGCCTCTGAATATAGAACCTTTCTTCATTGCTAATGGACTTGATGTAAAGCGTAACTGAAACCGCTGCAGATAATTTGATGTCCTCCACCATTTTATGTTGGGCTTCTATTTTGTGGTTAAATGAATAATTTCTTTGTCGACAATTTTTGATTAATTCACTCAAGTAACAGATTATAGATAACTGTATGATTAATCATGTTTAATTTTGGTTTTCAATTATTCTGTATATTATATATTACATATGTAAATGAGCTATCTCGAGCAAGGTGTCGATTACATGTGTGAAGCATATATAATGTCAATGATGGCGCTCAACAAATGTACTTGCAGTACATTCTTCAGTAGCTTGCTCCGGCACAATACCGTTGCCGATGAGGGCTTACTGAAGTTCGGTATTGCTAAAGCACACAAGCCCAGGATACGTACTCTGGCCTCAAATGCCTTACCCAGTCCCGGGGGATCAATAAGTCCTAGGCAGCACCTCTCCATTGCTCTAAAAAGGAGGGCAGGCTCGCCCTGACGTCTTTACAAAACCAGTTGCAGGGACTTGAGCAATACTTTGAATTTCCAATACACGGTACCTTACATTAAACCGACCTTGTGTCTCACCTTTCTGTCGTGAGGGATTGGGTTGATACGAATTTTAGTAGCAGTACATAGATTATAATTGGAACCATATGGAGAGCATTCATTCAATATATTCATAATAGTAGTAACCTCATGGAATGTCAATAAAACTAAGAAGCAGAATTCATTCTATAGACAGAAAAAAACAGAGAAGAGTTATACCGTTCCTAATATATACTAACTGTATAACCCGAGGGTATGACGGATATCTGTCTTAGTAATTATCATAGTTGTATATTTTTACCATTGCAAATAATAGGTGTTCGATGTCAAGCTAGGATTTTTGATGTTTTTTTTTTAACGAGACAAGCGGCTTCTCGCAACTTTCAAAGATGGGCGTAACATGATCTTTCTGAATATACTGTCACCTGCGTGACCAAATTAAGTTTAATTTATTTCAAACACGTTTTTTCAAAACCCTGATTCAGTTTACTGGAAATGTCATTTGAATTACTATCAGAATTGCATCATTATCATGGTGGTAGATATTCGACAATGTGGAAGTGAGAGATTCGAGAAAAATGTGTGTTACATTTCAAAATCTTTTATCATCTTTTAGATAAGGCTTGATGCATTTCGCTGAAGTTCCATCAGCCTCTTCAAGGAGAACTTTTGCAATGTCCGGATGATATCACATGTCCAGATGATTAAGTAAATTTGAAAAAATATATTGCAGGTTGGTATTGATTGTTATTCAAGAGGAAGGAGAGAGTATCCTGGGCGTATGTAGGAAGGGGTAAAATTTGATTACGTCGATCGTTTTTCTCACCATGTTCTAAGCTATCAGAGTTAACACAGAGAGAATGTGTTTTTTCCGTTTAGTAACTTATAATGTTTATTTTGATATATAGCCAATCCCTGTGTAGATAATATATCTTATTTTCCGTCATCTTACTATAATTCACCAAATTTCTGTCCGTCCGTCTGTATTAGGAAATGCTAGAAAGGCAACAGCTATGGCCATCAAATTATCGTGATCTCTAGAGCAAGTCTCTAGCAAGATGATTTTTGAAAACCATAACCCCTTGAGGAGTTTTTTCAGTGGTTGATACAATTCACGATGTACGTCTGTGCTAAATTAGTTCATTTTTTGTATTTAACCACGTTCACTCTTACCTAAAATATCTATCACTTTAATTCGCCAAATGTCCGTCCGTCTCTTTTTGCAAACCTCAAGAACGTCGGCTATGGCCATTAAATATTATGTGATGTCTATTGAGAGCATATTTTTCTTTCCGCACATTAGTCTTTAAAAATCTAAAAAAATGTGGGGTCTGAGATCGCGCTCTCCCAAATTATAATGATCTGATTTCCATGTCCCTATCCATCAAAACAACATTATAAGTCTATTTCTGTTTATGTGTATATGATGACCTCTACGTTCCAAAATGGTGCATTGTAGCCCGTGTTACAGATTCGCAGTAAACCTGAAAGTAGTATATCAAGTATAGACATCAACATTACAAAACACTATGTACGATATATCATATAGAAATATATATAGTATATCTCATACTGTTATATCTCATTAGAAAACTTGAATGGCAATGGGCTGGTCAAGTTGCAAGAATAGCAGACAACTGATGGACATCAAGACTCAGAGATCACGTGCGAAACCGAGACGGGCAGAATCCAAGATGGAGAGACGAACAAAGCAAATTTTGAAAATACTGGCTCTGCGACGCTCATGATAGAGAGACGTGGATCCAGGGGAAAATTGATGTCCAACGACAGACGATAAAGGACTGGTGATTATGATGATGATGATGATGAGTGTGTGTGTGTATGAGTGAGTGCGTGCGTGTATGTGAATACTGATATTACTGGTTTCAATGACTTTAAACTTATGCCGATGAAGGTTTTGAACGGAAATCACAGAAAAAAACAAAGAAACTGTTTTAGATGTGAAATACACATTTTTACAAATTTCCGATTTTTTTTCAATAAATCCAACGCCATAGTATTTCTCCTTTTTTTTTTCACACTTATCTCTCCCTCTCTCTATACCTCGTCTTCTCTCCATCTCCATTTCTCTCTCTCGTTCCCCACCTCTATATAATGCGAATAGGTTGCACAGTTTCCTGTTATGCTTAAAACGCAGCCGGTAAAGTTATTAATAAATTGGCATCCTTTATTTCTCCTAACAGTGGGTTAAAAATTCGACTGATCGGAAAAGAACTATTGACCGATAAAAGTACTAGTCATTTACTCATTGTCACATGAGCGTTTGTACAGATATAAGCAGGGTGTTTACAATATATATATTTTCAAATTTATTAAAGCAAAACTATTGCAGACATTAACACTAACAATGTAGAACTTTATAGAGAAACACTTGGAGATTATTACAACAACTTACTGTTGCTAGATGTGTGCATTTGCTACTTGTACAATGGAATTTCGGTTTTTGGAATAAAAAAACTACCCTTGTACGAACACTTCCGGAAGCACTATTTGGCTCAAAATATGGAAAATTCGCATGAGTACTTGACTTGATATCTCCTAAAAATGTTTTATCGTTTTTAAAAGTTTTTTTTTTTTACCTTTGTAAATCTTCTGTCAGTTCTACCAGACACACGAGTTGCCCTACATATAATGGATGTTCCAAAAATATACTTGCATAATTATGTCAGCTGTTTTGCCCATAATTCTAAAGAGTGCAGTCCTATTTCCCGGGGAAAACTGTATTTAGAAATAGTTGAGTCGTGTGTGGGTGTGTGTACATGGGATGAGAAAGACTCCCTCAAACGTATTTCCATTTGAAACTGTCATTCCCATTGTCAACCTTGAATTGTTTATATATATATATATATATATATATATATATATATATATATATATATATATATACCATGTAAACTTTCTATTTTTAACTGCTAAAAAGGAAATTTTATTAGTCAGCATTTGTGTAATTCCAATGTATCCACGAATACGTGTCATGCAAGTCATCTTCAATCCGATCGCTAATATTTCAACATTTTTACTATACATATTTAAGACTTAGATAATGTTATGGTTAGCACATCTGCCTCGCACTCATAATGTCCTGGGTTCAATTCGTGGTATGAGTGAATAGTGCGAAGGACTCTTCATTGGGACAAATTTCCCTGTGTACTTAGCAGCTAATTGAGTACACTCGAAGCGCTATGATTAGAGTTGAAGTAGGTGTAAAGTCCTAGTCTCGACCAGGCACGAGTCTTGCAAGGATCACTAAGCTGATGCATGCAGCAGAAATTCGGACTTGGTAGCCATACTTCACTGGGATCTGTCTTATAGGAGCCGTGATGATTCACCTTTTAACCCCCCTCAAAAAAAACCAACCCAATTTTAGGATCTTGTTACATGTAATTAGGTTGAAGAACCGTAGCCACTAAATGTGGCAAAGGGTTCTTTTATGTTATAAATGTATGTGTTTGTTCGTCTGTGTGTTCTGGGTTCTTTTTTTTTTGGCGGATTTATTTATAACATAAATTTCCAGATCACATTTTTTACTCTATTTTAGATGTTTCCCAATGGAAATCGACTGTGATGTCATAAGTAGAATTCATTCTGACCATAAGTTTAATTCGATGGATCGTTTCTACATAACTTCAAATTTTTACGCTACGTTGATCCATTACTGAATGTGTTGGCGAGTTATATTTTTCATTTATATCAATAATTCATTTTTGATTTTATATTTTATTTTGGAGTTAATCAGCTGTTTTTCGATTTCCCTGTTTCAAGTTTCCCTGATCAGATAAACGTTCCAATACTATTGTATTATGAAGGCTGACAGAGAAGAGGGCTTTATAATTATAAGTTAAGGAAAACCGATGTTTCAAATCTAACCGAAAGGCATCTTAAAGAAAACTACTCACCAAGGGACATGGACTTCAGCAAGACGAAGATCATGTGCAACAACTACATCGCAGATAAAAACACTAAGATCAAAATCGAAGACCCAGAACTAGAAAAAGTAGATCACTACATCTACCTAGAACAAAGAGTCTCAATGAAACCCTCAAAAGAAGAAGAATCACACTAGGATGGCAAGCCTTTGGTAGAGCTAGCTCCACCTTCAAAAATAAGAAGATCCCATTAATCCTAAAAAGAAGGGTGTATAACCAACACATCCTCCCAATTGTTACTTATGGAGTTGAAACATGGAATCTAACCCAGAGACTGATCTGCAAATTGAGAGCCATGCAACGTGCACATGAAAGAATTATGCTGGGACTCGCATGGAGAGACCACAATACAGCACAGTACATCCAAGAAAAGACAAGAGTCAGGGACATCATAAAATCCATTAAAAATCTCAAGTGACCAAGGGCTGGCCATATTGCAAGAATGGCGGACAACCGATGGACATCACGGATCCCCCGAGATCACATGCGCAACCGAGGCCGGTAGAACATTAGCTGGAGAGACGTGCTTGACAAATTCAGAAAGTACTAGCTCCACGACACCCATGATAGAGAAGTGTGGTAAATCCTGGGGAAGGTCTATGTCCAACGACGGACGTTAAAAAACTTATGATGATGATGATGATGAAATCCCGACTAGGTGCCTTGCGCTTGTGGCCCAATGTCGTACTAAGCTAAGCTTGGTAAATGCTGAGAGAGATATGAGTAGATTAATAGCTATTGACTGGTGGCCGGTCTCGAGGCTTATACAGTTCTATGTTTTTCATCGGTGCTAAAAGTACTATCAAGGATTACAAAAGTAATTTTCTAGGCTGACAGGAAAGCCCCACCCAAACCCTTGACTGGAGTAACATAATCTTCCCACTCCCATTTCCTTTATTCAAACCAAGCCTAGTAAACATTTACAGAGTAAGATATATTGTCGTAAAATCCTCGAGGCACCAGTGGTCGTTGTTCGAACTTAGGTAAAGGCCTATATCTTGATTGTTGATTTTCAAGATGAGTAAGTCGTTCCTTTAACGAAAATTGACTCAACACAATCGCCATTTGTCCTTGTACAGACTAAGCTTAAACTTATTGAATATTTAGGATACTTCTCTGTTAAGTGAGGGTTTGCAAGCTAGTTTCACAGGCCATAAATATTGGTACTGAGTTCGATCCTCATTGGAAGCCCTAAAATCGAGGCCTTGTGCCAGGCTAAGCTGAACTTAGAAAATGGCAAAAGCAAAAACGAGCAGCATTTAAATGAGTCATTATTTTTTGCAGGCTGGGAGGGGAGACATTCTTATTTGCATCCTTGAAAAAAAATCCTGTCATTTGTGAGTAAGGTGCGGCCCGAGAAATGAAAACCTTCAGATATAAATAACAGCGGATAATTTATGGAAAAATACAGAATCTGTTTCATGACTGATCTCCGGCTTATTTTCCTTGGCTTGTGGTTAGCAAGTTTGTCTGACAAATCATCATTAGTAGTTGTAAGTTCAATCCTCACTGAAAGCCACTCGCGTGTGGCCAGACTAAGATGAGCTTTTTAAATCCCCTCAGTGTGCTTCGTCGTGGATTAGCAGTTAGCAGGCTAGCCTCACGGACCATTATAAGATGATGCTAATTTTCATTAAAATTTTGCTTACAAACCACCCTGCACGTTGTATCACGACGGTCATGAATGGGGTAGGACTTCAGGTTACTCGTAACTACACATTCTGTCAGCCTAAATTTTTGTTACCAAAATATCACCCCGTTTTAACTATTACATCATTGGTTTTCAAACTCTCACTACCCGGGGAACCCTTTTCATTAATTAATTTTCCAAGGAAGCCTTTCAAAGAACAACTTTCCCTTTTACATACATATGTTTACGTATGTACGTAACTATTGGATTTTTGTTTCGTAATGGAATTATCCGAATGTGTATAAACCTAAAAAGAACAACAATAAACAAAAAAAAACCAAAAAACATTCGAATGGAAAATTACAAACGAAGCTTACGGAGCAAAAATAGACATATGAACGATTACTGACTGAACAGCATCTGTGTCTTGTAAATAACAAAGAGGTTTTTAATTAAAAAGGCAACATGTTGTTGGATTTTTTTTTCTTATATAAAAAAAATACTGTTCACGTCAAAGAAATAAGAAATAAAAGCATATTAAAGCCGAATCATTTTTGCAATGAAGAATTATTAAATATATTGTAAAAATGTCACTTTGTTTCGTGGAAGACCTTGAAATGTCGTGCAGAACCCGGGGGTTACGCCAAACTTTTTGAATACCGTTACTTCATAGTATAATAACCTATCTGTGCCTTACAAGATGTTAGCTAAGTCTTGTTGAAGAGGGAAGGAGCAACGAATTAAGAAGAATTCGATCAATCCACCCTAAATATTCCTTACCAAGTCACAAGCAAAGATGGAAATGGGTTTTGGGAACTAGGTATACGATTAGGCTAGATATTGGGAATTAGGTATACATCAGTAGACATTGAACAAGAAAAAAAAACAAAAACAAAAAAAACTCGAAATTAACCCCGCCTCCATTTCAATCTCTGGTGACAATCGAGTATTATACGTCGATGTGTCTTGTATGGTAGAAAATACGATACACGAAGTCGCATTACGTGACTACAGGAACCAAGAATTTTTGGGATTATTTCACTTCTCTTGTCAACAACTTTACTAGTCAGTGGCCCATCCGTACAATAATTTGAATAATTTATGTGTACGCGCGCATGCGTATCCTGAGACAAATGGCCACTGTATAATATTCGCCATGTGTATTATTCAGCACACCAAACATAGCAATATTTGAAGTTTTGATCAACGATTCTTGAGAAATCTATTCATCATTATCATCATCATCAGTCTTCTAACGTCGGTCGGTGGACATAGACCTTCCCCAGGAACCGCCACATTTCTCTATCATGAGCGTCGCAGAGCCAGTATTTTCTGAATTTGTCTACTTCATATCTCCATCTTGTATTTTGTTGGCCTTGGTTTCGCTTTTTGTCTCTGAGGATCCATGTTGCGAGTCGGGATGTCCATTGGTTATCTTTCATTCTCGCAACATGACCAGCCCATTGTCATTTGAGTTTTCTAATGGATTCTATGATGTCTCAAACCCCCGTTTCCTTTCTGATATATTGTGCTGTCTTGTGATCTCTCCATATGAGGTTGAGCATGATTCTCTCATGTGCACGTTGCATGCTTCTCAGTTTGTACGTCTGTCTCTTGGTAAGGTTCCATGTTTCAGCTCCATAACTGACTATCGAGAGGATGCATTGGTTGTATACTCTTCTTTTTAGGATTATTGGGATCGTCTGGTTTTTGAAGGTTGAGCTTGCTTTGCTGCAAGTTTGCCCTCCTAGTGTGATTCTCTGCTTGATTTCTTCTCCCTTTATTGAATAAAAAACTACTGATTAAAGATCTTTTATTTGAAATTATAGAATCAAATTTAGGTATAGAATATATGAATTGGCAACACTGAAGAGAATTAACTGAAATAATACGAAACTGTTTTACGAAACCATCATGACAAGCTGCTCCACAAAAGTCCGGTCCTTTCCAAGTATGCACCATGGAACGAGTAATGTCTTAGTGCATTAAAAACTGAGTTCAAAATTATTTACAACAACGTAACCTAAATGCTATCTTTTGTTCAGTCGACACATGACTCAAATTATCATTCATTGATTATCCATACTTAGTTGATAAAAAGATTTGCAACATTTTGAAGACAAAATCATCTGTTCATAGAAGATTACGAGGTCTGTACATTTGAGGAGCATTTTTAGTATGTTAGAAAAATACTGGATGTATGAATACAGACTGACAATATAATTTCAGAATTTACTGCACCCTGGTTTGTACACGAATATTATGAAGCCGCTGATAATGGGTTCGTTCTCTAATCTATGAATACGAAGTATGTTTGGAAAGTATCGAGCCATTTATTCTTAACAACAACAACAAAAAAATGTGTGTCTACGGAAATGGAGCCTTAGTCCCCCTCAAAGTACTTTCTTTGGGACCTCACCTGCGTCTGTTAGGTTTTAAAAAAAACTTCGCACAAACCCATGTCCAGATCACTCTCATCTGCTTCGTTGCGTTCTCCTTGATCTCACCCACGTTCTGAAATCTCATCTATTCTTTCTGTTGGAGCCTGAAGTCGTAGGGAATCGAACATGGATTTTAGGGGAGTTGACAGACCTTGGTGTGCAATCTTTACCCCCTGTGCACCGAAAAAAAACCCTTGCACGAAACCTAAAGGATCGGCAGGCTCGATCATTTTGAATGCAAAATTCACACAGTACACAAGTTCACTCAATGGCAACTCTCTGCTGACTAAGTAACACTACAGGAAAGTGTCTGCTGGAGTATGCGCAGTACAGCTTCTTTGTATGTACCCAATCGGTTCCTGAGATGAAAAAAAAAAAAGAAAACAACAAAAAATAAAAGGCTGGATACTTTCTAGACAAAGTTCGTTCACCACAAAGACCCTGATTCTATTTTACCACAAAAAACGGTAGATTGAAACAAATCATACTTTTTTCTTTGTCTGTTCCGGGCTCCTGATTGATTAGTCCATAGATTAATCGATCGATCGGTCACTGAATCATTAAGTGAGCAGAAAAGGGCGTCCCAGTCGGTCGAGACACATTAATGGAACCCTCCCCAACACAGATCACAAGGGTTTGTTTTTTTTATTTGGTGTGAAGTAGCCATTTTTGTAGTGTATCAATTTTTCTCGCCTTTGTGTCGTAATTAGCAGACGATAAAAAAAAAGTAGAAAACCAAACAAAGAGGGAGAAAATAAAAACAAAATATTTTCTCAAATTGCCACAAATGAAAAAAATTGATTCGCTTACTATTCAGGGATGAAGTCGCTGGTTATTTAGTAAAAGGAAGGAATAAATTTACATTAATTTCTTAAGATCATGGGGAATGTAGAATTCATATAATTTGAAAGTATTTATGGTCGATATAACAATTAAGTAGTTCAGAAAATAATGGCCGAAATGAAAAGATGCATAACTCTTTAATTTTCATCTGAAGTCTGAGGGTGGGTGTCTGAAACCTGCAAACTATTTAAAAACTATATATTTAAAAGAAAAACATTAGTCAATGAAGCAATTATCAATCTTGAAATATATACACGTACACTTGAGAAATATAGAATATAAATCATGTATTGAAACATTACTAACATGTGGTATAATAAAATTGATCATTATTTTTCGAGCTGCCCAATATGAATGAATATTGAATATATTATTGATCTATAATATTTGGAATGATGACATCCAGATTCCCGCCTAAGTCTTACACAGAACCAGAGTTTATCCAACGGGGATCAAGTCGGTCTGCAACGTAAATATAGTCGACATCATCATCATCATCATCATCATCAGTCTTTTAGCGTCCGTCGTTGGCCATAGACCTTCCCCAGGATTTACTACACTTCTCTATCATGGGCGTCACGGAGCCAGTACTTCCTGAACTTTTCTAGCTCGCCTCTCCATCTAACATTTTGCCGGCCTCGGTTGTGCATGTGGTCTCGGGTAATCTATGTTGTGAGTCGTGATGTCCATCGATTGTCTGCCATTCTTGCAACATGGCCAGCCCACCGCCATTTGAGATTTTTATGGATTCTATGATGTCTCTAACTCTTGTCTTTTCTCAGATGTACTGTGCTGTTTTGTGGTCTCTCCA
Organism: Thysanoteuthis rhombus; assembly: GCA_963457665.1. Taxonomy (NCBI): domain Eukaryota; kingdom Metazoa; phylum Mollusca; class Cephalopoda; order Oegopsida; family Thysanoteuthidae; genus Thysanoteuthis; species Thysanoteuthis major. The sequence continues at coordinate 35,995,106 of OY735221.1, forward strand.
TGTGAGGCCCAGCATAATTCTCTCATGTGCACGTTGCATGGTTCTCAATTTACGGGTCTCTGGGACCTAAAATATGAATTTCTACGACGGATTATTCTGACCCACAGAGAGACTTCATAGTTGGAAAACTAATTCACTACTTTAACAATTGACTGTGAGATTAACTCGTTATCCATCACTCTATGATCACCATCATTATCATCCCTTTAACGACTGTATTCAAACATAGATGTTGCCCAAGATTTTTCACAAGACCTTACGATAGTGGGCGTTGCAGCGCCAATATATTCTTAACTTGACTAAATCGTCGCGTCATCTTACTTTTGCCCGCCCAAATTTTCGCGTATGATCTCTGGGTTCCACCTTTTGAGTCATGATGTCTAGCTTTTGGCTGAAATTCTTGCAACGTAGCCTGTTCATTGCCCTTTGAATTTCTAAATGGATTCTATGATATCTCTGAGTTATATTTTTTTCTCTAATGTGCCGCGCTGTCTTGTGATTTATTCATGTTATGTTTCTTAGGCGCGTTGCATGGTTCTAATTTTGAGAGCCAATCTTTTGGTTAGGTTCAACATTTCACCTCCGTAGGTGACCATCTGAGGAATGCACTGGTTGTAGACCTGGCTTCTTTAGACCATTTGGATTTTCTTATTCTTGAATGTTTAGTTAGTCAACTCGAAGTGATTCTTCGTTTTATTTCTTTAGTAACTCACGTCATGATAATATATGTATATTCATTGATTGTAGCCAAGTCTTGCACAAGATCACACCTGTGGAGTAGTCATTGGTTATCAAACTCACCAAATACAGCGGTCTAAAGATTAGCTTGTTGACCATCATCCTATAGCAGGCATCCTCAATTATAAACCACCAACCAAATTTGTCACAAAGCTGTCAACATAGATTTCTGTAGTTTTTTAAGTTGGTCTGTCAGACTGGCTGGCTCTGTAAGTACATGTCACGCGTAGAAGCTCTATCAATGGAGCTAGAGGGATGAATATTTAAACATTTACACATTACGTCTTGGAAGGAAAACTTAAAAAAAAAAATTTCTGAAAATTTACCCCTTGGGTAGGGTTTTAGTGAGGGGTTCAATTTGCAATATAAGTTTTTGCTAAATTGTCTCCTTAGCCCTCGTCCGGCAGCATTCGCAATTGTTTTCATTTTCTTTTTTTAGTGATCACTGCCCAACAAAAGCTGTGAGAATTTACTCATTCATTGATAACTACTTTTTTCAATTGATCATCCTCAACAAGGCTTGCTGCCTATAGGCATTAGTCACGTGACGGTGTCTAATGACCTGTTATCTACTAAGCTTTTCATTAATTGGCATCCGCTGAGGATTATAACTCACTTCATCAGTGGATTCATCCTTGAAACGGGCTCACCAAGTTAAAACACTATGGTAAGCGCCCCAATATAAAGATATCTATTAAGCTTTGCTCATTCTGGCACTGGGTCATAAGAAACGACAGGTTTTATCCGTTAGACGAGTTAACTAGAAAAATATAGATATCTATTTAGTTCAGTCAAGCACATGGTTACAATAATGGGTCATCTAGTGAAGATCGAACCTTGAACAATGGCAATGACTTTAAAGGACTAGCTTGCTAAGCAACACTCTACGGCAGTGGTTTCGAAACTGGGGTCAAATAATGTTCAGGGACCCGCATAATTATTTGCTATGAACCCAACATTCGGAATCTTGTAGCAGAGTAACAACAACCATCGCATTGCTATAAGAAAACAAATACAATTATTGTACACAGACCTAGAATTAGAATAAATGTAATCGATCTGAAATGAAAAATGATTTTTAAGAAGTGAAAATTCGCTTTTCAGTGCAGTTCATTCATTCGTCTAAAAACTGAATGCTGAGAATAGTGACTAGAAAATATATTTCCCTCGGAGAAGCGAACCTAGAATTTTCCCAAGTTTTGAAACCAATGCTCTGTGGCGTTCGCCCGGAGAGCTGGGTCTGTTACTGTCGGTCGTAAAGAGGTTAATCGCATCAGGAACTGATTTCGTGAAAAAGTCTGTTAAAATTCTCTTCCTAAAAGCCTCACCTGTAATGGCACGTGTACGTCAGTTATTGTTTTATTGTCCTTTCCGCTACACGGTAATGGAGTCTCTAACGGACACGCACCGATATAAAAACTGACACTGTCCGTGCCCGAAAGAAAACGCTTTCACTCTGATCTTAAAGCGAGCAGTTACCTTTCACTTTCGTGAAAAAAACAAAAACAAAAAAACAAAACAAAAAACAAACAAAAAACAAACTAAAAAGCACCCAGAGAACGCATACTTCTGCTGATGGTATTGTACTTCATTGTGTGTTGGGAACACAGCTTCGATAATCCGCGACAAAATACGGCAAAAAAAACTTGCAGATCGACTGGTTGACTTCATGGCTTCCTCGGGCCTCAAAGCACTGCCACCAGCTCGGCCTTGACAGGAAATCAAGTTCAACCCCGAAACGCTTTTGCTTGTTTAGTTGCATTTTGCGTCTTTGTTGGATAGTTTTCTTTATATATATATATATATACATACATATGATGAAGCGAAGGATTCGCTATACAGACACATCCATGTTTCTGTCATATTTGGGCTTCTTCAGGTAAATGATTCGGTTTATGTTAAATTTCTATTTAGGACTTTTTTGAGGGTTTTTTTTGTAGGTTGTAGGATCTTCCTTTTATTCTATTGATGTATCTTTTTTTCCCTTTTTTTTGATTCCCTTTTTTATTTTGTCGAGTGGTTGGCCATTGCCTGTTATGATTTTCTATTATATTCAGTAGGGACGACGTTCTTGTTGGTAGTCATGAATTATAAATTAGGAGAATATAATGTAGACATTTTCGTTATCAGTATATTGCAAAGCCATCGACTCTTTGTGGTAGGTTTCTTCTCTGAGAGTATTTTATTCCATCATAAATCTGTTTCCCAGTGTTAGGGTTCACTTTTATATGATATTAGCCGTTAGTTAAATAATTCTAGGGTTGGTCTGTTTTTACATGTCTGAGATAATTGTGGTGAATGGGTTGTTCTTTTACGTGGCTGGAAGTTTAAATAATGATAATGTTCATTGTAACAATGAAGAGAATAAGATAGTTATGGTGGTTAATTTTAGTATACCTGTATGTAAGGTTTAAAATCAATGTTTTTTTAATTGAATCTTTGAAAGGTGCCTGCATTTTGAAGCTACTTCATTTTTTTTGTATCAAAATTCTGTTTTTTTAAAATTCTATTGGTAAAAGTGAGGATTTTAAATTTCTCATTTAGGCATAGGTAACATATTCATCTAATATACTGCCATATATGCGTTTGTTTTAATATTTTCCATTTTACTGTGGGTTTGAGGTTGCTCTAGCTTAGTCTCCAATAATATGTTGGCAGTGATATACTGTTTTGGTATTTCCGTTTATAAACGATAATATATGGTTAGCTAATCTTAGTTCAAAAGGCGTTTTTGATAAACCTATATAGTATATCACTTCTAAGGGTTTCTGTTTGGTTGATATTTCTGATAGATGTACAATATTCAATTTGAGACATTCGTATTACAAAAGGCATCCGTGTCCGTTTATACAATTGCAATCTCGTTTATTTGTTTTCTCCATTAGTATTCTTTTAATTACTTTATTGTGATGTTTTGTTAGAGTATCTGCTTTTGAAAGGGTAGCCGATTCAACATTTAGCTCAATGGTAAGAGCCACGCTACCTTGGAGCGGCTACCCTATCGGTCGCATGTTCGATTCCTGCAACAGCCCCATTTTCTCTAATTGTTTATTCAATTTACGTTGTCTAAGCTAAGTGATATATTAACTATGCAATAACAGGAGATCATTTCAAATAAAAGTTTCAAAATGATAACACAATTTATAATCATATATATATATATATATATATATATATATATATATATATATATATATATACACTTCAACATCAGCATCGATCGGAAAATGCATGAAAACTGAGAGTGTCATTGCATAGAGAATATAAGCACTTATTTCCCTGGCTGACGAATCGATTGATGAAAAGCAGACGAGTTCTTCTTTCAAGAATCGTCCGCCTTTTTTGAAATCCAGAATCACAAAAGAGAAAACGAAGAAAAGTAAAATTATAAAATCTGTTGTGTAAATCGTTCCTTTGATCGCTTAGTTGAATGTGCGAATCAATTCATTCACTCAGCCTTCCTCTCTCTGTACCTCTCTTCATTTAATTCAACGAAGTCAAGGTAATGAATGATCTTGAGAAAAAAAAAAAATGGCGTGAAGAAAAAAAAAATACCAGTATCTCGTCGTGGAGCAACGGTTTAGAAGCTAGTCTTACATACCATTCCCACTCTCAGTCCGATCCCTACTGAATACCCGACACTCATTGCCTTGTGTCAAACCGAGATCATCTGAGTAAATATCTACTTGAAATAACTCTTTTGTCAAATTTGCCGCGAAGCTGTGGTTTAGCAAGCCGCTCTAACTGGCCATTATATCCGTAGTGAGTTCGATCCTCGTAACCTTACGTTAGACTAAACTAAGCGGAGCTAAGTAAAAGAAATGAAACAGTCCTGGTTCGTCACTCAATGAAAACCGTCACAAAACCAACGTATTTTTGGCAGTATGTCATGTTGGGGATGATCTATTGAAAATTGGAAAAAGAGTTGACTATGAATAAGTCATTCCTCTAGCCTCTTGTTGGATATTCAAAAAGTCTGAATTTTCAAAAAGGATGCAAGCACGAACTAGGGACCAATTTAGCATACACTTATGTAGCAAATTGAACCCTTCCCCACTTCATAAAAAAAACTATTTAGGGGGAGGAATATACAAAAAAAAAATCCGAAACAAAACTTTTTTTTTCTAGACATAAAATGTAAATGTTTAAAATTTTAGCCCCCTAGCTCAATCGACGCGGCCTGTACTCATGATACATACATACATACATACATACACATATCGCCAACATGTCGGATTAACTTACAGAGTGAAGCAACCTATTTGGAAAGTTTTTGGTGAGAGGTTTGTTTAACGGTCTCTAATTCAAAAAATTGTTTTACTTTTCGACACGAAAACATCATTAAAAATATAGTCCTATTTTCAAAACAGGGTTACATGCACTGGGACAGTCTAGGTGAACTTTCTCAAAATAAATGATAATTATAAAAATCAAATCAGAAAGGGACCCGGTGACCCGACGAACCAGAAAACAAAAAGCTGCACAGATGATATTGCCAGACTATGTATAGAGAAAAAGAAGGTGGAAGAAGACTCATCTCTTCCCTCTTATTCCAGAGACGTTTAACCCTTCCCTCATCCATTTCTCCTCCCCCTCCTCGTTCTTGCCATTCTCCTCTGTCTCTTTGTAACTTTCTTTGTCCGGAAACTTTCCTTCTTCTTACCCCGATAGAGCATTGCCTTCGAATGAATTGACTAGAAACAACAAAAGATATCGTCAGTGTAGATATTGAAGTAACATTGAAAACTGCATTTAATGCATTTAACTGCATTATGCATTTAACTTCTGAAAAACCCAAACAAATTTTATTGTACACTTAATTTCCGGCTATTAGTAAACTTCTAAAATCTAGAAGACTTTTCATGTAATGCTTCTTGAACACTTAGCTGTTAAGATAGAAATTTCAAACTGAAAAAAAATAAAAATATAATAAAAATCAATGACCGCGAAGTCAGTAATGGTAATAACTATTTAAATCGTGACAATACCAAAATTATTGAAATGGAAGAAGAAGAAAATCGATAAAACCCTTAAAACTAAGAATTTGCAGAACAGAGGCTTTGTCTTCAAATTTGTGAACTAACGAATTGAGAATTAGCAAAAATGAAAGACTTCGCTTTGGTTCTTTGAAATGAAAGAGATGCAAAGCAATTGCCATGAAATATCGTGAGACCTTTTAAAATTACAAAAAAGCAACAACCATCGGAGTGAGAGAACAGAACCCTTTTGAAAATTCTCACCTCGAGCGATTATTCTGCGGAATTTCACCCGTGAAGCAGATCGGTGCTTGGTTATTAAACGAACTTCAACTAAGATTAAAATGAAAAGTTAACTTTTAAAGAATAAGTCTCCGGTGGTATTCGAGCCAACATTCCCAAAGTGAAGCAACGTTTAGCCAGTTTTACTAATTGAGCTACCAAGACTCTTCTGGAAACAGAAATCCACTCTTAAATCTATTCTTCATTTCTGACCGACAGCCATGTTTGTCAACGAAATGTTGTAAGATATCAAACTATCAGAATGTAAACATTATTCTTTATTTTCCGATCAACGCTATTATCGGGGGATAATCGACCCGAGCCAAAATTGCGATAAAAAGTAACTATTAAAAAAAGATGAAAGTAAAAAGTGGTCATTTTTAAATATTTATGTTTGACAATACTTTGTCTAGAAAAAAAAAGCAAAAAGAAAAAGTAACAAAAAATAGATCATCTACATATGATTATTATCGCGGACTAAGTTTTATGTCAACTCGATTTATGCGAGTAGGAAATTTTGTTTTGAGAAAGTCGATAACAGACTCTGATCAAATTTAAGACAAAACTGTACATTAGGGTCGAAAATGATAAAAGTATATCAAGGGGTAACTATTTAGGAACTCAATGTAATTTTTAGTCTTGTGCCAAACAATGCAAAGCTCATTGGATAACCACTGTCAGCAGATTATGGCCTTTTATCAGACTAATCAAAACCCTTGAAAACAACTGTGAGAAAATTGTGGCCTTGTGCCTCACTAATAAAAACTCATTAAATTACCGCTGTCAGCAAATTTTGGCCTCGCACGACATGAATAGAAATTAATTTGATAACCTTTCTATGCTGCATATCCTTTAGAATGCTGTGTTAGTGAAATAGCCTCAATTACATTGAATTTTTTTTATAAATTTTAACTCGTGGGAGGCGGGAAGTAATGTTATTGCCAATCTTAAATTCGTCTACCTTCAACATGAATTCTGGGAACGTTAAGTTGACAATACATTTTCTCATACATACCAGAACGACGGCTCACAATTTCATGATGGCCATCACTGTCGCCCAGCAGGTAAACAGACGACCTTTGTCACCTCAGTCAGTCAGTGCCTTGGCTAGACTACCATTTGCTTGTCTGGCAGTCGGTGATTGGTTGAGGAGTGGGGAGTGATTGGCAGAGTGGGGAGCAATTGGCAGGGGGGATTGGCAGAGGGGGGGGGGACATGTAAATTTAAATTGTTGCCTTGTCCTTTACTTTCCCAGACGTGTCCCGCTCTCATGACAGGCCCGAGGTCAGTGTCAAACGGCCAATAATAAATTTACCCCCACAGCAAATGTCGTGGTGGTGTCGATCGTATCTGAGTAAATGGGAGCTGAAAATAAAACTTAGTTTTAATAGGACAACCTAGAAAAACAAAAACAAAAACAAAACAAGATTGTTCTGTGACGAAATTTGCTTCCCTCAAATTTATTATCTATACCTTTTTCCCCAAGCAAATTAAAAACTACGGCAGCCAATTGTTAAAATGTGATGACAAAAGTTTAAAATATGCCGGGCAAGAAAAAAAAAAAAAAAGAAAAAAATACGGCAATCAGATTAAAAAAAAAATAAGACAACCAAACATATTTGAAATAAGAAGAGCAAATTAAAAAGACGAGCGAACTGAATCGATGAAATGGATAATTACATACAGGTGAGGATCCAGGAACTGTCTCGGGGAGGGAGGGTTCTGACTTACTGTAATAAGCTAAGCTTAGTAGACATGGAAATGGCATCTTTTAACATTTTACTCATTACAGCAATTAAGTCTGACCCTTTGAATAACCGAATTAAAACTTGTTAATCTGCTTAACTAAACAAAAAAAAAAAAAATAGTAAAAGTCGGCTTAAAATCTTCCAAATCCCAATATATTTTCTCTTGTGCTTTGTAAAAACGATTGCCTCCAAAAGAATAGGCTTAAATTTATAAAACCTCTGAAAATTTCCGTTGTTAAATTCGAAAAGTGCAACCATTTTTCTTTCTCTGTTACTCTCGAACCAGCAATTACATTTTCTGGATAAAAGGAGGCTCTTCCGATGTATTACCTTGGGCCTGGCTGTTGAAACAGCTTATAGCATGTGAACAGAGGAAAATTATCCATTGATCTGGTAATTGCAGCTAGTTTTCTGCAAAAAAAGTTTGCACAAATGAACTTTAATTATAAATTAGTTTACCCATGCCATAACAGCAACATTTAAATGATTTGCAATTGTATTGTACTTATATAATATCAAAAACGTTACATTGCACTGTATTGTCTTGTTTGCGATTGACCAGAAAGAACCCAATTTTTTTACGTATTTCCAAAATAAATGTATAAGTATAAAAATAAGGGTGATTACTCGATTATTAACATTTTTTGTGCAGTGATCCCTAAAAATATTTGACTTAAGAAACAAAACAAGTATGAATGCCACCGGATACATACTAAAAGATCAATTTAGCATAAACTTGTTTTGTAAATTAACCCCTGTCCCCATTTGGCAGGATTGAAAAAAAAAAGATTTTTTAGTAGACATAATGAAGAGAAAATGTTTAAATTTCCCACTTCTAGCTCCATTGGTACAGTCAGCACGCAAGATCTATACACAAGCAGCCTGCCAGACCAACTTAAAAACTGAAGGAAGTTTTGTCGACAATTTTGTTTTACGATTTCTCATAATTTCACTGACTATTGCAACTGTGGTTAATTCAGTTCTTGTTGTGAACAGGTACTCTACACTTATGGTCCTTCAAGCTGAGTAAATATCAATAAGAAAAAATGAATTGTACCCCCGACCTAATAAACAGCCCATTCTTGGCATTTCCTAAAACAATTGGGGTTATATGGCGGTGCCAATTAGAAATTTAAAGATATCTATTCTACCTATTTTACCTTGTGGGAAGAGAGGGTGTAATTGCAAGGGAGAAAGATTATATGCATTTATTTAATCTTCCAATTCGGGAAACTATTCTGGCGTAAAAAATAGGAAGGCTGTAGAATATATTGGCCGAAAATGATGAGAATAACAAAGGCGAAGACAATATCTCGAATAATATATGGAGTCATGAGAGTGAAATGACAATATCAGAAGGTCATGCTACACAAGTGATTTATTTTAGTTTATTTCGACGTTCCCCTGAAGCTTGCTTTATCAATCTACACATACTCAGCATCACTACATGTCACAGACCATTTATAAAAAGCACCATTTCTTGTATACCTCAACATTCTTGATAAAGCCAGCTTCGGCGAAACGTCAAAATGAAATAAAATAAATAAACTATACAGCATAGCCTGCTGATATTGTCATTTCACTCTAATATTTTCAGATGCATCGGTCATATGAATTAATGAAAATACTCCATCTCAAAACTTCAGAAAACGTTTGGAAGGCTAGAGAATATATTGGTCAAAATGTTGTGTCAAAACAACAGGTCAAATAATGTATGGAAAAAGACAAAGTGCTGCAGGGTCAAACTCCACCCCTACTTCTATTCCGACCAAAGATGATGACCACAACTTTTGTCTTGTAAATATGATAAATGAATTCAAAAATATACAAATATTTTTGTATAAATGTATTCATTAGAATGAAATGAGCCCGTGCGTATCTATACGATAGATTTCTGTTAATATCTAAGACTTGCCAGTTTTGTTCAGTGAGTAAGACATCCTCCTGGTAATCAGTTGGTCATAAGTTCAGAGATCACGATAGGGGAATATGAAATTCACGATTAGGCTTTTTTCAGGGATTGTTTTTGTTATTGTCATGGTAGAAAAATGGAGTCAACTCCAGGTTGGGAGTTTGAAAATTTATTTTAGTCGGAAAATTAACATAAAAAATGAAGATGGATGGTAGCAATTAAGTTGCTCAGTTTTGGAACAAAGCCACGAGTACAGGACAGCCATTTGGGATTGAACTCACTACTTCGTCGTGATGATCAGCGATACTAATTTGCCAATAAATAATTACACTAAGACGAGGAACCCTGGTCGAGCTCAACTTGTTTATTTTAAAGTCTGTGTTTTTTGCTCAAGTTGTGGTTTCAAAGTGCAGAGATTTGAAATAATCAAACAGTTTAAAAAAAATCCTATTATACAAAATAAGAAAATAAAAACAAAAGGGAAGTAAAGTGTAAAAAAATTGAATAAAATATTTGCTAATTTCTACGCAAAATATTTTAATAAATGTCAGTTACATAAAGCTAACCTTTATTTTTAGATTGACATTTGAATTGATGCAGTCTTATTTCTCCTCTCGCCAGACAAAAATATTTACAGGCTTATGATGCTGCAGATGGTATTGAGGATTTGATTAGTAAGTTTATTTTTAATCTAAACAATTAGCCTAATGTATATTCAGTCAGACTTTTAAATATTATTGAGGTGAGAACCGGATTTTAAGAGAACCTAGTGAACAAGTAAAAGAAAATCCTATTTACTGATCTACATGTGCGCATGCATGATTTGCGTGAAAATATATCTGTTTGATTTTCCATCATTCTCTCTCTCTCTCTCTGTTTCCCCCTCTCTCTGTCTGTCTTTTTTGTCGTGGCAAAGCTATCACCTGATTTCAGAAGGATAAATGGCTTGTCGGATTATCTTCAATTTAAAAGGACTAACAGTCGGATTTAAGCGGTAATTAATCCCTTCAAAGCCAATTGTTTCTTTAAGACTTCAGCGACACAAAAGAATATGCTATTTGAACATCTGCAAAAGCTGAAATGGTCCACGATTCTGAGTGATAGATTTTCCCAAGATGGACAAGATAGGTGGAAAAAAAAAATCGGTGGCTTAGAGAACATCTCTGTAAGTAAATAATCTCCATTCAACCTACAACTTGTGAGATGACTTTGTAGCAATGCTTATGTAATTGATAGAAAAAAAAGGACGCAGAGTTATAAAAACGACAAGCTTGGCTGTGCTATGGTCAAACTCTTATGCTTCTTTAAAATCTAAAAAGTAAACCAAACAGAATTTATTCCTCCATACAATATCATTCCAAAACCGTGTATTCAATTTCAACTCCTTTATTACTAATTCCTGCAAATGGGATTCGCAAACTTCAGCAAAACAAGCCAACCTGACTTGAGCTTTAGACGTGGGAATGGATTAGTCATCAGTTTTAGCGTACGTCATTGTGTCACTGTTTTTCGTGTATGATGTCACTGACTTTTGGTATGGTCATTGTCATCCACCATTGTTGTTACATAAGAAAATAAAGTCAAGACCTGATATTAGGGGTTCGATAATAGGAAATAGGTTTATTGTTGCTTTTTCAAGTTGTTAGTATAATTGACAACCTGTACCTGTCTTGTTTGTTACAAGCTCAACTTCAAATATGAGCCAGGGCAACTATTATCGAATTGGCGAACACATATATAAGATTAAATAGTCCAAGAGCTGAGGCCACTATATTTATGCTTTTTGGTGCACAAGGTTTATTAGCGGCCTAAGTGGATTAAAGTACGAGAAATATGTTAGTCTTACTGCTGAGATTCTGTGCATTCTGTGTGTATAGCAACGTTTTTTCGAATTTGAGAGAAAGGTCAGATAGACCAAAGCGTAGGGTAGGAGAAATCTAGATAATCACATCTTGACTAATATTTACTCTAGAACAATGAATTATACCTCAAAATTATGCAAATTGATACGACTAATTAATTTGCCAATTTATTACACCTTTTATACATTTAATTGGATCAGTCAAGGTCAAAAGGTCACAAAATTCACATAAACTGAAAAAATATCATTTTTATTGACTATAGGAAAGTGCAAGTTATCATTTTATAGGATAGAATCTTGGCATATCTGAAAACCATCCAGATTAAGAAAAGAATTGTTAGTTTTTCTATGAATCTTGAGGGTAGCCATTTTAAAATTCATGGACGACTGTAGATGTGCAATGTGCTAATTTTGACCATCAATTATATATATATATATATATATATATATATATATATATATATATATATATATATATAAATTAAAAATCATTAACTCATCAAATTTTGATAAATTTATGTTCAAATGATAATAAAATCATCAATTTTCTCTTTATGCTTAATACTAATTTTATGTTTTCAATAACGATTACCATCATCTTTCAATACAAAAGTCATAAATGTTTTCATACAGCAGAGCACATTTTATACACAAAGTTTAATAACTTCTTCCTCGCCCCTTCATTTCCATAAGATATAGTAGAAATATTTCGAAAACTTTCGGAGATATTATATGGGCTGATATGAATGAATTCAGAGATGTTTGAAGGAAAAATAAAACGAAAAAAAAATCTCTCAATCTGAGGCAAAATACTGAATCAACCCCCAAATTCAATCACTTCTTCCTTATCCTGCAGCTTTTCCTTTTACGAAATTTCATTGAAATTGTTAGAGAACTTTGGTAGATATCATATTGACACACAGGTGCAGATACAGGAATTTAAGGAAAATATATCGCAATCAGAAAATTCCTGAATGTACTGAAAAAATTGAATCACTTCTTTACAAAGCGGCTTACCCTTTCACATAATTTAATTGGGCATTTTTGTAGATATCGTTTAGACTGACCGGAGTAAGTAAAGAAATTTGTAAAATGTTGAAAGGAAAATCACCCCAATCAAAAACGAATTCCTGGGTCCGCCTCCCAAGTCAGTTACTTCTTCCTTACGCTTCCACAAAATTTCATTGAAATACATTAAGCACTTATGGAGGTGTGTTGACAGACAGGGTGAATAAAGAAATGTATCTTAAAAAAAGCAAAAAATATCTCCCAATCAAAAACAAATTCCAAGATCCGCCCCCAAATTCTATTGGAAGGTTTCCAGCTAACGTTTATATGTATATACATATATTGAACAGAAAGTAACGATCAGTTTAGAATCAAAGTCAAAAAATGATAATCTAAAACTCTTGATTTCTCTTCTCAGAACTTTCTGTGAAATCGATTGAGCTGTGCCAATGTCTGAAGAAAAACAGACAAAACGAACTTGGCAAGTTGTTTTATATAATAGTTATATGATATAATAATTATGATGAATAATAGAATGTAAGTATGCACAATGAAGGGAAAGTAAGGGTTCAGTTTAGCATTATAGTTACATTGTATGAGAACCCTTCCTCTAAAGTTCTAAGTTTTTTCCTCTAAACATTTTACTTTTAAACAATCCCCTATGTCCGTTGATAATCCATGGCAAATTTGTTTTTGCTGCGTATAGGCTTAAGGGGAACACAGTGACATATAGAGTCAATCGTTTTAAATGATGGATTTTTTTCTAATTCTGAGCTGAAAACAACAACTTCGAACCTGCAACAAAATAGCCCTTCTAAAGACAAATAAAGAAAACATTGAATATGTTAGAAAGGTAAACAATTTGGGCTGCCTTCAAGCGTAAATGAACAATACCTGAAACTGAAATGACGTGGGAAGACGGTAGTTGGTCGTAATGTAGATTCCAAAGCTTGTTTTTGGTGGAGACGGTGTTCGTGTGATGTCACCAGTGACGAATTTGCAGCAGTAGGATAGTTGACAGACGACCGGGAAAGTCCACTGTCAATCTTCAACTTTCTGACCATAAACGCAGGAGCTAAAAAACAAAGAAAGTGAAACACTGGAGCTTGAAAAGGGGTTAATTTCTCAAAACTTTAGAATTCAACATTTTTCAAAGAGAAGATTTTAAAATGTTTATAGAAAGACATCAGAAAAAATATAGATAATTCAATGAAAAAAACAAAACATTAAAAAGATAATCGATGATAACAAACTGGCTGCTTCTGGGTAAAACTCCACCCAGAACGCCACAATTTCAGCCACTAAGACCCCCCCCCCCAAGAGTTACCCTCCTAACTCATTGTAGGGAGTGTGTGTGCAAAATGTCAAGTTTCTATATGGACGGCTAGGGCTGAGAAGAGTAGAGAAGAAAGAAAAAGAAATTATAGTATATGAGAAAGCGTCGTATCAAAGAAACTTAACACTATCATTTTTGTTGTTGTTGTTTGTCCTTGAGTAATTAAGCAGACCAATCACGAGTTTTTTGTGTACGTCATCGTTTTATATGAATAACTCATCGTATGTTGTGAGGGAATCTTCTTACAGAAGAAAAACAAAGTAAACTCAAATTTAATGAAAATTATATGAACCGTAACAATGATTCATCAAAGTATTTCACTTCGATGAAACGTCGTTCGATAAGAAGTCATGCTACTATATTTACTTGAATTTTTTGCAGTAATCGAGCCTGTGACCAATAGGGTAGCTGCTTCAACGTAGCGGTGTTCTCACCATTGAGCTAAACAGCCGCCGGTAATGCAAAGGTCCAAATAAATGGTTTCGATTCCTGCCGCAGCCCCACTTTCTTTAATCGTTTATTCTATTTACATTGTCTAGGCCAAGTGATATATTAACCGTGTAATGACGGGAGATCATTTCAAATTAGAGTTTCAATATGATATAATGCAATTTACAATCATTCTGTCGGATCATGTATCCATTTATTCAACACACACACACACACACACGCATATATATATATATATATATATATATATATATATATATATATATATATATATATATATATATATATATATATATCTCATAATCAAAAGATAATCAGTAATTGTATAATAATTTAAGAGTTGCTACCCAAAAGGTAGGGGAAGTGATCTAAGAGAAATAATTACCCTAGCCCTCTTGAGCATACATAGAGAAATTTTGCAAATGATACCGACAAAGATCTGTACTATAATCTATTCGTTCTTGCAGTCCAAATTTCCTGTCTCTCTCTTTCTCCCTCTCTAAATATATCTATCTATCTATCCATTGACCAAGAGGAAAGCTAATGACAACCATTTATAACCAGAGAAAATAACATGATTTTGCTTAACATAACAGAATTACGTAACGGAAAACAGAGCTTTGTTAATGTTATAATCGGTGACAACCGACACCATGCGAAAATCTGAATATCTTCCGTGTGAATAGAGCAACCAAAAGGTCTAGTTAGTCACTTAAGAGAAAGTGTCGGGAGACAAATGTCTTTTGGCAGCATGCCATGTTGGGGTGACGAATTAAAAAATTGGGAGAAGGGTGATCAATGAATATTTAACCCCTCTTGCTTTTTGTTGAGTAGGGGTCAATAAAAATTAGTCCTGATTTCGCCAAAACAAGCCGGTATGCTGCTGGAGAGAAACTAATGGGGTAATTTAGCATAAACTTACGCCGTGAATTAATCCTCACCAAAATCTATTTAGGTGGTGAATTTTCAAAAAACAAAAACATGTTATTTATTGAGTAGATATTCAAAGCCCTCTACATCCATTGACGCAGATACATAGAGAGATAGCTAGCCAACTTAGTTTTAAAAAAAAGCTGAAGAAACCTACGGCGATAGTTTAGTATGACTAATGATTAAGTAAATAAACCTAAAGAATCTTAACCTTCCGTCCATTCATGCTAAAATAACTAAAAAGATTTACCTAGACATCTGGAAAAAATGGTCCAAGCCCTGAATTGCCCAAAAAGTGGGCCAAGACCCAAATAGCACAATATTAATCTTCTAACGCTCATAAATTGAACCAGGTTTAATACAAAAGTGAGAGATCTACATTATGCAGTGTTATGAATCCGACAATAAAGCAAAATACTGTGCCAGGGTTACCGTCAAAACCTACATAGTTGGTCTTTGCTGTAGCTATTCTGAAATTTTACAAGTCCCTAGAGGCAGGGAAATCAATGATTCCACATCTGCTGTTAAGAGAATAGATGAACTCTTTGGAGCAACTGGTGAGGTTGCTGGAAAATGAAGGATCTGAGATGGTCAAAGGGCTCCTCGTTCAGGGATGACCACATGCTGAAATGCACTCTTCTCAAAGAGAGGAAAAATGCAGACAAAAAAAGCAGGCTATCTACGTTTTGTGGCTTGAACATCTGTTGAAAAGACATTGTTGTCTCGGAAAAAACTACTTACAAAAAGACTAGAATGATGTTCTTGGCAGAACAATGATTTGTTGTTAAGACTATTGAAAGCTTAATATTTTTCTATTTTTTGGCATGGTCCATTTTTGACCCAGGAGTGTGCGTATATTAACATCGGACAAGAAAGGAAAAGTCTGAATGGAATCGGGAAATTTTGAGCTCTTCCAAAGTCCCACCCTCTATCCTAGTGGTATTTTCGATGGTCATGAGGGAAAATCTCAATGATATTGATACAGTATAATCGTAGTAAAGAGGGAGCCGTTTATTGATATAACAGATAATGTTATCGAGCGGATATTGTTATCAAAATTAGTCGGTCCAAAATACTTCATGTGAAACTAGTTATTCACAGATGTAATAAAATTTCTATGGGATTATTTTCTTGAAAACCAACTACATATACATATATATATATATATATATATATATATATATATATATATATATATATATATATATATATATATATATATATACGTATATATTGCATGTACATATTTATATCATATATTTATATATGTATGATATATATATATATTTATATCATATATTTTTATATATATGATATATATATATATATATATTTACATTTATACATATATGATATATATATTATGTACATTTATATATATATATATGATATATATGAATCTATCTCTCTCTCTCTCTCTCTTTCTCTCTCTCTCTCTCTCTCTCTCTCTCTCTCTCTCTCTCTCTATATATATATATATATATATATATATATATATATATATATATACATATGCATAAATAGTATCTCTCTTAGGAAATGATCACATCGAAATTCCAATGCTTCTGCGGTCCGAGTAGTTTCTCCACATTCACTTACTATAAGGCTAACTATTTTACAACTTCAAAGCAGTTAATAGTGTAAGAATATTCATGTCTAATCAATTCCATCTGAGGTTCAACTAAAAATTGACTCAAGTCGTGGAGTAGAAGATATTTTCATCTGCAAAATTATTTCTTTTAAGAATCCATTGGTACAGACAGAGAAACAGAAGAAATCACTCTGTTCATTACTATAGCAAATTGATCAAAGAAATCGTATCAATTTATAATGATGAATTTGATAAGAACGAATGTGAATTTATAGAAATAAACGTTAACTGTTCCAATTTTTATATTTTTCGTTTATTATCAGTTAGTTGTTGTATAAATGACCGTATCCTGAAATAATCATAATAGGCAGAATCCTTTGTACTTCCAGCTGACTTTGAGTGATAGACTCAATCAAGTCATTCCTATTGTTCTAGAGAGTGAAGAGA
Organism: Thysanoteuthis rhombus; assembly: GCA_963457665.1. NCBI lineage: Eukaryota > Metazoa > Mollusca > Cephalopoda > Oegopsida > Thysanoteuthidae > Thysanoteuthis > Thysanoteuthis major. The sequence goes on from OY735221.1 coordinate 36,012,385, forward strand.
GTGAATTGCCAAAAAACTCTCATTTGCCCAAGAGATAGCAAAAAGGACTCAGCGTATCACCTCAACAAACTCTCCATGCATCCAACTCAGAGATTCTTTCTTTTTACTACAACCTAGTAACCAAGTACTACATGTTTCGTGTTACCCGGCCTACGATTCATCGAGTGGCCACAAAAAGTACACAATATCCAATCCTGGGGATTCCAATCCTGCGACACAATTGCACTACTAAGAATGGATCGGAATGAACTTTCTGGCGTTGTCGTGACACTTGTCACTTTACTAGCACGTACACGTGTTGGCCCTCTTCTTAATCCGACATAGGGAGACAAATAACTCTCATACCTTGTATCAAGAGGAGATGGACACAGCCTAGTAACCTCTTACGCAAGAGATGCCAGGAACAAGCCGTATTGGTAACCTAACCGCTGGAGAAGTGGTTCCCTACCAGGTGGAATTACCCCCCCCCAGTGGGAATTTAAGAAGCCCAAGGGGAAGGTGATAAAGCTAATAATAAAAGCCTGTTGTGTCCCTAATTATTTTCGTTGGTTTTCTTTGGGTGAAAAAATACACAGCAGCAGCAGTAGAATTATAAAATCAAACTAATTCTTATTATAACGCTGTCTAATTATACGCAAAAAAAACTAATTATTCTTTGTTGCTACTTACTTGAATGGATAGGGGGAACTAGTAATCTTATTAACTAAGGTAGGAAATGACCTTGAAAAGGTTTCGAACCACTGTCCAAGATCAATGTAACCAATCAACTAGTATAGCTAATAGGTTGATCGGAAAATAATGGCCGATTCAGACTACCAGGTTCATTAATCAAATGTTTTAATCAGTCAAAATAGGAACTGCGTGGATGTATTAACTTCTGGCATCGAGAACAAAAGCTACTTATGCCGACATGATGCAAAAATCTTTAGTCTTGGTAAGTTTCTTGAAAACATGGAAATCTGTGGGCGACACATCCGGGGATTATAGTTGATGCAGCAAAGTTTCGTAGCCAAAATTAGGTTAATATTGGAAACTGTTAGAGACACATTGTAGTTTATACTCTTACTCTCCTTTTGCCTTCTGTTTTAGGATAAAACTCTGAAAACGAATAGGGTATATTATTGAGCGCTTTTTAATCATTAGAACGATATATATTATAACTCTTCAGTGTGGCTATAGATTATCCATTATCCCATCCACTAGCACGAGGTAGGATCGAAACCCTCATTTCAGATCCAGAGGCTGGTGTATATATATATATATATATATATATATATATATATATATATATATATATATATATATATATATGCATATACAAATATATGCATATATATGTATGCATATATATATGCATACATATATGCATATATATATGCATATGTATATACATGCATATATATATATGCATATATATATATATACATATATATACACACACACACACACACATATATATATATATATATATATATATATATATATGCATATACGAATATATGCATATATATGTATGCATATATATATGCATACATATATGCATATATATATGCATATGTATATACATGCATATATATATATGCATATATATATATATACATATATATACACACACACACACACACACACATATATATATATATATATATATATATATATATATATATATATATATATATATATATATATATATTGGTACAATATGCTATCATAATGTTGTAAGACAGAACTAGAAGCTAGTATCTAGAATCAGCCATTATTTCCAGAACAAACCAATGGATACCAAAAACCCAAAACAACCCCCCCCCACAAAACAAACAAATAATGTACGAAATGAAGCTACTTGATGGCAATCTATTGATCTTGTATAAGCTAATCACCGACTGCATTAAAAGAGGCAAATACGTTCCTAGCATGATATTGCTTTGCCATTAGCGTGGTATTTGCAGTGGATTCCGATATGGTAGGATATTTTCACTGATAAAATATGAAAATAAAATTATACATTCGAAAAAAAAAAACGAATGAAAAGGTATACAATTTGTATGTAAAATCACACACCAAATAATCATATTCATGCATTATATGAGTTTTTAGCATATAGCGTTAGTGATGGTGCACTGAACATTGAAATACCGCAGCCGTCAGATACGGTTAAGAGTTCTACCCGTTTTATATATTTATATATATATATATATATATATATATATATATATATATATATATATATATATATATATATATATATATATATATATATATATATGTGTGTGTGTGGTTGTATGTTTGTCTACGTTTTTTTTGTGTTTTCCAGGGCTCCTGGCCGACTTATATTATATACACTTATTTATAACACCTAGATTCTCTAGAATGTAGACATGATTGGATGTTTTTACCAAATTTTTAGATGTTTTCTGATGGGAAACGCCAGCGAGGTCATAAGTAGAATTTATTCTGTGCATATTTATTATTCCATGGAATTTCTTGTACATGACTTCAAAATTTGACGCTACGATAGTTCAATTATTGACTGTGATGGCAAGTTATGTTTTTATTTATATTGATAATTCATTTTAAAGATTATATTTTATTATAACAGCAGTATATTCTGATAATTTATTCCACAGTCCTACCTCTCAATTGTTAGAAAAGAATTTTCTGATATTCATCATCATCATCTTTTAGCGTCGGTCGTTGGACATAGACCTTCCCCAAGATTCGCTAGACCTTGTTCTCTTTAGTGGCGTGGAGCCAATACTTTCTAAATTTGTGTAGTTCGTCTCGCCATCTTATATTCTACTAGCCACGATTTCACATGTGATCTCTGGGGATCCACGGTGTCCAGCCATTGTCTGACATTCATGTATACGACCAACCCACTGCTACTTTTCTAATGGATTCGGTATCTCGGGCCCCTGCTTTCCTCCTTATATAGTGAGCAGTATTGTGATCTCTCCATGTGAGCTTGATTTTCTCATGTGCACATTGCATGGTTTTCAGTTTCTTAGTTAGGCTCCATGTTTCAGGTCCATAGGTTACTATCGGGAGGTTACATTAGTTGTACACCCTTCTTTTTAGAACTGATATGATTTTCTTGTTCTTGGAGGTTTCTATCTATTCTTATTCATTTTCACTGTATATGCACGGTCTCTCAGTTCCTTGTACTCATTTTTTTGGTAAAAATGTGTTTGGATCTACTAATTCTATATCACGCATTATCTTAAACATTTCTATTAGGTCTTTTCTATCCTCCCTTTTTGTCTTACCATGTCAACCTTAATTCCTTTAACCAATCCTCATAACACATACTTTTTAACTCTGGTACCCATTTAGTTGCTCGTCTATGGACTTTTTCTTAAAGATTTATCCCTTTCAGCAGTGACCAGGCTTGCACTCAGTATTCAAGGTGTGGGCGGACGTAAGACTTATATAATAGAAAGAAACGATTCCTTGTCCATGTAAGTGAAAGTATGCTCGTTCAGTCACTGTGCTCTTTTCGCCTTAGCAACAGCATTGGCAATATACTTGGAAAACGATAATTTATGTAGCATAGAAGTACAATTTCCAATGCTGGAAATTACGATGGGTTACAAAATTCTACACCCTACATTAAAAATTACATCTTATTATACAACGTTTTTCTCAAAATAGTGAAATCTTCCATCAAAAACCAATCTTCCATCTTAAACTGAATATGTTAGATCAGATTCATAAAAATGGTGCTCCCAGACTCTACTGCCATTCCCCTCAGTCAATCAGTATTTCTTGACTCATATTCAGAAGAAGTTCCACATTCCCTTTTTTCGAACTGCACTTAGACAATTTCGTCCTTGTAAAATCTGGCACTGCCTATTCCTGCTAGAGATTGAACACACTTATTGCAGAGTGATGGTTAGCAGGTAATCTCATATAGTAAGGAGGTTTAGAAGTGACTCTGGCGATAAGCATCGGGTCTTGTTGGCACAGCTGAGCTCCAGGGTCCCTCCTGTCAGTCAAGGGAGCAAAATGTTTTATAAATGTCGACTCGGCGAGATAATTTACAGAGAGGCATCTTAGGAAGCAAACGAAAAATAAAAAACGGAGGGACATGTCTCTCTGGACGCTCGATTTTTCAACGTATCAAGATTTTCAAGTAGTCACTCCCCTCAGTCAACATTATCAACGTCAGCCATTACTAATCCCTGTTAGACAGAGGCCTTCTCTATCTCCTTCCATGAATACCATGATAAGTATTTCTGGAGAATTTTTCAATGTTTTCCCTGCATCTTGTGTCTGGTCTATTTCTACTAAGTTTACTGTCCCATGGGCACCAATCGGATCACCTCTTAGTTCACTTGTTCTCTTTTCTTTTATTCAAGTGTCCGATCCAACTATATATTTGTTGCTTGATCATTTGTGTAGCATTCTTCACCCTGGTCACCCTTCGGATCTATCATGATCCATTTCTCTCTCTTAGAATTATACCTTGCATTTTTCTCTCTCATAGAGCTATCTCTAGCATGGCCCTCTGAACATTTAGTTAGTTTTCAGTTCGTTTGTCAGTTTCCATGTTTAGCGTCCGAACGTGATGGCTGGTATTATGCGTTCATTGTATACTCAACATTTCGAGCAAATTGGCAAGGCGCTATCCAGTATGTTTCTATCCATACCAAATGCTTTACAACCAATCGTTATTTGTTGTTATATCACCTGACCCAAGTAAACGCATTCACCACCTGCTTCTGTAGCTCCATCCTCAATTCTTATGGTCTTTTTCAATACTTAATTACTTTTGTCATTTTTCGGTTTATCTTTGAACCTATTTTTCATTTTCCCTACTTAGATCACTCAGCATGTTTTATTAGTCATCCGTCGCTTCTGGTGTCATTGGAAGGTCATTATTAAGCTATTAAAAAATCGAGCGTATTTTTCTTTTCACTAATCTCGTTTACAAAACATTCGGAAATCGAAACTATTCTTTCTAAACCTATTTATTCAAATATCATTTACTTGGTTAATATGTCTCCTTGTAAATAAATGAATATCAACTTGAGATATCAATATATATATATATATATATATATATATATATATATATATATATATATATATATAAGCGATTTATCGGTACATGTCTATTCTGTTTAACTCCTAGATTTTCAAATGAGCGCCGAACCTAAGTTTCTTTTAATCTTGTAGTAACGATAAGAGGGGTGTAATATTAATTTCAATCACTCTACGCAAAAGTATTGAGTACTGAAAGAATAACAAAACCACTATATATATATATATATATATATATATATATATATATATATATATATATATATATATGTGTGTGTGTGTGTGTGTGTGTGTGTGTCGTCTACAAACTGGAGGTTGCTCAGATATTTGCCGTCTATCCTGATTCCTGTATTCTCCCAGTCCAGGTTTCTGAAGATCATCTCAAAGTAGGCTGTGAAGAGTTTAGGTGAGCTGGTATCACCTTATCTTACTCCTTTTTGGAGCTGGAAGAGTTCAGAGTTTTTATGTAGCCTAATAAAGATGTTGCTGTGACTGTATACATGTTGCAGTACAATGACATATACAACGTCTACACCTTGTAGAATGATGGCTTTTATGACCATGGGAATTTCCAGCGTTGAATGCCGTCTTGAAGTCTATAAATGCTACAGCGAGTGACATTTTGTATTTGCTGCTTTATTGAATGGAGGTGGTCCATGGTCGAGTAGCTTCTTCTAAACCCAGCTTGTATCCACGCTTAGTTTTTGTTTTGTGTTTCACTGATCTGGTTGATGATGATTTTTGTGAATAGTTTGTAGATACATATGAGTGGGCTTGTAGGTGTGTAGTTGTTATGGTCTTCCAGGTTTCCTTTTTTGTGCAAAAGCAATATGATTGCTGTGTTACAGTCTCCCAGGATTTTTGCTCTGTTATAGACATGTTTATTAGAAGAGCTAGTTTTTTTTATTTTATTGACGATCTTACTAGCTTTTTTGAGTAGATCGATGGTGATATTATCTGGTCCAGGGGCTTTTCCTTATTATGTTTGTTTGATGGCTTGTTTTACCTCCCATGGTGTAACTTCTGGGAAGTCCTCGAATTGATTGTCTACGTCTTGCGTATCCTGTTCGGTGTTATATTTTCCATGTCTTGAAGAGTAGTATTTTTGGTTGAATTCCTAGGTGCATTCGACGATTCTGTCTCTCTCTGTTGTTGTCTCCATTTTCTTCGAGTATGCTAATTATTTATTTCTGTCCTATACTGAGAGCTTTGTTTATTGTTTTAAAGCCCAAACGTTTTTTTGAGAGTGGTTTCTTTTGCTGTGGAATCCATTGATGTTGATGTCGTTCTCTTCGGTAAGGATTTTGCATCTGTTTTTCAACTCTAGCTTGAAAGATCGGGTGAGTTCATTTGGTACGTTTAGCAGTTGCGGTTTGGTGTGGAACATTTTCCTGTTTTTTTCATTGGTGTCTTCTTACATCTTGCATCTTACCATTCTTATGTTTACTTGGTTTAGAATTTGAATGTCTTTGATGGTGTCGCTTTTTTCCGTAAGGATGTAGTCAATTTCGTTTTTGGTTTCGTGGTTGGGGCTCTTCCAAGTCCACACTTCTAAGTACTATTTGTCCTCGAACATAAACAGATTCCCTACCACAATTTGATACTATTAGTTCTCAAAACATAAATAAACTCCTTGCCATTCCCTGCCACCTTTTCATACTAATAATTCTCGCACATAAACACCCTTGTCGCTCCTTAAAGTGGCAGGGATGATTTTTCCATCGAAATATTTCATTAATGCGTGGCAGGGATACTCAAGGAATGACAGAGATAAAAAATAGTACTGCTGTAGATAAGTCGTCTGTTACCCAGTGCAACTAAACAACTCGTTTGAGGTATAAAAATGGCCCGGACGCACGCACATCGGAGAAATGTCATGAAGATTTTACTTCATGACATTTCACCAATTAATAATGCAATTAATCACCATTACTCCTACAATTATAATGATTATTATTAATCGATTGTCCTAAATATCATTGACCTTGTGCGTTCTGCTCAGTTTCAACCTAAAAAGACTAGTTGAATAGGATTGATTTCTTTCTAAACTTGTCGCCTGAAAAGTTATCCTATTCCTTTCACTCATCATTGAATCTTTCATTCCTCTCTTCCTTCCTTCTTCCCTTCCTTCTTCTTTCATTTCTCCATTCCCCTTCTCTTCCTTCTTCCTTTTTCTCCTCCTCTCTATTTCTCTTCATGGTTCCTTTCCTTCATTCATTAGTATTTTTTTTCCATACTCAGTCAACTTTTCCCCAATATCGTTCTCCTCTTATTTCATTTGTTTTCTTTTATCTCTGCAATCAATTTCTTTCCCCTTCTTTACCCCTTCTTTCCTTTCTTTTTTCCTGTCTTTCTCCATTTCTTTTCCCCATCATTTGTTTTTCCTTTCCTTCATCACTTCCTTTGTCCCCCTCACCCTTCCTTTAATCGCTCTTTTCCTTTTTTTGTTCCCTTCTTTCTTCCTTCCTTTCTATCCTAAACAATATATTTCTCCCTTTATTTTTCTTTCACTTCTGTTTTCTTCTCTTCGTTTCATTGATTTTTCTTCGTTTCCATCTTGCGATTCTAAATACGTAATTTTCTTTCTTTATTTCTCTCATTCTTTGCTTCTTTTTTCTCTGCTCTTTTTTTCTCTTTTCTCTTCCTCTCTTTCTCCTTTCATTCTATCTTTCTTTTTCCTTTCTTTGAGTTTGTTTCTCCTCTTTTTTCTCCCTTTCCTCTCTGTCTCTTTGCTTTTTTCTTTCTGTTTTCTTTCTCTGTTTCTTTCCTCATTCTTACATTTTTTCTTTCTTTGATTTTTACATATTCTTCATTTCTTCTCAAATAATTTTTGTTCTTTTCCTTTCTCCTTCATTTTCTTCGTTTTTTCTGTCTTCCTTCTCATCCTCTCTTGTCTTATATTTCTCCTCTTATTTTCTTTTCCATTGTTTTTTTTGTTCCACTGCCTTCTTCGATTTTCTTTTCCCTCTTCTCCTTCTTCTCTTTTTATTCTTCTCTCCTCTCTCTATAATTTCCCATTTCTTTCTTTCTCCCCCGCCATCAGCATTTTTGGGTTCCTCCCACTCTTCCATTATTCCTGCATTTCTTTTCTCGCTACTGTTTTCTGCCACTCTCTCTTCACCGCTCCTCCATGTCTCTTTATCAACCTCCCTCTCTCTCTATTATTACATCTTCCTATTCCCATTTCGATTCTCTCCTCATACGATCCTCTTTTTATTTCAGCTGACGATTCGAAAATCAATTACAAGTTTGAGACCAGATTCAACCGAAGCAGCCGATTATACATCTACAGGGAACAATGACTTAATGTCTTAAGCCGAACAAAAGCTCTTCTTCTGGCTTATATATATATATATATATATATATATATATATATATATATATATATATATATATATATTGTTACCCCCGTCTCTCTCTCTTTCTTTATCCTTTTCTTCATGAGAGAATGAATGAGAGATTGATAAAAAGGGATATATATATATATATATATATATATATATATATATATATATATATATATATATATATATATATATATATATATATATTTATATAGGAGGGCGAAATCATGAATGGGAAGAGTGAGAGAGGTAGAAATAGATAGATAGATAGATAGATAGATAGATAGAGAGAGAGAGAGAGAGAGAGAGAGAGAGAGAGAGAGAGAGAGAGAGTAAGAGTAAGAGTAAGCGTGTGTATCAAATCATGTCGGAGGGAAACACATCTGGACTCTTTACAAACCTTGTACTGTAATGAACAATTGACAATACAGCCTTAAATCAATACAAGCTCAATTTTATTTGTATTGCATTGTAATTTGCCTCGTTTTTCACCCTAATCACAACACCAGCCGACAATCTGCCTAATCAGACTATTGCACTAAAAATATCGAGTTTCTCTATTCCTTCCCAACATTAAAAGGAATGAATTTTATTTCCATGAATTATTCGGATTATTTCCTGCCATTTTTCTTTTGTAGAAACCTTTCAGCAATTATTCCTATAATAGTCTCATTCAGTCAGCAATGCTTGTCTTAATTCCTGAACACCGACAAGCGCACTCTTCCTCATGTCAATTTATTTCTATAAGAAATCATTCAAAATACTTTTATATTATACATTTGATAGCTCTATACTATCAGTGATGCTTGCAATGATTGCTAACCATTGACAAAACCCTTTCTCTCTAATTTCAACGTGTGTATTTCTGTTGTCAAATACCTTGCAATGCATTTATTTCGTAAAACTATTTGCAATGTAATTTCTATAGTAAAATCATCAATCTGTTTACATTATGCAGCTTGCAATAATTCCTGACCACCGACAGACCCTGTCTTCCACATTTCAATGTATTTCCTTTGGAAGTTCAATCATGATGTATTTCTATTGTAAAATTACTTGTAATGGTTTTCTATAGTAAAATAATTAGCAGCATATTTACACCATAGACATAATAACCCCACTATAATTATATAGTCCTAGATTATCAGTAATGCTTGCAATAATTCCCGGCCACTGACAATTCCTCCTTCCTAATTTCCAGTTATTTTTCTGTTTTAAAATAATTTACGATACATTCCAATTATAAAACCATTCATTAGCAATACACTTATATTATACTCATAATAACTCTATTCTGCCAGTGGCGCTGGCATTAATTCATGACCATTGATATCTATCTATCTATCTATCTATCTGATTGTTCGGAAAACAATGTACTTTTGGAGACGGAATAAAAAAAATGTAATTTGCATTACATGACAATGAAACTTTTAATTGGAGTTCTTTGAGTGTGAAAGATAACAATGTAAATTCTCTCTTTAGGTGTCGATTGTACGAGAACACATACATAAAGGCAGTGATATAAAGTACACAACGGCTTTTGTATGGCAATTATTTCCTTGCATACATTTCCAAGTATTTAATAAAGATAGAATTTCGGGATATCTTTCTCGAATTGATGATAAATCATCATTATTTTGTGTACATTTCTAAGTATTTAATAAAGATAGAATTTCGGGATATCTTTCTCGAATTGATGATAAATCATCATTATTTTGTGTACATTTCTAAGTATTTAATAAAGATAGAATTTCGGGATATCATTCTCGAATTGATGATAAATCATCATTGTTTTGTGTACATTTCTAAGTATTTAATAAAGATAGAATTTCGGGATATCTCTCTCGAATTGATGATAAATCATCATTGTTTTGTGTACATTTCTAAGTATTTAATAAAGATAGAATTTCGGGATATCTCTCTCGAATTGATGATAAATCATCATTGTTTTGTGTACATTTCTAAGTATTTAATAAAGATAGAATTTCGGGATATCTCTCTCGAATTGATGATAAATCATCATTGTTTTGTGTACATTTCTAAGTATTTAATAAAGATAGAATTTCGGGATATCTCTCTCGAATTGATGATAAATCATCATTGTTTTGTGTACATTTCTAAGTATTTAATAAAGATAGAATTTCGAGATATCTCTCTCGAATTGATGATAAATCATCATTGTTTTGTGTACATTTCCAAGTATTTAATAAAGATAGAATTTCGGGATATCATTCTCGAATTGATGATAAATCATCATTGTTTTGTGTACATTTCTAAGTATTTAATAAAGATAGAATTTGGGGATATCTTACTTGCATTGATAATGAATTATCGTCGTCTATTTGAAATAATTGATAATTATATTGGTTTTATTTATTTCACGTTGTAAACAGAATTAATTCTTCTGTTCTCTTGCGTAGATACATACATAAATGAATGGATAGATGTGTGGATAGATATAAACTGATTGAGATATATCCATATCAAAGAACCGGATTGATAATGATTCTACTATAGAATTGAAGAAAACTCGCCATCACAGTCAATAATTGAACAATCGCAGCGTCAAAATTTGAAGTCATGTGAAAGAACACGTAAAAAATTCTATCGAAGAATTGATATGGTCAGAATGAATTCTATGTCATCACCTGCGTTTTCCACTGGAAAACGCTTAAAATAAAGTAACTTTGGAGAATTATTCATAGACCTGACAAAATGAGGCTCCCCTAAAAGGTTGGAAGATTTTTTCTTAAAAAGTAATTTTAGAAGTGATCAAGTGGAGTGCTGATGCCAAATTTCAAATCTGTGGACAAAACAGCGTGGTCAGGAGCGCTTGGATGCATAAATACACGAAGAAGCATACAAACATACACACAGGTGGAAAAGGATAGAATCCTTTGCCACCAGCAGTTGTTCAGCTATGTTGCCCATTTGGTTGTCGGTCTTTAATTAATATATATATATATATATATATATATATATATATATATATATATATATATATATATATATATATATATATATATATATATATATATATGTATGTATGTATGTATAAGAACGGAATAATATAAATATAAACAGACTAATATAGATAGACTTGTTAGCGATGGTAACTAGACTAGCCCGATTATCATTACTTTACGGTGGAGAGCTCAAGTATTTACCAAGCTTAGCTAATCTAGCGCAAGGGCACTAGTATGGGGTATCCAGTAAGGATCGAACCCACTACACTGTCGTAATGGCCTGCAAGGATAACTTGCTAGCCATTACCTCACGTTTGTTGAAGAACATATGAACTCAAAACCTTCACGGTTGAAAGCCAAAGGTTGTGTGATAAGGTCTTCTTTTTGCTTCACAAATCTTTATTAATTTCAGTTGACTGAAATAGAAACAATGTGCGTCTATTTTTTGCAGAGCGCTAAGCTGTTAATACGCTTACTGTTAAGTTTTTTATTCTCTTGATTAATTCTTATATAAACATTGTGCTCGATTATCACGTTTCTATAACACATCGCTGCCTTATTAATAGGCCTTCGTACACGATATGCACAATAAAATTGCTGTTTTATTTCTGTTGTTATAGACATTCGGGGTCTTTTCCCTTAGTCCCAACCACACTAAATATTTATAGCTATTATAGCTGACCGCATTTTTTTCTTTGTTAAATCGATGTTAATAAAAAAAAATGTAAGTACATTTTAGTAAATTGGCATCTATTATCGTAGCGAGATAATAACTATAGATAGGGTTAGGGTTAGGGGTTAGGGACGGTCAGACACCCAGGATGAAGGTTAGTTTGTGTTGAGGGCTTTTAAAAAAATTACATTCATGTAGCGAACAAAATACTGTGAGCAACTAAATTGGTACTGGAATTGAAAGGTATGAGTTACAAAAGAGGTCGAAGGAGGTGGGACTGACATTGTTAGAAAAGGAGAGACCGGGGTGACTTGATAGAAATGTTTGAGATTATGCATGTTTGGGATCATTAGATCCTAATGTATTTTTGACTACAATAGAGTCTGAGGGATTGAGAGGCCATGCATTTACGGTGGAAGTGAATAGGAGTAGCTTGAATATCAAAGGATTCTCAGGCAGGGTACTCTTAATCTATTTACTCATTCCTCAAGAGTGCCCAGACCGAGTTTCAAATGCGATAAAAAGCAGCAGCAATCAAGATGAAGGTGGAAAGCAGCAAAAACTAGTAATAAGAATTTTGCTGTTTATTACACAATCACTAACATTAATGCATAACGACTCATATTCGTGTACATATGATTTTTTAACATGTGATCTTATATGAAAAATGTGTACATTTCTTTCACACTAAAATAAATGTTTCAATTTGACCTTTAATAGCTATAATTGTTTAGTTTGGTGGTGACTAACGAAAAACACCTAACGTTCGGCCGAATACGTGACCATGGGTGGGAATCATCGCTTAAAATTTGTCTTTCATCATGATTTTTGTAATACGCTAATGGAAAATGTATCAAACCGTACTTAGAAAGTCATTTCATTTAATTAAAGATTACCAACAGCTATTGTTCTGTTATTCATTGCAGTTAAAGCTAATTCACAGTATTGTTTTGGTATTTCAACGTGAAGGTGCCTCCCAATAAGTCCCCAGTTCCATGCTGACATGATTCTTAAAAAAGTCATCGAGAATCTTCATCAAGGCAGCAAGACATATCAAACTATCCTGTAGCTTCTGTCAGTTGGCCAAACATTTGAAAGCAAGGAATAAGAAAGCAAAGTTTCTGTTGGTTGAAGTCCGCCATATTTTTTCAAAATGATAGCTGCAACGGAAGAATATTAAGGAACAGAAAGCAAACTATCATTTAACTGGTCAAATATTCTAAAGCCGCCTGAGACAGTGGTGTACACAGCTAGACGATGGCGAGAAGATGTCCGAACATTTTAACGTCCAGAAAGTGTGCCCCTAACAACACACATGAATCCTCTAAATAAGAAGGTTATTCACGTGACAAATATGTCCGAAAAAAAAATTACCAGATGCCATTAGAATCAATCGAATGTTTCTTCTCTCGAAACATTTCCCATTATTAAATGATCGTAACTTGTTCCTTGATTAATTCTTTTCGAAGATGCGTGTATGTGTGTGTTTGGGAGGGGGGGGGATAAAATGCGTTTTTCTAGTCATAATAAGGAGTAGATACTTGAATCTCCAGAACGAAATATGTGGAATCAACATTGCACTGTTATTTCTGAACAAGTTCTCATTCCAAATGCAAAACTGTTGTCCTTAAGGGCTCGAACAGCATTTCCCCGAGTTTGAACTCACCCCAAAACAATAATATGATTTCCTTTGTGTGAAGAGGTTATCTTGATAAAATCATAATTATCAAAAAAAAATCCCATTAGTCCTAAAAGGAAGGGTATACAACCAATGCAGCCTCCTGAAATACGGAACTTAATAAAAAATTTGACCCTCAAACTAAAAATTATGCAACGAGTGCAACGTATACAGGAGAGAATCATGCTCAAACTCACATAGAAATCACGAGATAACACAGTATATTAGAGAAAAGATAGATATGATAAGAAAATTCAAAATGCAATGGGCTCATCATGAAGCAAGAATGTCAGATAACCGGTGGACATCTCGACTCACAACACAGATCACCAAAGATCATATGCGAAAATACAGACGGCAAAATATGAAATAGAGTAACGGACTACACAAATTTAAAAAGCACTGGCTCCATGGCAAAGAAATCTGGCGGATCTTGGGGAAGTCCTATGTCCAATGACTGACCCTAAGAGACTACTTCAGTGACTGCTGCTGCTGCTGCTGATGATGATGATGATGATGACGAATGTTGTATAATGATGAATATATGCATAACTACATTTTTACTTTAAAATTTCTCGAAATTCCAGTCATAAAGACAAAAGCCAAAAACGGCTATTTCACGTGGGATGAACTTGAAGAATTCGTCCAAGAGCCCTGAGATTATGTACCCGTTGATCTTCGTCTCGCACAAGCTGCGTAATTCAATGATAACCGGGATTGAATTATTCAATGTTTCTGAAGGCGGCCATATTAAATATTAATGTATTATGCCTTATTCTTGTCCTTTGTGTGTATTTATAACATTATTTGTGCATTAATTTACACGTTACAGGCAAAAAATTAACGAAATCTGATTAGCCCATTTTTTGCATTAGAGAGAAAATAATGGTTTACCTAATACAATGATTTATCCATTAAGCCTGAGAGCAACTCCGAGAAACATATCTGCATTGAACAATATTTCTAAAACAAACAGGAAATCTTGGTTGGTTTTCCAAATCTTTCGATATTTATTCACATATTAGCTGAACAATAGCAAAATGCATGAATTATTTAGACAACCATCCCTTTCTTTGTTGTTTAGATCACTACATTTCAGTTTATGTATTCTTCGTCCTTATTATCATTTGGTATTCTGAGATCAAGTACTGTAATCCTTCTACTAATTATTCTCACTAGTAGTCTCATTTTTTAAATTTAAAAAATTTTTTTGATCGACGTGGGTTATTCATTTTTTTTTGTATATTGAAGAGGCGTCCGAGCTCTGACTCAGGCCGGAAGTTGTACAGATTAGTTGTCAACAGAAAGAACAAATATTGTAAGGTTTCTTCTCCCACCAAAAGATAAATGGAAATTTGTTTTTTTATAGACTTCGGACTGATATTTCTCTCTCTTTCTTTGATTCATGATGCACCAAAGTTAGGTTTTGTAATAAATGTATACACAGCCCAGTTCGTAGAATTTACATGGTGTCAGTTGAGTTATGATATAACCGTTTGTATCCTTTGCCCTTCAACCATCATGTAAACACACACCACGCGTCACTTTTGTTGGTCTGGCAAAGGCATTCGACATAGTAGGTAGGTCGCACCTCTGGAAAAACTTGGAAAAATTAGACTGTCCCAAGGTTTTTCATCGTAATTATGGAAGCACATATCAAGATGACGGTACAGTTGGTCAGAGAGCCCCTGTTTAGTGATTATGCGTCTCTGGTTGCTCACGCTGAAGCGACCCTTCTCTCCAACAGATAAGGTCTTGCTTTGCAAAGACCACTTAAATCTTCGACATGGAAGTTAGCATTGAAAAGACAGTCATCCTACACCAACCCGTCTGCTTCCATTGACAAGACTACGACTAAAGTTATCTAAGATTTCCTTTGCATAGTTTCTATCCTATCTTCTGACGCCAGACTGGACAAAAAGATTGATAGCAAACTGTCTAATGCAAACTAGGCCTTTAGCAGACTACCAAAAGGTGGCTGGGGTTGTAAAATCCTCAGGAAAAAATACGAAAATGAGTCTACAAAGCCATAGTATTGCCTACATTATTGCTTCTATACGGTATCGAATCCTGGGTCGTATACTAGCAACACTTACGTCTTCCATCAGCGTTGTGTCAACATAATCTTAAAAGTTCGTCGTAAACAACGAGATCCTCTGGACTGACAGTATCAATAGCATCGAGGCTTGCAAAAAATCCATCTACGTTTGGCATGCCACCTGCTAAAGATCCTTTTTTTTCGGAAAACTGGACAATGGCCAGCGGAGAAATGGGCCCCAAAGAGAAGACTTCCCCAAAAGGCCCTCTTTCTTCTACGACACCAACCCCAGCCAGTGGACAGCAAAGACAGTCGACAAGAATGCATGGAACACTACCAAGCAACCTCGCAAGTCTAAACCAACCACAGAGCAAAGCAGAAGAAGGAAAATAGCACCCTGAGGCCCCTGACCTTCTCCTGCAATTGCATCAGAAAGGCCTGTCCCCCACATAGGCCTTGTTGACCACCTGACGACCTGCAATAGACATCGAAAACCCATCCAGATCTTTGTTTGCGAAACCAAGTCTAGCATACTAGTTTGCCCCCAATAAGAAATGTATACACAGCCCTGTTCGTAGAATTGTATTTGGATTTCGACGGAAATATTTTTTCAGAGAAATGTATTAAGTGGAAGATTCCATTGTATTAAATGATGGGTGAGAGATGTTTTTTTTTCATTAACGAAAAAGTTACCGTCAAGTGGAATCGCCCATTTTTACGGTCAGAGGAACATTAAAAAAAATTACACTGTTCATTATATAAGTAGATTCACTATGTCGTTAAACTGCTAACGGCAACGCTTAGTTTCTATCGGAAATTTTGAACCAGAAACCGAACACGGTCAAGCAGGATTACTCAAATCTGGCATAATTTGTCTAATCCAATAAGTCAAAGCCTTGACTGACTCGTAGTTATGGTCGGACAGTGGATTAAAACACGTCCTTCGGTCCGTGCGCGCTGATAACAGCCACAGCTACAAAATGTGCCAACTGCCGCAGCATGAATTAAGGTGAAGATCATACACACACGCACACACGCGCGCATACACACCCACACACACGAACACACGTGCGCATAGACACACGCACACACAAACTTACTTATAGTTACACATACAAGGTTACTTATAGTTACTCACACTTATGCCTACAGACGCATATATAAAGATTCACATGAAGTTACAAATAGCGGTAAATTCAGCTCGTTTCTTGTTTTGGGAGTGCGAAAAAAAGTGCTGATTTAGAGCGGGCGTGCTTAAATATTTTGGTCATCTTTGACGTGTTTTTGACCATTTTCTAGCATCTTTTAAGGTAATTTTTGTTTTCCAGCTATTTTATTTAGCGCCTTAGGAACACTTTTTGGCGGTCCAACTAAAGCGAAAATATTTTTCGAGTTGGCAACACCGCTGAAGCGCCAAGGACTGTCCCTAATGCCTATGCCTTATCCTTGGGAGACCAATAAGTGAAAAAACATACGCACCGAGGCTCCTGCCTATGCGTTAATATGTTGTTAGTTTCATAGGCCAATTTGTAGTGTTGGGTTCGATCCTCATTCGGGTAACCTACAAATATGACATGCCAGATTCATGAATGAATGGCTTGGATCTGCAAACAAAGATTTTTGGGATGGTTTTCCATGGTAATAGGGCCATAGACGACAGAGTCTACATATATGATAACCTTCCAGGCTGAGCAATGAATTTCTAAGTTGAATCTGAAGTTTGGTAGATAACAAGATGTGGCAGGAGACTGTTATGTTTGTGTATTCCTCACTGGTGCCAATGGTCGGTGTTCGAGCCCAGGTAAAAAGTAAAAATTCTGCGAGAGGCCGAAATGGAGACTTTAGCCTAAATAAGAGACTTTAGGGGTACCTTGATTCAAAACTACAGCCTACAATGCACCATTTTGTTTACTTAGAGGTCACATACAGAACAGAATCAGACCTTTCGTATTAGGTAGATAGTTGGGAATCAGACCATTATCATCAAGGTCAGCATGAATGGAGATAATACACTATGTGGAATTGACCATTCTTTAGGTTAGTGAATTTTTAGAGATAATTAATCCAATCGCTACAAGGCACCGTTTCAGCTACTTAGGGATCACATACAGATAAACATAATCATATTTTGAAATCAGATCATTATTGTCAGGGTTTGTGCGAATGCAGACCCAACTCTAACTTTCAAAAACTAATTGCTAGAAAAAGGTTCCCATTAATATGCACAGAAATTTCTTTATGGGATATGTTGTGTAGTTCCTGACTTATACTGTCATATACAGACGGACATTAGGTGAAATATAGATTTAATGATTAGAAAAAGTATTCTTTTGATGAATAAAATAATTGTCATTCTACGATGAATCATAATGGGATACTTTTGTCCAATTGATTTATCCTGGGACATAATTGTCCCAGTAGACGTTTATTGCTTTTTTCTCCTTCAGATATCAGCAGAAAAGATGCATGTATGACTTCTGTCCAAGACTAAAAAGTGAAAAGTTTAAAATGAGAGAGAGAGAGAGAGAGAGAGAGAGAGAGAGAGAGAGAGAGAGAGAGGCAGAGGCAGATTATTATATCTAGAATTATCTAGATTTTCAGGTCAATCATCTCTAAAAAATATCTCGGTTGTATTTTATCAAGTCCCCATCCATGGCCAAATTTAAAGATCTTTTTCGATTAAAGGAAAATGTTTTTACAGAAGTCAAAATATTTTAAAAGACTTCTGAGCTTCTGTCAGAATGGATTTTGACCCTGAAGCAACGCACCTTGTTTCTTTCTTTTTTTTCTCTCTATCCCTCCCTTTCTTTTCGATTTCATCTTTTTTTTCAAATTCACCACCTCTCCTTTTTTCAAACGCAGTCTTACTCTCCTTTTTATTTCATTTTACAGAAAAATTCTTCTTCGCTTTTGACCACCTTGCTCTCCCTTCTTGCAGCACTCATTTTGCAAGCGGCTTTCCTTTTTAGATGCTTATTTAAAGATTTTCTGTGCATGTCGCTAGTGAATCCCTGAGCGCAGATTTAAACGGGCAGATCCGATTACAAGGATGAAATTGCACGAGAATATAATCCGATTGGTTTTGCAAAGAAATAAAATAAATGACAATCAAGAAGGATAGATTTTTCATAGTCAATCATTTATTCTTTTATTGTCTCCTAACACGACTCATTGTTGCGGTTTCTTTTCACTGTAGCAGTTATCTCGTTAAGCTTCTAAAGTCATCATCTGTCTAGTCCAGCATTCATATCTATCTATCTATCTATCTATCTATCTATCTATCTATCTATCTATTTGAGTCTATTCATATCGATGAAGTTGTGTCAGCTTCTTCATATAAATCTATCTCAGTCTGTTTCTATACCAGGCAGACCCGCACAAAACGGGTAATAGGATCAGGACAGATGAAAAAATGTAGACCCCATCTTAAACTACTCATTAAGTATTTTTGTAATCAGTAGCTTAATACATATGATTTATGCATGCATACACACACACACACACACACACACACATATATATATATATACATATAGATATATGTATAATGTACATGATGTAATCACAGAACAGAAATAAGATTACAATTTATAAAAAAGGTAATGACAAGAAGTAATTTTTATTCATAATGACAATAGAGCAAAGTACTGTAAACTGCTTCTTACCTTATAAGGTGATCAATGGTGATGGTAATTAAATTAAATTGATGAAAATATTACAGAATGATTTGAATCATAAATCTATCATCAAGAAAAAACAAAAAAAAAACCCCAAACTCGTTAGTCATTCGATTGGGTCATCAATAACAGAAATTAGAAAAAAAGGATTATCAATGAATAAGTTTCTTTCCATGTATTTTTTGAGAGTCTGTGATCACTAAAAAGTACAAGTTTTCAAAAAGCAAACGTGAATTCTGCTGGACACAAATTAGGGACCACTTTAGCATAAACTTTCATGGAAAATTGAAATCCTTATAAAAACCTATTTAGAGGAGAAAAACAAAGAATTTTTTCGTACTCATTGAGATGTGTGTGTGTGTGTGTGATAATTTTCAAGTTTCTACTATGGACGGTAAGGGCTAAGCAAAGGTCACACAGACAGATAGACATAAATCTCAGAACACACGAATAGCCTAAACCCAGTTGTGGGTAGCGGTGATCAAGCATAAGATTTGCCTTTACCCGGGGGAGTAGGCTCCCTCAATATTGTACGTTCATGCCGACCAGCTTACCTGACCTCCCTCTGTTCCGGGAAAGTGTCAGTTTACTGCTTTGTATGTCTGTCTGTTTGTCTGCCTATACGTATACTCGTATGAGTCTGCCCATCACATTCTGCTGATATCTATGCTAGTCCTTTCATATCAATATATCAATATATTCATATATATATATATATATATATATATATATATATATATATGCCTCAACCTAGTTGAATAATTATTATGCAACTCTAACCAAAGTACAAGTTGATTTTGATCAAGAACCATGGAAGAACAGACCCAATAAAAATAGCTTGTGGGACGAGGAAGATACGCCAACAGATGCTCCATGTACTTAGCAATGGAGAGTTGAGTCAAGTTCAGAGACACTCCAAAAATTTCGTTAGAATTGTAGAGAAAGATTGCACAAGGAACTTTTACATCATTCCATTGTTTATATATCGTCAAAAAATGATAGCACTGTTTCAATAGTTTAGCAATTGCATTATACTTTGAAAAATATCAAAAACATCATGTTTATCTGAATCTTCTTGTTCATATTCAAGTAGAATGAACCCGGATTCTTTCATGCATTTGCAAAAATAAATAAATCGATGAATGAGTAAAAAAAACTACTCCATAATTAGTATTCAATAGTCATCTTCCATGATGGACAAAAATATAGACATTCATCTGACGTATTATATAAATATATTAAGTATATTCACATGTGTGTGATTGTGATATATATATATATATATATATATATATATATATATATATATATATATATATATATATAATCAGTGTATCTGATCTGGATTATAATTTATCCAACTGTATAACAGTGAAAATACAATTCAGAAGACTTTGTTGTGTACGAATGACATTTCTTAGTTTGTTTTAGATGAACTGAATAATAATCAACTAAAAAATGAACTGAGAAATCTAATTTGTATTCAATAGAGACTCCTGAATTGTCGTTTCTCTTCAGTATGTGTGTGTATATATATATATATATATATATATATATATATATATATATATATATATATATATATATATATATATATATATGTGTGTGTGTGTGTGAGACTATGTGCCTGCAAGACGTACACGCAAATTGATCTCAGAAGAGACGATTCGAATAGAAACAATGCCGATAAGCCAGCACACATTGATTTGAGAGTTGGATATTTATTAATGTCGTTTTTTGCGCATGATCTTATTGATCGTTGACTAATCGAAGTATCTCGGATTCCAGTGAAGCTAACCAATAGAAGAATCCATTTCTATTTTTCCCTTGCAACTTTCTACTAATTATTTGAACAGAAACTTTTTTTTCATTCTATGAAGTAATATTTGTATTCTCTCCCTCCCTCCCTCTCTCTCTTTCTGGCTCTCTCCCTCTAGTTTGTCACACACACACACACACGCGCACACACACACACACACACACACACATATATATATATATATATATATATATATATATATATATATATATATATATATATATATAATCTAATGGTTAGAGTTGGAAAACCAAAACCAGAATAATAAAAATCTATTTGTGGTCAACGGAACATTATCCTCTAAGCTCACTGCTATGCTGATCTTTACTATCCTAGTATATATATATATATATATATATATATATATATATATATATATATATATATATATATATATATATGTATTGCAATGTAAATCTATATATTTCACATAGGCCGTCATTTTGTGATGGTACAGGTGAACTAATAGAAACATAATAGCCCCATTGCGGCATCAAGCAAAATGTACGAAGCAGCAAGTGAACCGACAGCGGAGTTGAAAGAAAAACCAGAAAAGACGAAGGAGAACGAAAGATGACTCAAGATGGAGAGCTGTAAAACAGAGCCGGGAAGAAAAGAACTTCACATATCACACAGAGCCAATTCTGAACAGCTTTCCTAAAGATAATCACAAGAGCATCGAGTGTGCACAGATTCAAGGAGAGTTTAGATGAACCATGGGAGAATGAGTCTGTTAATCACAACCAAGAAGCTACAATCAACGGCGTCTCAAGTCAAAGAGTGATCCAACCCAGTGAAAAGGACAAAGGAATAATAAACAAACATTCTTCATATCTTTGTAGTTTATATCTGACCAAGGTGTTCTTCGAGATTAAGACTAACGTCATCAAAGCATTCCGGTGTCATGTGAGGAATGGCACAGAATGCTCGATTTGTTTTTGATATCATCTTTATTCCAAAGTAAACTTTGTCAAAATCATTAAAAATCTTTGTAAAAAATATTGTGGTGAACGCGATGAAGCCATTTCGTGGTATGATCGTAGTTTTATTTTGAAGCTCAAATCCGTCAAATCTGTTGGTATAAGCCATGGTAAAATTCCACATAACCACCCAGTAAAATTAATAGAATATCAGTTTAGTATAACTCGCATCATAGTCAATAATTGGACGACCGCAGCATCAAAACATGGAATTACGTAAAAAAAAATTCCATCAAAGAATATATATGGTCAGAACAAATTTTATTTTTCATATCACTGGCGTTTTCCCACAGGAAATATTTTAAAAGGGGTAAAAACACCTGGAAACATTTAGATTCTTTACAATTAGATGTTATAAGCATACCCGGTAAATTAAGGTCCTCAAAGGTCAGAAAAACTTTTTTTCTTCCAAATGGGAAGGGATCTAATGGAATACTGATGCCAAGTCTGTAGACAAAACAGTATGGCCAGGAGTGTCGGAACAAACGCATAAACAAACACACACACATATATAGAAAAGGATAGGACCTCCTCGTCATCTTTGATGTCTACGGTAGTACAATCTATACCATTCAGATTTAAATCTTCACGTTAGGTCAAAAGTGATCTTACTGGAACTCAGGACTGAGAACACTATTTAAACACTTGTGTATTGTTACACCGATGTGTAAGGAATTGCCTAGCTTATTCTCAGAGCATGGGCTGTATCTTTATATCTTTGTTCAAATGTCTCTATACAGTTAGGTTTGAATAAAGCCTTATTGATTTGTATAAGTACTGGTGTTTTTATCACATGTAGCTCATAGCGTTCCAGACGCTTTACATACTTGAGATGAGGTAACATTTTACGTAGAATCTAAAATGCATTAATGCCCGTAAAGAAATAGACTATAACAAACCGTCCATCAAAACTGTCAGCACAGGTCTCTTCAGGTTTTAAATTCTGAAGTGAGTCTGGCTGACTAACTAGCTGTCTATCTATGTCTATCATGTATATGTCACGCGCACAGGCCGAATCAATGGAGCCAGCGGGCTGAAAATTTTAACTTTCCCGCCTTATTAAAATTTTTTACGACCCCTCCCCTACCGTAGTAATATTTTTTTTCAATGGAGGGTTCAGTTTTCAAGGTATGTTTATGGTAAATCCGTCCCCTATTTTGTGATCACTGTCCAACAAAGGGCGAGTAGAGTAACTTATTCATTGTCACCTCTTTTCACAATTTTTCAATTGATCACCCCTAATATAGTATGCTACCAGTGATGCTCATGTGATGTTTTTTTATTGAGTGATTAACCAGATCTATCTGTTTTTGTTTTTTATTTTCATGACCTTTAACAAGTAGCCAGTTTTGCCGCATGACAACACATGCGTGATCGATTGTCGTAAATGATTGCTTTAAGAACATAGGACAGATACTTATCGTTGATTAGAAATAGGTTTGTGGTTCTTTTGGGGAAGTTATTGAATAAATATTCAAAACAAAATAATACCTTGTATCAAGTTTATAAGGGTCTGAAATACTTCAAGATATGTATAATCCAGCGGTCGCCGAAGTGTTCAACATCGACCCCCCTGTGAGTCGACGGGACTATCCAAAAGGCCCATAATGTATGGGGATCAAAAGAGAGACGGTAAACGCCGGGAGGAGTCTATTGAACTTCAGGGGGCCAAAAGCTGACTTGCATATAATAGAAGAAAATAAATAAAACTTGCCATCATAGTCAATTATTGGATACAACCGTAGCATCAAAATTTAAAGTCATGTAAAAAGTCTCCACTGAAGAATAAATATAGTCAGAATGAATTCTATTTATGACATCACTGGTGTTTCCGATCGGAAAACATCTAAAATAGAGTATAGGACATCTAGGAAAAACTAGATTTTGTAGAATCTTGGTGTTATTTCCACAAGAAAACATCTTAATTAGAAGTGTAAAAAAAAAACACGTAGAAAATTGTGAAAAATATATATGTTATTAATGAACCCGTCAAAATATGGCCCCGCAAAAGTCATAAAGTTTTTTTCCCACAATCAAAAATAGCTTTCTTTGACAGGGTGTAGTGGAATACTGATGTCAATTCTCAAGTCAGGTAAATAAAACGGTATAGCCTGGTGTGCTGGAACATACAAACACCGGCCCATACGAAAAGGGGTAGAGTCCTTCACCGCCTTTAGTGACTATTGTTGCTCAATGCAATTTGCTCATTTCCGATTTATATAAAATTAGGGTTCTTTTTTATTGTCGACTTAATTAATATTCAGTTTAATTTGTCAAGAAATGGGATTATACTCCCTCATCATAATTATCATATCAGTTGATGTATAAACATATTATGGACTTGTTACATTTTTTGAAAATCTCCAAAAGGTTTGGCAACCCCTCGATTCCAAAAGTTTTAGTTCAAATTCGGTTATAATTGCCACCTAAATGAACTATGATTTTATCGAAGCCATTTTCTAGCATATTATTCGGGTGATTAATAAAGAGTTGTCTGCTCATATACTAACCCAAACTATACTCTGACTTGCATCGAGGCAGAACTACGTGGTCTGTTTGCAAAGTAAAACCCATTCAATATCAACCTAAAAATAGCCTTCCTTGGGCTATGGCATTTTAGTCGTCTCCAAAGTACTCCACATGGGACCGCATATACTTATCTCAACGCCCTTCCTGCACTTAGAAAAACACCCTGATAAATTGTCTTCCAGGATTACCATCAGCTGCCTCAACAATCTCCGTAATTTTGTGTACGGTCTGTTTTAGCTTTGGGAAGAAGCCAGAAGTCGCTGGAAGTCAAATCTGCTGGGAGACTGACATATCTGGGTGATACACAGCGCCCACCATCCGTTAAAAAAAATCACAAAGCGTGAATAATTGGTAGTCATTGTGTATACAACGGTCACACAGTACACAAACTCACCCGAAAGCTTCATTTCCGACTGAGTAATACTACGGGAGATTATGTCTTCACGTATGTGCAGTAAGGTCACCACAGATAGGTTGTTATGTAACATCAATGCCGCGTAGCTTGTCCTCGACATATTCAAAATGGCCGAATGTTCTCGTTCAAGGAAATTATGAATAAGTAGACTGCTCACAACTAACTCTCTCATAAAACTATAACTATTTGAAAGGAAAGTGGGTCGAGACGGCTGGATACAGGACAACAAAAATTGGATGCCTTCATTAAGATTCAAATGATAAAGTGTGTGGCGCCACTTCGGGTACTTATCGCTTCAGAGTCTATCTCACATATCGTAAACCTCGAAAAACTAGCAGAGACAGAGACAGAGCACAGACAGGGAGGGCTGATGCCGCAGCCAGCATGAGGGCACTACTTACTTACTTTATTAAGAGTATTAGTAATCCTTTTATTACCGTGGCTATTAGATGTAGAGATTACATGTTACCATTTATAATATTACGTAGCCAGTGGGCTATTTTATGTAATCAAATCACATCTCTAATTGCAGATAACACTGCAATACAAGCGGAACCAACCAGCATTTTTTAAAAGAAAGAATACGACGGAAGTACTTTTAAAATTAATTAAATTTACATTATAGAAGTCTGAAGACACACTCACCACCACAAAGGTGTGCACTCTCTCACAGATACACACGGATATTTTCACTCTAACACATGCATGTACGGACATACACTCGCGTACCTACACACACAAGCCTTCCCACATACATAAGCACACGCACATCTAGGAAGGTAAGCCCTAACCGTTTAGAATTGAATTAGCCTCCTCGATAGAATTTGGTGTTCTGTCGTGCAAAGCTGATATTATGCAGTATGCTGATTTCCTAGGCTGGCATCCTTTTTTTTATTGGAAATTGGATTGACGAATCCCAATCTCTCTAGTTCCATTCATCCCTATTTATCCTTGTGTCATACTAAGCAGATACTAAGCTGAATGCCGATTTTCTTGGCAGGTAATGCCTCTCCATTATCTTTTCGCTGCTATGTTGTACTAACCGAAGCTCAGCCAATATGAAGATGATATCCGTACCATGCATAAATGAATCTCTGTTGCTCGCGCGTGTACCAGAACAAATGTTAACACTCATCTAAAATTATCTAAAAAATAAGAAAAATAGATTTTTTGTTTGAAATTATCTAAAAAAATAGATCTTTTATGCAAAATTATCTTTAAAAAATACCAGAGTATGATGAGAGACCCCCAAAGTATTTTTTTTGAGAAAACAAAAGAGCTCTTTTTAAATGGGGCCTATATAGCCAATGCATCCTCCAAATAGTCACTTATGGAGCTGAAACATGGAACCTAACAAAGAGACAGATCTGCTAATTGAGAACTATGCAACATGCACATGAAAAAATTTTGCTGGGCCTCACATGGAGAGACCACAAGACAGCACAGTACATCCGGGAAAAGACAAGAGTCAGGGACATCATAGAATCCATTAGAAGTTCAAATGGCAGTGGGCTGGCCATGCTGCAAGAATGGTAGTCAATCAATGGACATCATGACTCAAGACATGGATCCCCGAGATCACATGCGGAACCGAGGCCGGCAGAATATTAGATAGAGAGACGAGCAAGACAAATTTAGAAAGTACTGGCTCCGCGACCCCTATGATAGAGAAGTGTGGCGAATCCTGGGGAAAGTCTATGTCCAACGACGGACGTTAAAAGACTGATGATGATCATGATGTTGAATGGTATTCTCATGCAGATTTTCAAGGCTGTAGCCCCTCCAAAATGTGACCAACAGCTCCTCAGACACACACACACACACACACACACACACACACACACATGCACGTAGACACATGAATAGGCACAGACAATCAAAGAAAAAAGAATCTGGCTTGTTGGACGTTCGTGTAGCTAAGGTGACTCGATTATGAATTTGAGAGTGATTGCAGAATGACAGAGAAAGTTTATGACGTTATTCTCGACCTGGGATGACATCATCAATGCATCAGCGCGTTTTTTGTTATTGTTGTATCATTTAGAACCGTTGTTGCTAAAATCGGAAAAGCGAATCTGTCCCATGCGATTGTTTGTTCTACACAAAGCGATGATCAACTAAAAGGTTTTATTGATTGGCTTCTACAGAGCATGAGACTTCAGCAAAAGCACTTTGCATTTCTGCTGGTTGGGATTTTAGAAAAAAGAAAGAGAAAAAAAAAGGAACAAGAGGAAGAATTATGCAAACAGAAACAAAAGAAAATGATGAATTACATGGAGGTTTTTTTTTTTGTTTTTTAATGATTACAGGCACCTCGACATGGAGTTACTATTAGCAAGCTAATCTTGTTGACCATTGTTACTGAAGACGGCTCGATCCTCCAAAGGGATAACAGATGTCGAGAAAATCTTCGAAAGAAAATCAAGCAAAAAATCACTCTAGAATGGCAAAATTACGGTTGAGTAAGTAAGCTTAACTTTCAAGAACAAAAAATTCAACAAGTCCTAAAAAGAAGGGTATGGAGCCAATGCATCCCCGAAAGTCACCAATGGAGCTGAAACATGGAACCTAACCAAAAAATACTGCCACTCAAATAATTTAGATGATGCCTTCTAATGATATCATACCTTTAATTGACATGCTTCTTCTTTCCTTCTCGTTTCCGTGGTTATACGCAAGTGGGCCGACCGACCGACCGACCTAATAGTGTTTAATAGAGATTGGTGGAGACATTTTAAAAAAAACTTGATGAATACCACCGGAGACAATAAATATTCCTTCATAATCACCGCTCTGTGGCATTTTTCCTGGAGATATTTCCTAAGCTCAGCTTAGCAAAGCACAAAGCCACGACCCCTGTAAGGCTCAAACTCATTTCACTAGCAATATTTGCGACATTAGCTTGGTAACCATCGCTCTGTGCCAGGTGCCAAGGTCTTGTGTATATGTGGATATCCATCAATCTTAGCTGATTCTGGTACACAACCACAGTAGGGAGACCCCCAATGAGGATTGAACTCACTAAACAAGCAAATGGTCTACGGGATCAGTGCTCTAACCATTTCCTAAAGGCAGGTGCCTATCGTGACATCTTCCGTGTCAACAGTGACTTCTGATATCCTGTGATGAAGAAATGGGCTTCGGTGGAGTCTTGTCTTTCAAATTCGATTCATGGTTAGAGGCATGGTATTGAATGCAGTATTATGTAGAAGACTGATATTCTCCTGTGATAATCACGGTATGCAACTCTCTGAGAATATGGCCTCTGGTGGATTCTTGGTTGAGTCAAGTAATTCTCTATTCTAGAGTCTAGCAAATTTGATAAATGAGGATAGAAACAATCTAATCCAGACTTATTGAAATATTCTAAGGCTTAGGACACTTGACGATGGATGCAATCGAATGCAGTGAGAGTTCAAACTCACATGGAGAAATTTTAATCTTATATGCTTTCAATCTGTTACCTTGAAATTTGTCAGAGATTTGTCAGCTTTAAGAAGAAAGTTTTTTTTTGGGGGGGGGGGTATTTTTTCTGGGGGGGGGTCTATTATGAATGTATAAAGTTAAATTCGAGTCTTAATGTCCATTCGTCATAAATAAACGCGGACGTGAATTTCTCTTTCTCTCAGTGCTAATATACGTTTTTGGCAGAACCTATATCATAATTAGCCTTCTTGCGCCTATTCGTCATGTCATCTTATATTTTGCCGGCTGCATTTGCGTATGTGATCTCTGGGGACCCATGTTGTGAGTTGTGAAGTTCAGCAGTTGTCTGTCATTCTCGTAACATGGCCAACCCATTGCCATTTGGATTTTCTAATGGGTTCTATGATATCCCCGACTCCTGTTTATTCTCTAATGTACTGGGCTATCTTGTGATCCCTCCATGTTATATTGATCATGATTATCTCTTGTACGCATTGTAAAGTTCTCAGTTGAGGGTCATTCTTTTCGTTAGGTTGCATGTTTCAGCTCGATATGTAACTATCAGGAGGGGGCAGTGGTTGTATACTCTTCTTTTTTAGGACTAATGGGATTTTCTTGTTTTTGAAGGTTCAGCTGGCTCAACCGAAAGTTTGCCAACGTAGAATGATTCTTCGCTTGATCTCAGCGCTGAAGTTTGTTTGTTGGTTTGTTTGTCTTGAAACAACATCATCATTACTCAACGTATTCTTTCACCAATTTTAGCGCAGAAATTCAGATGTTTCCCAGAGTAAGGAATGATCTCCCTCCGTGGAAATAACTCACATAACTTCCTTTCTAAATGCGCTCAGTGTAATAAAACATTACATTTACAAATAGTTTCCTGTAAGCAAACAACTAATATGAAGATAAGATAAGAGAAGATACGTCGAAGAATCCTATGCTTGGAGACGAGTCAAAAAACTTCATCTTTCTACCAACACGAGAGTTACACTTAATAGAGGTGTCTCAGCAGGTCACTTTACAAAGGCTTCAACTGGGCAATAGTCAGCTACCACTGGACTTTAACAGCAGAGTTGTCACAAGACCAGAGAACTGTGGAACAATAATCAACGAGCCATCCAGGCTTCTCAGAAAGACACGTCATTCAACCAGATTAATCCAGATGGTACCAATCAGTTGACACTGTAGTTTAACTGAGTGATGCCGTAAACTACCCAACAGATTTTTCTCAACTCTCTTCAACGTGGGAGTACTTATCAAGTTATTACGAAATTTGGACGCACTCAAACTCTCTAACGGTACCAGAATAGCTGTCAAAACTCTTATGCGCTGTGCGATTAAAGTCACCATTTTGACTGGTTGTGCCAAATGAGAAGATGCTTGCATTTCACAGATATACCATTTCAGTTCGAATTCCTTCAGTTTTCAGTGAGACTTTCATGACAATCAACAAGACTCAGGGACTGTCGTTCAACAATGCTGGAGTTGAACTGACAAGTCCGTGTTTCTCTTAAGGTCAGGTTTATGTTACATGCTAATGTGTTTGACAAGCAGACATCTTTTCGTCTTCGTACCAAACCACAGAATAAGGAATGTTGTCTATTCCTGATCTCTTGTTGACCAAAACACGTTTTTTTTCGCATTGTTTCTGCTTTATGTGTTGTACAGGAATTTGAAATTACAAGAAAATACTGAAAGTAAAAAAAAAAATGATAGTATTTTTTTTTCAAACCAGAAAATAAAAATTAACAATAAACATAGTCTCACAAGCGTCACATGTCATGGCAGCCGGAAAAAATAATTTAAGTAGATACATTTGTCCATCAAATGAAAATAAAAATGTGCATATATTATTATGTGCAAAATAACTTGCTATAAGTTGAGTCATTCATGTTTGACAAAAAACCCCCAAAAGAACACCCAATTATTTCTACATATTTAACAACCGTGCAACGTCGGGTACTTCAGTTAATATATACTAGATTAGTTTTATATGTGTGTTTGTATTCTCATAAGTCAATAACTATGCATCAAAGGCCAGATTTTGCAAAAATAAAATTCGATAATTTGTATATTATCATATTCATCATATTTGTATTAACGTTCTCATGAAAAAAACAAAACACCCCCTCCCCCGAAAAACAAAAACACTCTTATTGTAAAAAGTATAAGTCTACTCGACTGCATCTACAGACTTTTCACCAAAGTTATCACCTACTAAATCACGAAAACGCTCGACGAAAATCAACCACGGGAACAGGCTGGCTTTAGAAGAGGTAAGTTAACCATCAACCATCTCCATTCAATAAATCAACTAAAAGAGAAAGCAGCAGAATATAGACGCTATTTGCAGTATCATTTATAGAATTCGAGAAGGCCTTTGACTTAGTAGAAATTCCAAATGTGACTGATGCCATCACCACACAAAGTGTAGACCCTGTATACGACAGGGCATTATATAAACCGTCACAGCAGCTCCTTTATCAAGTAACATAAATACTCCTAGCCCTTTCAGCTCCAAAAGGGGGTAAAATGCTCAGCCAAATTCTTTACTGCCTGCCTTGAGATGATCATCAGAAACCTAGACTGGGAAAACAAAGAAATCAGACTAGACAGCGAATACCTAATCAACCTCAGATTTGAAGTACGACATTGTCCTTCTTGCAGAGAAATTCTGTGACCTCCAACTAATACTAGATGAAGTGAACGAAGAAAGCAAGGAAGTTGATTTTCACATGAACTTCGGCAAAGCGAATATCATGAACAACAAACATATCGGAAATAAACGAACGACGATCAAAATCGAGACACAAAGCCGGACAAAATAGACCACTATATCTACCAAGGACGAGGAATCTCCATTACATCCTTAAAAGAAAAATAAATCAAGCGAGGGATCACTCTTGATGGCTAGTCTTCAGTAGAGCAAACTCAACCTTCAAGAACGGAAGAATCCCGCTAGTCCAAAAAAAAGAGGAGTATACAACCGTTGCATCCTAACCCTAACCCCTACGGAGCTGAAACATGGAACCTAATCAAGTGACCGACCCTCAAACTGAGGAGCATGTAACGTGCACAGGAAAGAATCATGATCAACATCACATGAAGAGACCATCAGACAACATAGTATATTACGGGAAACACAGGTGTTTCAAACATCATAGAAACCAGTATGATACTCGAATGGCAATGGGCTGGTCATGTTACAAGAATGGCAGACAACCGATGGACATCCCGACTCACAGCATGGATCCCTAGAGATCACATGCGGAACCAAGGCTGGCAGAGTATGAGATGGCGAGACGAACTGAACAGGTTCAGAAAATACTGAACCTGTGATGTCCAATATATCCAACGACAGACGACAATAGGTGATGGAATACAGTTCAAAACCCGACAGAGAACATTTTAATTTCAGAAGAAAGTCATGTGGTTTCAATTTATCAGACTTTTAAACGTTATGGAAATTAGTCAGTTTTGAGAAAGGAAAACAGCGATTTCATACGGGTAAATTCTATTCACAATGTTGCTGAAATGTTGAAATGTACCCTTACTTTCTACCCATTATAGATAACCGCAGGTACAAATTTCTCTCTCCTTCTCTCAATGCTTAAGGCGAATCTAATCCTAAATTTGATCTCTAACTCTAATTCCATAATTCCAACCTAAACACAAAAAAAGGACACTATTTAAATCCAATAATCTGTTCTGACGTGCTAACTACTAACACCGAAAATGAATACACGAACTCTAGGTTTGGGGAAAATTTATTTTTTAGGTTTCATGAGGAGGTATTTTTAAACGAATTCTGACCGTAACCTGATTTTGAAGAAAAAAATGTGTGCGCATTAGCTAGTGCGGGTCTGCCCAGGAGTGTGTTTGCAGGCCTAAATGTACCCATTTTTTATTTCATAGATTCTCATTAAATACAATTTGCTGTGTTGTCAGATTTGGCGTTTCTCCAGGAAACACCGGGTACACCAGCTAGTATATATATATATATATATATATATATATATATATATATATATATATAGTTCCTAAAACTGTCTTCCTTTATTCACATCATTGCTGGATACTAATATCCACCACTTATCATACTTATCATTCTATCGGCTGACAAATGAACAATACTATACGTAATATATATATATATATATATATATATATATATATATATATATATATATATATATATATATATATATATATATATATATATATATGTCATTTCAGTCAATTATATCAAAATATCTGTTAATGTAATTTATGTAATCTTCTCGAGGGGTTTTATGTTTGACATAGAAATAGATATAATAGTACTACGTGTTCGTTTGCTTTTCTTTATTATTTTTAGATTCATGTCATAATTCATGTATTGCATTATTTTATATCTGGTATTATCATAATTTATTGTATATGGTCGTTATTTTATACTACTGATCATTTAATTCTTTCAAACAAAGGGCTTACTTTCGTAGATTACCCCCAAAAAACGTATTCGACGATGAGAGATCATTAAGTGTAATAATAGATCTGACTTGTTGTTCATGTCACTTCCGTTGAGTGTTCACGCTTGTTAATATTAAATTCGTTATGTCGGATTTAATTTCGGACACCATGCAAACCGACTTATGATATCATTTGAAAGAATACTAGTTGATTAGAAAAAAATCTTCAGGTCTATTTTTCTAAAATATGTTCGACTTCATATTTTGACAAAATATTCCAAGATTATTAGCCTCAGAATGTATTTATCTATAAACGGTCTCTCTACAAACACATGTATATATAATTTTATAACTATTTTCTCAAATTATATATATACATAAATGTAATATGAGAAAATAGCAACAAAATTATGTACATTTATATATATATATATATGTTTATAGAGAGATTATTTATAGATAAATGCAGATATATCTTGATTAGTTCTGTTAATTCGTTCCAAAATGGGCCATACTGTCTAAAACTGCATTGTTCAAGGTTTTATCCTGATTAAATGTTTTTTTCTAGCTTATATTTAGTTACATTCACTTGTACAGCAATACCATAACCGTAGTACATCAAAACCCACACTATTCAAAACCGTACTATTCAAAGCATACTCTATGTGCTCAAATCTGATCATACATGCATATGAAATGTATATATATAGCTACCCGTTTCGTCATAATTTCTCTCCTTCTGCTCTCCCATAATTTCACCCTGTTGTCTCGTGGACAACAGATTCCCAGGTCATCATGGTCGGCCAATGTCCTAAAGGTGAACCGGTTTGAGTATCACATTACTTGTTCCATCTGGCCCTTAATCATATTCCTGTTTGTTGCTGTATTGTCTCCTAAAACAAGTTCTTTTCCATCAGAAACCGTCAACCAAAACTGTCACCCAAACTGTCAACATAGATTTCTTCAGTTTTTGACTTGGTCCAGCTAACTGGATATGTATGCATAACCGTAGAGGTTACATCGATGGAGCCTAAAAGCTGAAAATTTAAACATGTACTCCTTATTATGCCTACGAGAAGGATTTTTGTTTGTTAAAATCCCTCCAAATAGTTTTTATAGTATGCTTGTGAGGGGAGGTCAGGTACGTAAAGTTTTTGATAAATTAGTCCCTGATTTATGGGGGCTAGTTTTGAAAAAAACAAAAAGAAATAGGGCATGCTGCTAAGAGATGTTGGTCACGTGATAGTTTTTATTGAGTGACTAACCAGACCTGTTCAGGGTTAAATTCGGTCGTTATTTCATTTGTCATGATTTTTTTCACAAAGACATACGCTCAGAAAATGTATGGAGACATAAATATAGTAAGAGAAAAAAAGATAAATGAATACAAATTGAACGAGATAGATACATAGATATGTACAAATAGACCGAGACAGATGGATAGATTGATAGATAGATAGATAGATAGATAGATAGATAGATAGATAGATAGATAGATACAAATAGGCTCCATTGGACAGATAGATGGATAGATCGACAGGTATACGCACACACACACACACACACACACATATATATGTATGTATGTATATATATATATATATATATATATATATATATATATATATATATATAAGATAGAGGCGATAGGCTGCAGTAGAGAGATGCGTACGAATATACCGAGGATAGATATGAACGGGCTGAGATAGATAGATTGATAGATAGATAGATAGATGGATATGAATAGATAGATAGATATGAATAGATAGATAGATAGATAGATAGATATGAATAGATAGATAGATATGAATAGATAGATAGATAGATAGATATGAATAGATAGATAGATATGAATAGATAGATAGATAGATAGATAGATATGAATAGATAGATAGATAGATAGATAGATAGATAGATAGATAGATATGAATAGATAGATAGATATGAATAGATAGATAGATAGATAGATAGATAGATAGATATGAATAGATAGATAGATATGAATAGATAGATAGATAGATAGATTGATTGATAGATAGATAGATAGATAGATAGATCTTCAATAGTATGAACATCAATAGAGGCATCAAATGACAAATTTTATTACTCGATAGAAAAACTGGTGAATGTCTAGAAATAAAAAACGAAAGAAAGGAGGAAAGAAATGAAAGGAAGGAAAGATGGATGAAAATGAGAAAAAAAAAATGTAAAAGGCTTAATCGGCTGCGCCGTGTCCGTTGAGCCAATATAATCAATATTATCAACGAATCTAACTAAAGACATTTTCTTGGTCTATTGTTAGACATGGGGCACACAATATTGACCAACGGTGTTGGTGACGGTTGCCGTGGATTTGAGAACGAACGAAGAAGAAGAAGGAAGAAGAAAATTCGAGATATGAGAAGAAAAAGGTGAATGAAAGAGAAGGAAGGGAAGGTGGAGTGAAGGAAAGAAAGAAAGAAAGAGTGGTGTAATTTGAAGGTAAAAATGTCTGCAGTCGTAATCTACAAAACGTCTAATTTGAAAAAAAATATTTTGAAAGGAGTTCTATCAGAATTTGAAATTGGTTATCCTTGTAAGAACCCTCACCATACAGGCACCAAAAGAGAATGTGCAACTATCCCGGCCACTAATTAAGACCCAGGTGCACAGAAGATAACAAATTTAATACGACGAGATACGAGCCAGATAGACTGGTTCGTCGGAAAATGAAAATCTATAAATGTAATTTATTTTTAACATCCACCACAAGTTGCAGACTTAAACTGTCGGTCGTTCGACAGACAGATAATGACCGCCAGACCAATTTTAGCCTCTTATTCGAATCCGAATGTGAATGTGACCAATAGTTTAAGTCGGAGGCCTTCGAAGGTATAAACGTTATTACGTGAGGTATTTTGATTTGCATACGACAAAAACATCTTAATAAAATTATGTCCATAACTTGCAAATTATTATTTTCGGTCAGCATAAAAGGAAATGTATCCTACGATTTCTCTCTCTTCTTTTGAAATCAAACAGATGATGCAACATCCTTTCTTGGCAAGGACACGGTAACTTGTGTCGCAAGGTTGTTAGATCACTTTATTAAATGAGGATGTTTCTATGCAATACCTTTTTTTTTGTATACATATAAATTATCATTGATAAAACCTCTTACTCATAAGAATTTGAACAAGCATAAAATCTGTCTTCATTTCTTGAGATTGCAGGGGCCATTATTGATTTTCAGTTGGGTGAGGGCAAAATTAATTCACTAATTTTGCCACTCTCCGACATAACAATGGAAGTTCACTTTTTTTTTTTTGATCTCTTTAATTTCAATCCTGAACAAGCTTTTAGGAAGACAGGAAATTTTAATTCAATAAAGATTTAATTCTATTTTTTGAAAAAAAATAAGGCTTTCAAGAAATTTAGCATTTGAAACTACAAAACATGACTAAATGCTTGCCTGGTAGTAAAAAAATGTTTTTTCGAGTATGATGTTCCTGTTTTTAAGTCTCAAAGCAAAATGGCTGTTTGTTCGAATCCCAATGATAGATACTGTATATTAGGGTTTGATGGACATATATATATATATGTATATATATATATATATATATATTGGCAGTAGTATGAGGAAGGAAAGATCATCAACCACTGACGAGGCATTGAGTAAATAAGACTAATAAATGCAAGAAAGTGACCTGGGGCTTTTCCTCCTAGTACGAAAAAAAATCCAAGAGCATTAGCATTTGACCAGGAAAAACGCTGCTAAGCTCATATTAAAAGTCCCCAGGGGTCCCCCATATGCATTTTCAATATGGCGTCCAAAATGGCCGCCAAACCCTTGAAAATTTATCGTAGACAAGTTTCTCGAAAGATTTTAGTAGTATCAGGTGTGCTTGATACCATTTCAAAAGTTTACCATAATCAGACAACTGGAAAGGTATGATTTTCAAGATGGCGTCCGAAATGATCGCTAGCCAAATCCTCAAAATGCTCATTACTCGTCCATTATTCATCCAAAACAAGGTATTTGAGCAGTATTTTGTAGTATCAAATGCACTTAATAACAAAATTAAGATCTACTTCTGTCTGGATAGGAAAACCGGGGACATTCAATTTGATGTTTGTTATGAGGGAACTATTCTAAAGAAATTAGTTTATCTGCATGTTCCTGGCTTGGGCTTTTCTCAGAGCTAATGCTCTTGGACTAAAGAGCTAAGGTGGCACAAATTGTAGTTCAAGAAAGCAATGCGTCATAACAAGCAGTACATCGATCCTCGGTCGCGTATGGGTTTGCATCGCCGCAAACTTTCAAAGTATTCATATTAATTAATGTTTAGCCTATCAGATTTGACTTGACCACACGTTTCTGTTGGGTGAACTCTCTTTATCATGTAAGTTTCTTAGTTTTCTTGACCGCTGGTCGGGTTGAGAAATAAGATATTTTATCATATTTTTCCTATTTTTAATTAAAAGAAGAAATATTCAACTGAATCATTATCGCGGGCAGTCTGAGCGGGAATAAACACCCCAATAGATTACTTATACGGCCTTCAAAGACGACAATGTAGATGAATCATTTACGTGACCCTTTTGATCTTCCTTCTATGTGGAGGAACAAGAAAGGTAAAACAATGAGATCAAAGTCATCTTAGATTCTTTTCTTTTGGGCATGAGTCAATCTTCTTTGCACGAATATTTAGGTCGAGACAAATTATTTTGGGGCGAGTAAACTTTCCTTTTAACTTGACCGGCGCTCAAGTTACTTTGAAAAATTCCTACAGGCTGCCAATCTCCATCGTCGAGAGTGTATTCAAACGGTACTCGAGTGTCGAAACTGGACCTTGCATCAATGGAAGACGGTTTTCTGACCCGTTTGGTCTCACTTTCTCCTAAATAGAATGGACGGCATGATGCATATGCTAAAAGGTCTGGGGCAACGGCCCCTGGATACACAGTAGGAAACGACAAGCCGATGGAGGTAATGTGATGGTTTTGCAAAAGTCTGGGGTCTTATCATTCATGTGGAAGATACTTCGTTGCTTACTTATATCAACATAATTGAAGACCAGATACACCCCTTTATGCAAGTGATATCTCCCAGTAGGAAAATGTGCCCAAGGAAATATTTTCGCGTCCGTTATCGAGTGAAAGAAAACGTTTTATCTTATTCAAAAACTTGATAACAACTTTTGTTAAAACAAGATAGTAGAGTAAATTATTTGAAAAATATTTTCCTATAGTCATACAATTCATATATATATATATATATATATATATATATATATACATGTGTGTGTATATATATATATATATACATATATATATATACGCACCCACACACACATATATGTATATTAAATGTTACGTAGTATAGAATAACATCCATTTACAATACGTTATATAAAATAACAGACTATTTGTAATATGATATAAGCTTTATATTAAAATCATAGTTGGAGGGAGGTGTTGTTTGATCAACACTGCTGGGGAGCTTTGTTAAAATAACTGTTTGTTTTCAAGTCCCCAAAACGGCTACATGGTAAACAACTGATGATCCCAGCAAGAAATGATTCACACATAGTACCACAAATATCAAAGTCTGTGTAAAACACACAAAACATTGAAAAAGAATACATAAATCAAATAAACAGTTCGGGAAGTGTCTGAAGTGTCTGAAATGACAGAAAAAAATTCAACACGTAGTCTTTTTTTAAAGTATATTTTGTATTTGAAGCTGTAACGCCTTCTAGACTACACACACACACACACACACATATATATATATATATTCTCCTTCTTTCACACGCACATGCATACACACATATACTCGTATACGTATACATATACCTTTCACAATCGGTAGGATTTATACTATACTTACAACTGATAAAGATATTTTCTGATTTATATGAGCACAAAACTTCTTCAACAAGAATGCAAAACTGCATCCCTGATTGTATGTCGCTACACTGTGGTTATCAACCTGATTAACTTTCAAGAACAAGAAAAAAGAAGGGTATACAGTCAATGCATCTTCCTGAGAGTCACTTATGGAGCTGAAACATTGAATCTAACCAAGACCTTTACCCTCAATCTGAGACCCAGATAGCGCTGTATATTAGCGGGAAACAGGAATCCAAGATATCATAGAATCTATGAGAAAACACAAACGGCCATGGGCTAGCGATGTTACGAGAGAGTCAGACAACTGCAGGACATCACGACTCGCAACGTGGATTCCCAGAGATCACATGTGAAACCTGGACCGACAAAATATGAGATGGTGTAACAAAGTAGACAAAGTTCAGAAAGTCGTGGCTCCGTGACGCACATGATAGAGAGGTCTGGCGAACTTTGGGGAAAGTCTATATCTAATGTCTAAAAGGCTACTACTGCTGTTGATGATGATGATTATACTGTGTTTATCAACAAAATCAAGTCTAACTTGTATCCTCATTCCATTATCAAGTCTTTCGTATTCTGGTCGACTGTTTGCATTAAGCAAGTTCTTATCTCTTTTCTTGAAAAAACCTTTTTGGGGCATATCCCTTTTTCCATACGAGGTGAAATAGGATTATCAACACTGTAGACAATGTACCATAAATCTCTTCACAAGATCATGCAGTACACTATCTTCATCTAGAATATCTATCAATATCAATCTGTCGATGACGACGCCATTTCTAATTTTGTCTTCGTTCCTAAGCATAATCAATGTGTGACGGTGAGGAAACTCGATACATTAGCGCCTGGTTCACCAAGTACACGCCCGTCGAATCACCCTAGCTCCTTAGATGGCACGACCAATCAACCAATCAAGTCGGCTATAGATTCTTCTCTCTTTGCTCGTCAGTGGGGCAGTGTCTCCGGAAGCTTCTGGGCCCATTGAAAATTTGCATCAATACAGTATTATCTGAAAATAGTCTTTTTTGTTCATATCAAAAACGTGCCTTTTGAGGTCTCTATCAGGGTTGTCAAATTTGTTTTGTTTTGCTTTTTGCTTTTTCAAATTTGTGAGTCGAGTGTTGAATATATCTAGAC
This sequence comes from Thysanoteuthis rhombus, assembly GCA_963457665.1. Classification (NCBI taxonomy): domain Eukaryota; kingdom Metazoa; phylum Mollusca; class Cephalopoda; order Oegopsida; family Thysanoteuthidae; genus Thysanoteuthis; species Thysanoteuthis major. The sequence goes on from OY735221.1 coordinate 36,052,456, forward strand.
GTTTAAAAACCAAGTCGCCAGTTGAATTGTCTCTTGTTTCAATAAAAATCGAATTTGAGGGAATCGAAAATTTGAAAAATTTCATCTGAATTGGTAACCCTGGTCTCTATAATCATTTTGGACCAACAAACGATGCCTAAATCTTGTGCTGGTATTTTTTTTTTTTCATCATTACAGATCAAAGATCTATTTTCTTTTTTGGAAATCAGTTCTTAGGAATACAGTTAGATGATGATGATGATGATGATGATGATGATGATGATGATGATCATCATCATCATCATCATCATCATCATCAGTTTTTTAACGTCCGTCATTGGACATAGACCTTCCCCAGGATTTGCCACAATTCTCTATCATAGACGTCGCGGAGCCAGTATTCTCTGAACTTGTCTAGTTCATCTCTCTATCCATTCTGACGGCCTTGGTTTCTCGTGTGATCTCTGGGGATCCATGTTGTGAGTCATGATGTCCATCGGTTGTCTATCATTCTTGCAACATGGCCTGCCCATTGACATTTAAATTTTTTTAATAGTTTCCATGATTTCTCTGACTCCCTTTTTCTTCCTGATATATTGTGCTGTCTTGTGATCTCTTCATGTAAGATTGAGCATGATTCTTTCATGAACATGTTGGATACTTCTCTCTTGGTTAGGTTCCATGTTCCAGCTCTATAAGTGACTATCGGGAGAATGCATTGGTTGTATACTCTTCTTTTTAGGATTATTGGGATCATCTGGTTTTCGAAAGTTGATTTCTTCTACTTTTAGGATCTCATGGAGATTCATTGTCCTAGGTAGATGGAGTGGTCTACTTTCCCCAGTTTTGCATCTTCAATTTTGACAGATATGTTCTTCTTATTCTCAATATCATTGTTGCACATGATTTTTGTTTTACTGAAGTTCATGTGTGGGTCGACTTTTTTGCTTTCTTCGTTTAGTTCATCTAGCATTTGTTGCAAGTCGTGTAGGCTCTCTGCAAAAAGGATGGTGTAGTTTGCAAATCTAAGGTTGTTCAGATATTTGCAATCTATTTCGATTCTTCTATTTTCGTAGTCCATATTTCGGAAGATCACCTCGAGGCTGGCCGTAAAGTGTTTGGGTGAGCTGGTATCACCTTGCCTTACTCCTTTTTGGAGCTGGAAGGGTTCAGAGTCCTTATGTACCCTGATGAAGGAGTTGCTGTGATTGTATATATGTTGCAGTTCTTCGACGTATATAGGGTCTACATCTTGTAGGGTAATGGCCTTCATGACCATGGGAATTTCTACAGAGTTGAATGCCTTCTTGAAATCTCCGAATGCTACAGCGAGTGGCGATTTGTATTCTGCCGCCTTCTCTTTCAGCTGATTTATTGAATGAAGATGGTCCATTGTCGAGTAACCTCTAAATCCAGCCTGTTGTGATTGGTTTTCATCTAGGGTTTTAATGATCTGGTTGGTGATGATTTTTGTGAAAAGTTTGTATATGCAGTTGAGCAAGCTTATAGGTCTGTTGTTGTTTAGGTCTTTGGGGTTTCCTTTTTAATGTAGAAGCATAATGATAGCAGTGTTCCAGTTTTTAGGGATTTACTTTGTTTTAGACACAAATTGAATAGCTAGCTTTCTGTTGACGTTCTTACCAGCTTTTTTGAGTTGATCGATGGTGATGTTATCTGGTCCAGGAGCTTTTACTTTTTTTTGTTTGATGGCTTGCTTTAATTCCCATGGTGTAACTTTGGAGAAGTCCTCGATCTGATTGTCGGCATCTTGTGTATTCTGGTCATTGTTATATTGTCCGCGTTCTCAAGAGTAGAGTTCCTGGTAAAATTCTTATGCGCGTTCAACAATTCTATCTCTGTCTGTTGTTATGTCTCAGTTTAATTCGAGAATTCTCGTTATCTGGTTCTGTTCTATACTGAGAGCCTTGTTTATTGCTTCAAATCCTCGACGTTTTTTGAGGTTGGTCTCAATGATGGCTACTGTATACCTTCTTTTGTCTTCTCTTAGTTTCTCCTTTATCATTTTGTTCAGTTTGGTTTCTTCTATTTTTTCTTTTGTGGTTGTTGGTGGTTTGAGGTTTCTGTGCTTTTCTATAAGTTACCCGGTTGCTGTGTTTCTTGTTTTAAACATACTGGCAGCTTCTACTAGAGAGGTTGTTATTTTGCTGTGTAGTTCGTTGACATTGGTGTCGGTGTCGTTTGTAATGATATCAAATCAGTTTTTCATTTCTAGCTTGAAGGCTGGAGTGAGTTCATTTGGTACGTTTAGTGGCTGCAGTCTAGTGTGGAACATTTTCCTGCCTTATTTATTGGTTTTCATATGCATCTTACACCTTACCATTCTATGGTCGCTTCCTACATTCACTTGGTTTAGAATTTTAATGTCTTTGATGGTGTGGCTTTTGTCCGTTAAAATGTAGTCCATTTTGTTTTGGGTTTCATAACCCTTGCAATTAATCGATTTTCCACGGTTTCGTTTTGCTATGAGTTATTGATGATTTCTGAGAATCTCATATTGTACGGGTAGGTTAAAAGAGATCTGGTTTATCATATTTCGATACTATTGTCATAACATCCTGAAAATATTGATGCATGTTCCTCGGACTTCCTGGAAATGAAGAAGGTAATATAGCAGGAATTATTGTTTCCTAATTTATCCTACACATGTTTTGAGATGGTCCATTAGCCCACTCTGCTGCACAACACAACGTATTATTTCTTATAATCTGCAAACGACATCCATCAACATTTACGTAGGCGTTCGAAAAATACTGCAGAATGAGTTATCACTCATGGATGATGCAGAGTCCACCTTAAATACCAAACGAAAACTTTGGAATTTTAGCATAGTTACTCTTTATGAACTTCTTTATGTTAGGTTTCATTGTGCCATTCGAATTCACCATGATAAAACAGGATAGTGCATTGGATCCAGATGTCATGACAAATAAGACATTCATGTAAAAAGTGCATCTTTGGAGGGTAAATCACGATATCTCTGTTCTCTTGAGGCACTCTGTGTTCACTAATGAAGATAACAGCAATTTATTTACTCGTTGGAAAATTGTACTGCTTGGTGGCTGTTCCCCGTTTAGAGCAGTAAGATCTTCATTGTGTCTTGATATCAAATCAGCTAACCTGTCTTTCTACGCCTCTATTCCTTTCATGCGTAAATAATTAATTTCTCCTCACTCGCTTTTCTTTCCGTTTTTTTGTCTACCATTTTTTAAATTTTTTTATTCCTGACCTTTCCCCTTTCACACCTTTCTCACCCCAACTCATCCTGACTTTTGACAATTCCTTCCTGCTTAAGATTATTATATGGGTTTTTCGTCCAGAAAGCGCGAGAGATTCTTGCTCAGAAGGACAGGGGTTCAGTTACACTCTGATCTTAAGTAGAGAAGATTATAAAGACGACGAATGATTCTTTGTTTCTTTCTAAATTCATCTCTTAGACACCCAAACGGCTGCACCGTACGGACAGCAAATTTGTGTTCAGGGGTAATTTGGCTGTAGGATTAACATAGGATAGGTGGCACTGACTTTTAGTAGTATTTTATCGTTTTATATTTTATATGTGCAGGCCCAAGGGAGGGGGCAATGTAGGTCTGATAGTGAAGGTGTGCAAGCGCATTCCCACTCGTGCGTGACCGACATCCTTAATAGTGATAAAGCAACCCTCAGTGAGATCCCAAGTTGATCCAAACACTTCCATTTATACGTAGCTTGAAGCTGTTTGAAACGCTTCTAATGGCATCTCTTTCTCGATTTATAGGCTTTTCTTTGGTCTCTTGTCAAACATGAACGAGCGTATGAAAGTCTGAAGATGGTAAATCGCCTGAAGTTAACCTGAACAGCCAAGGAATCGATATACGATGCCAGGAGGTTTCAAGGATTTCCTCATTTATGCAGAAAGTGAACAAAAATAAAGCAAAAAAAAAAAAATTATTCGTCTCTACTAGATTTTTTTTTCAAGGAAAAATGGGAAGAATAAGATTTAGAGCTCTTCTTCTTATCGTTAGTGCTTGGGCGATAGGACTAGAGCTATAATGTTGATATTATACTTTTTCTCTCTCTCTCTTTTTTTTAATCTAAAGTTGAAAAATGTATTTCTTTCAATTTGGGCTAGGTAATACTCGTGCAGTATTCTGATCTAGGAGCACTACCTAAACTTTTTTTCATTTTTAATTTGATCAAGAAATATTTGTCAGAATTTTTTAAAAGTCATATCGTGAGTAAAGGGGAAGAGAAAAGGAATGGGTGTGAAAGAATAGTGCAGAGTAAGTCAATGAAGAAAATTTTAGAAAGAAATAGAGAGAGAGAGAGAGAGAGAGAGAGAGAGAGAGAGAGAGATGAAGTGGATAACAGAGGTGCCAACTTAGATGATTTTTTGTTTCAAATTTGTGAGTCCAGTGTTGACGATAATTAGATATTTTTCTTAGTTTTTTTTATTGATTTAAAACCCAGTATTGCCGATTGAGATATTTTAAAAAATTATTTCTTGTTTGAAATTGACTTCCAAATCGAAAAATATTGAAAAAACTCACATGGAAGTTGGCAACCCCGTTGGATAGGCAAGAACCAAGTGAAGGGCTCATACACTGACCTTCTCCACTGTTGGAATATACATATTTAATTGGTGGGCAAAATGTTTGCTCCCTTCATTGAGTAATGATGAAACATTTTTTCACGATATTACCTCTATTGAACAACATCTCACTTACCCAACCATCTCTGGATATTGATACACTTCATATGATATCCAGCGGATATAAATGCACCTTCTTAATTCCTCGAATGCACCGTAATAACATGAATTTACATTACTTAGGTAGCTAACACGGAAAGCATGATTAGCGGACCGAGTTCAAACTCTAGCTGAATGGTGTTAGTTTTTACCTGGGTTCGGGCGTCAACTCCCTACTACGGGTGTGATATACATATCTAATAGGCAAAACAAACTTCTTTCCATTTATTAAGTAAGAATAAAACAACAAATTTCTCTATATCTTTGATATTGACTTTATTGAACAGCATATTTGGTACAGTTAATGGTGGTTTATTTTACTTACCCAACGATATCTTGCCTTCCACGTTTTCAATAAGTATCCTCTTTTCATTGCTCATTACAATCCGTGAAAAAGAAACATGTAAAATTCTCATTATGTTTAAGTATCGGATCACGAAACAGAAATACAGGCCAGGGTTTTTTTTAGTTTAACTTATGCAAAAGCCACACATCAAAGCGAATAACATAACCAAGCTGGTGCACATAATTTTCAACACTTGATTTTTACATTTTCAGTTCATTGGCTTTCAGCCACGTCCCCCCTTCAACGTTAATGATATTCAAGTGGTGTCTTGATTTGATCACTATCAGCCTAAAGTGGTCTACCAGACAGTGTACCAACGTTCAGCAAGAAATCTTCTGCATGAAGATTCTGAAAACACATTTGACAAGTCCGACAATTCATAATACCTTGATAAATTGTACAGGTGATGAAAAGTCGTGCTCGAATATCACAGTCACCAATCACGAGATAGATAACCATGTATAGAAAAAATAGAAAGAAAGAGAAAGAGAAGAGGACGTGATTTTGAGAAGGAACGAAGATATTATAAGAGATGGGTGTAAGGAGAGAGAGAGAGAGAGAGAGAGAGAGAGTAGAAAAGAATCTATGAAGTTGAAAGAGAAGGAAAGAAAGAAAGAAAAAAGAAACAAATAAACAAAGATAGGAGAACATGGAAACAAAAAACATAGAAGGGATTTGAGAGTTATGGAGGTGTGAGTGACATAATTAGATGAGTACTTCAAATACCTGACTAATTGAACCAAGCGGCGGCTGGATCAATGGATTAGTCAAACGGATTAAAGAGGATTACCAAAGGTCACCGATTCAAACGTGCACACACACGCGCGCACGCAAACACACACACACATACACACACATACATGCGTCGGCGGGAATACATTCGAATAACATTATTAATTCATCATTGCTTGAGTAGCGTTACGTCCTCCGTCATCAACTGACGTAGCATGCCGGCAGAACCCTAATTGTCAAGATGTTTGGCGATAAGACAGAATGCAAAGAGGATTGGATTCGCTCTTTCCCGCAGAACATTTGATCGATAAATAGATAGATAGATGTGAATAGATAGCTAACTATTACCACGCTGAGATAGATATTTACCGAATTAGCTAAATAGATTGATTCACGTATGAAAAGATATGATCGAAATAGCGAGCTGGGTCGGTCGATAGATGGATGAATATGGACAGATAGATACGCACACAAATAGATATAAACAGTCCAGGATAAATAGTCAGATCATATGCGTGGGTGGGAAAATGCGACAGACCGAGTATGGTGTTAATCTATGTAAATCACTTTAATTTTTCGATCAACTGATTGACGAGCAGGGGGGCAAATTGAGGTACATTAAAAAAAAAAAACATGGAAAACAAGACTGACTGCTTCAGGGTCAAATTCTGATCTGATAGAAACTTGAAAGTTATCAAAATATTTCCACTTTTATGAAAACATTTTTACTTTAATGGAAAAAGATCTTAAAATTTAGCCACGTTAAGTGGGCTTATAAAAATAGTAACTAGATGTTTTTCTGGATAAATGGTATGAAAATCTAAATAATTCTAGATATTATTTGAGGTAATTCCGATGTTAACTGAGAACGAGCGTTCGTAACTTTCCATCTTCTCTGTCTCTCTTTCTTTCTTTCCCCATTTCCCTCTCTCTGTCATCCTTTTGTTGATTGGTGACGTGGGGATAGAATTATCATCTCTCTTCCCTTCTCTCTCTATTCATCATTTTAAACTTTTCACTTTTTAGTCTTAACCGGAATTCTGGAACTGCAATTGTTGTTAGGCGAGGAAAATTGAGTCAAAATCCAGTAGGAGTTTAACAATAATTAGTCATTTCTTTTAATTATTATTACACTTGGAAATTCTGTTATACTAATTTCGATGTTGTTTTTTTTAAAAGTCTGGTATCGCCAATTGAGGTAACTTTTTTCCAATTTGGGAATCCAGTGATTAAAATTCAGATGTTTTTCGAGTCCGGCAGTGGCTTCCAAAATTAGAAAAATTGAAACAAAAAACATCTAATTTGGCAACATACTAGGTTTTCAAAAAAGAAAAACAAAAACAATAAAGAAAAAAGCACGAAGTAAATCAATACCATGCAAAAAAACTTAATCACTAACAAAATTATCAATTAAAAATGAATAACTGAACATTTTCCCAAGTTCCAATCACTCTAAATAATTATAGCAATTACAGCTCAACTTATTTTTATTTACTAAAGAAATATGAATGAAAAAAGTTAAAAACTGTCAACACAAATTAATCTCCGCTCCGACTGTCAGACACAACCCCTTAACCCTAACTCCTAACCCTAATCCTAGGTTATCATCGCGATAAGATAATGGAAACCGAGCATCCGGAATGTCCTTAACTCTTTTTCATTTACATTCAGATTAAGTTATCGATAAGTATAACACACACAAAGCCACTGGAGACCTTCTTTTTTTATCAAAAATTTCAAAATTTGTTTTGTTGCAAAATTTGAAAAAATATAACTTGGTATAAAAATATAGTTAATCAATTATTTTGTATTGAAATAGATCGTTTTTTTTTTTGCATCGTAGTTTTGTTGCAACCCGCGAAATCGGAAGGTACCGACCATTCATAATGGTTCATGTGTTTGCTGCATTCATCAAATTTCGTTCGGTGAATCCGAAGTCAGCTTGGATGATTCAACGAGTTTGTTAAAGCCGAATTTCGTTACACCGAGGCTTGTTATGGTGAGGATTTGCTTCCATCATGAAACGACACACGACAGCCTTAAAACGCACGCACTACTTAACCTATCTGAACTAAAGACTGTGCGCGAAAAGCCTGACAAAGGATCGCAGTAGCAAATTCGCCGAGCATCAAGCAAGTATATATATATATATATATATATATATATATATATATATATATATATATATATATATATATATAAATATTTATATATATATATAGAGAGAGAGAGAGAGAGAAAGAGAGAGAGAGAGAGAGAACGACTGCAAATGCTCTTAACTCTGCAATGTCTTACGTGTAAACCTTCCTGTTTCATTCTTACATCTTGTGTCTAGTGTAAGGCTAACTGATTGATGTCCATGGAAAGTAGGAAAACAGAATATATATATATATATATATATATATATATATATATATATATATATATATATATATATATATATATATATATATGGATATATGTGTGTATTGGCCAGGCGATAAAGCTAGAGAAAGATCACAAAAAATGAAATAAAACGGTGTGTAACGATTAGTTGGAAAGCATTTGGTATGAATAGAGACATACTAAGAGACAAATTGCTAATATGCTTAAAACATCATTTCTACAATCAGCGCTTAATATCAGCTATGGTGTGAGGATTCAAAACCTGGAAACTTACAAAACTACTCAAAAACTAACTCGTAAGTAATCAGAGGGCTATCGAAAGACCAATGATAGGACGATAAAATTATATCAACGTGGGTTTGAGAGAGGGCCCAGAGTGGAGTAATGGGAAAATACAGGGAACGTAGCTAGAAGATAGCGCTAAAGGTCAACCGATGGGTGTCCGTTGGACAGTAAAAACAGAAGGAAATGACAAGACATATGATGGAGAGATAAGAGAGAAAGTTTTGTCGGTAAGAGATGACAGAGATAAACACAACCATGTTCGTCATAGGAGGAAATGGGAAAGGCCTTTGTCCAGCTGTGAACTCATGAAGGCTGCTGTTTCTTCAGCGGCTGTTGTTACTGCTGCTGCATTTGATATATATGAGCAAAACGGAATTATGAAAACGTGTTTATTTTGTACTAATGTTCTTTGGAAATGTACAAATCCAATTCTCTTTTCTCTCTTTCATCACCAAATATCTCTACAATTAAGGTTCTACTAAAATGTTACAGTCGTCGAGGACGGGGGATCGAATACTATACAAGCAATTATAGGTTAATAATCATATATGAATGTAACCACGCATGTGTGTGTGTATGTGTGTGTATATAAGTGTGTATGTTTGAATCGGTGACCTTTGGTAATCCCCTTTAATCCATTTGACTAATCCACTGATCCAGCCGCCGTTTGGTTCATTTAGTCAGGCATTTGAAGTTCTTGTTTAATTAGGAAACTCACACCATCACCCTGTAATCTTTTTTTCACTTTCACTTTCACTTTGTTGCCCCCCCCTCTTTGTTATCCTTTAATGTCTTTTTTTTTTTGATAGCTTGTTTCTTTTCTAACATCACGCATTCATTTCTGTTCTGTTTGCTTATACCCATCTCTTGCAATATCTTGCCTTATATCTCCAATTCACTTCTCTCCTCTTTCTCTTTCCTTTCAGCTATCTATTCATCTCTTGTGGTTGGCAACTGCGATATTTACTTATGCCTATTCATCACATGTGCAATTAATTGAGAAGTGGTTGATGAATTGATGAATAGTCAGACATGTCAAATGTGTTTCAAGAAGCTTCTCATCGAAGATTCCTCGCTGGACGGTAGGATGGACCAGTTGAGGTTGATAGTGATCAAATCATGACATCACTTGAAAATACTCGTTGAAAATTATCTAAACCAACTTGGTTATGTTAGTCGCTTTGATGTGTGATTTCGGCATGAGTTGAGCTAAAAATAACCCTTAGGACAGTATTTCTATGTTTGATTCAATACCTGAACGTAACGAAAATGTTACATGTTTTTTGAACAAATTGTGACGAATGATGAAAAGAGGATAGTTTACAACAATGTAGAAGGTAAGAGATCGTTGTGTAAGTGAAATGAACCCCCACTTAATGTACCAAACATGTTGTTCAATAAACGTATACTGAAAATGAATATATGTTTTACTTTTACTTAGTTTTTGCCCGCTTATGTATATCTCATCCGCGTCGGAAGTCTATGCTCTAGGCCAGGTAAAAACCAGGACTTCTAAGCCGGAGTTCGAGCCTGGTCAACCAATTCCACTCCCCGTGCCGTCAACCAGCCATCTACAGTCGACAATTGTTATAACGGCACACTCAGGGATTTGAAAGTGCCGTTAAAACCAATTAGCCTTTATAGCAGGTGGATTTTATGGCGACTTTTCATCACCCTTAACCGGTGTAATGCTCAACATACGGAATACAGATCTACAAATAAAATGAATGAGACTATAGACTAGACACTCTAGGACTAGATGCGCTTGCAGCACACTTTTTAAAAATTAATTCGGTGGTGGTGGGGGCACATTAACTGAGTTTTGTTAGCAAAACCAAATATATTCTATTATCCCAACAATTCAATTAACCCAGGAAAAATACATTTTGAAAGATATGCAAAATTATACTTAATTCTTCGGCACAATTGGAGAATTCCGGTGACACAAGGTGTCGCGACGCGCTGATTGGAAAGCTCTGCCCTAAATATGATGTCTTGATTCGACCCAACACTGTTCTGCAAGAAATCTCTTGCATAATGCTTCTGAGAACACTTTTGACATGTTTGACCATTCATCATCATCAACATCATCAATCTTTCAACGTCCATAGTTGGACATAGACCTTCCCCAGGATTCACCACACGTCCCCATCATAGGCGTCGCGGAGCCAGTACTTTTTGATCTTGTCTAGCTCGCCTCTCCATCTAATATTCTGCCAGCCTCGATTTCTCATGTGATCTCAGGGGATCCATGTCGTTAGTCCCGATGTCCATCGGTTGTCCGCCATTCGTGCAACAAGGCAAGCCAACTGCCATTTAAGTTTTTTAAATGGATTCTATGATGTCTCTGACTCCTATCTTTTCCTGATGTACTGTGCTGTCTTGTGGTCTCACCATGCGATGCCTAGCATAATTTTCTCATGTGCACGTCGCATAGTTCTCAATTTGCGGACCTGTCTCTTGGTTAGGTTCCATGTTTCACCTTTTAAATAAACTGTACATGTATTGAAAAGACTTACATAAATATCACAGTCACACGATAGATATATCTGCGAGAACGTAGAAACAAACGTGCTGCTCCAACGAGTGAACCATTAAATAGTTGTTATAGAGTATCATTAGAAAGAAAGCCGTTAGAACGAGAGTTTACAGAATATATATATATGTGTATGTGCGTGCGTATAGATCTGTCGTTTTATTTGCTGTCATTTGTGTACTCTACTTTTAAAGGTTAGGAAGGTGACTCTAATGGTTAAACGAGTCGTGAATTTATCACCGACTTGTCTTTTCGTCATTTGTTTGACGCGACAGCAGAGAGTAGTGAATGAAATGTCAGGTCGAACGTCATATAGGAACAGCTGACGTGTTGAACCTCCCGGCATGAGGTTGACTCCCAGCATTCAATCAACGGATGAAGGAATATTGGAATGATGGGATGTCCGAATGATAGAATATTTAAATTTACACCAATGCGGACACAGTTCTTGTGTCCTTCTCTCTTCCCTATTCAGACACATCCTGCTGTGTAAACAATAGCCGTGTCTCAAACAAAGCTTTCATGGGATGATTAGCCCAAGGTCAAGCATTGTTTCATTACCACTACCACTAACCTGGGACGCTTCAGCGGTACCTCACAATACCGCCTGATTTGGGGTTGAGATGCTGCTTCATAATATATTTCTTCTTTTATATATATATATATATATATATATATATATATATATATATATGCATGTATGCATAAATGTATGCATGCATACATATACATATATACATATAAACACGTGTTTATATATATATATATAAACATATATATATAAATTGTTAGCAGATTTATTTCAATACACCATTCAGTCCGTCATTTTTAATGAAAGATGTATAGATTTGTACATAATTATCAATGCATCATTTTTTAAAATTTGAAACTCTATTTTAACCAAGATCCTTTTTTTACACGGTGAATATGTTAGTTGGCCCGGACAGTTATAGGATAATATTTAGCCCAGACAGAAATAAGATAAATAATTGATATACAGAAATCGAGTTTGCGTCCAAGTGAAGGCCTTCTTGGCGCGACACTGCTCTTGCCATTGGACTAAACAACCAGCTGGTAAGTTTCAAGCTTGGATAACTGCTTTATACCCGAATCTTGTTCTGTTCATTAACTGTACATATCTACTCTTTATGTTTCTCAACGCAGATAATTATATTATAAAGATTTAGATATATTATCTGAGAGAACAATGCATCCTACCGATAGTCACCTATTGAGCTGAGACGTAAAACATCCTAATTGTTCTGAAACTAACAAAGAGTTTGACACAATGTCATTTCAATGTGGGAATATTAAACGATATCAAAATGTTGTTCATTTTGCATTATGGAAGCACTTACAGGATATCTAATTTTAGTGTACAGAGTATACATAAATTGAAAGCGTTATTCTTTTATCGTTTTTTGTTTATCTCAACCTGTAACCCCGCTATATTTATGCAGTATTATAATCTTCCAGCACATCGATTTATCCTGCAGACCATTGGTTGTGATTCAATATTCAATAGGTACTCCATCATTGATGCAATATGTCTTACTAGGGGAAGTTTAGTGAATACCAATCAATAGACTTCCTACACAAGTACAAACACACAATGTCTCCAGATATACGCAACTGCAATACGATACAGTAGAAAATCCCAGCTTCACATGAAAATGCCAATCGGAAGGTGAAGAGAAAAACTCAAGAGTTAGGTGTCAAATGTCAAAATTGTTTATTATTCTTTGGGAGTATTTCGATGCATTTCATCAGGGGCCAGTCATCTTTTCCAGAGAAAAATACTTTCGGCGGTTCAAAGAGTAAAAAATTGCTGTTTACATGTCTGATGCTGAAGAAAAGAATGGGAACCACACAGAAATATTCCCTAAAGAAGAGAATGAGAATATATCTGAGTGGTTCCCATTCCTTTCTTCAGCATCAAATATGTAAACAGCAACTTCTTTCTCTGTGAACCAATGCAAGCATTTTTTCTCTCAAAAAGATGGCTGTACCCCCTCCCCGTCGCATTGCATTGTGATACGTCTTCGGAATGAAACATTTAAATGTAATATCTATCTCTTCTCTTCACCTTCTAATTGTCCTTTTAATCTACACTATGTTGGATCACTTCACATTGAGAATTCAAACACACACACACACACACACACTCACACACATATATATATATATATATATATATATATATATATATATATAATACCTATGAAAGTAAGGAAATCCCATTAGACCTAAAAGAAAAGGTAGGTAACAAATGCATCCTTTCAATTGTCACTTATGGAATTGAATCATGAAATCTAACTAAAATTGATCCACAAACTGAGAAATATGCTGAGTATTATAATTAACGCGCCCTCTTTCAGACTTGAGCACTCTTTAAGTTGGGCAACTCGTCCATTATAAGCTATATAGCAATGCTCTTCCAACTCTGGAATGGAGCACTCTGGTGGACGGGATTATCATCTTGTTCATCTGCTGGTCATGTCTGCACTGTAGTTTCTTAACACGGACAATTTTACCGTGAGAAATGGATACATAATCCGAGGAAAATAATTATAGATGCATCATTTCATTTTGAAACTCGTGGGCCTTCGCCTTTCCGCCGGTTTGTCTATCTCAAAGTAGAGAACGATTCTACGTTAAAGCGGATATATATATTCAGGTTAGCAATATAGCATGATATAAAGCAAAGTCTGATATGTGATGGATTCATTTCATAGAGTGCTCTATACATTCAACTTTATACTTTGAAAGTCAAGTTGTTTTAGAGTAGAGCGGGAAATAAATAATAAGATGTGGATTCGTTACACAAACTAGTTCACGTTTTTGCCTTCTCTGGGCCTCATCAGGCGAAACAAGATTCGCCTGATGAGGCCGTGAGTGGGCAGAAACATGTAGTAGTTTGTGTATCGAATCCACATCTTATATATATATATATATATATATGTGTGTGTGTGTGTGTGTGTGTGTGTGTGCGTGCGTGTGTGTGCATATATATGTATATATATGTGTGTATATACTGATAAGCAGACAATAAAATAGAAAAAGAAATAGAGATGGGGATGTGTGTGTGTGTGATGTGTGTGTGTGTGTATATATATATATATATATATATATATATATATATATAGAGAGAGAGAGAGAGAGAGAGAGAGAGATGGGGAAACGTCAATGAGTGACAAACTTGGCTAGAGAGAAATTGTTCTTGATTCTGACCGGGTCAAGTACCGTTTGAAGAATAAAAAAAGTACTGAGGAAAAAGCTGAAGAAAATTGAAAAGAAATGAATTAAAGAATTGAAAACACCAGCCTCGGTTTGAAAAAAAAATCGGACGAATCAGCAAATATCTCAAGAGGCAATAAAAAAAAACTTTTTTCAACGACAGCCCGTTGCGACTACTTCACCAAAATCCCCCTTCCTCTCTTCTCCTCCCCATTCTCTACCTTCTCCTTCACTCTCTATATCCCCTCTCCTCACCGCTCTCTTCAACAGTCTCATGCAATCATCATCATCATCATCACTGTAAGTCCGTCCATTGCTGGACAAAGACCTTTAAAAAAATCTTTCCATGACAACTGTGATTGCACTAACCTTTGATATATATATATATATTATATAGGAACAAAATACAATTCAACAATAGTTTTGTCTTACTGGTGTATCTTTCTATCTCATCTCTCCATTTCATGTCTGGTCTTTTCCTATTGCTTCTGCTGTCACATGGGCACCAATTTATTAACCCTTTGCTGCATCTGTCGTCTTTCCTTCTCGCTAAATGTCCAGCCAATCTCCATTTCTGAAATTTGAATGCTTGCATGATACCTTTCACTTTGATCCACACTCATACCCACGTTCATGTTTTTCTATCTCTTTGGTTTATTCTTGGCAATGCTCTTTCCATTATAACATAGCATAAACAGAGATCGTACCAGCAATAATTAAAAGATATATGATGTCATTGTTGAGCCACAACAAGATGGTATTGGTTAGTGTAGTGTATCTTATTTGGTAGCCACTATATATATATATATATATATATATATATATATATATCGACACCGAATGGTATTCCGCCGGATAGTGGCTATATATATATATATATATATATATATATATATATATATATATATATATATATATATATATATATAGCTGAATGATAAATCATTACGTGTGTGTATGTGTATGCTTTATAGTTTAATGCTCATTGCACATTAACCATGAACAGAATATCGTTATTTCTGAGATTATCTCTGCTACTACCCTTTATCATTGTATATTCAGAAATTCGATGTTACTAAATTTATTGCGAAACATATTCGGAAAAGAACGATATAGTAAATCAGCGCTAAGCGGGATCGCGCTAAGCAGGGTATTACTATATGTAGACCTACCAGAAGCTCGCTTTAGTCGAAGTAAACCATAGCAAGGTAGGGCTATGCCAACCAGAGCACTAAAAACCGTCTCAAAGACATTACGGGCAAGTTTTGAAAAGGGAATGGGTTTTAAGGAAGAGTTGAGAGAGTCCAGGCCACAGCAGTATTGAGGGTAGTGATAGTGACAACAATAACAACAACAACAACAACAACAGCAATAATAATAATAATAATAATAATAATAATAATAATAATAATAATAATAATAATAGAGATCAAACTAATTAGCAGGAGTTCGATGAAAGTAATTAACACTACGGCTGTATCAGTAGTAAGATACTCAGGACCATTCCTTGGATGAACAAAAGAAGAACTCCAATCAATGGACCGGCGAAAAAGAAAGCTTATGACAATTCATAAGGTCTTACATCTCAGAGATTATACGAGAGACTGTACGTGAAGAGGAAAGAAAGCAACAGAGGACTCATCAGCATAGAAGACTGTATCCAAAAAGGCCAAAACAGGACTAGAAAAGTATGTGCAAGCAAATAGTGAAGACATTATAAAGAGCTCCCGAAGCAGCGCAACGAACAACAAAAAAGGTTGCAAACGAAGGAGCAGCACAGCAAAGAAAGAAAGAAAAATGAGGACAGAAAAGACTATAAGGAGAATTCAAAAGACAGATACATGATCTTGTCGACGAGAGATCATGGACATGGCTACGCAAAGGAAACCTGGCGAGAGAAACAGAATCACTCATCATGGCAGTCGAAAACAAATGCATCAAGACAAACAATATCAAAGCAAAAATTGACAGAACCCAAGCAAACAGCACATTTCACCTATTTAGAGAAAGAGATGAGACCGTAAACCAGATAACAAGTGAATGTTGTCAACTAGCCCATAAGGAGTATAAATGCAGACACGATAGGGTTGCAATGGTGATACACTGGGAACCGGGCAAATGGATGTGGTTCAACCATTTAGAAAAGTAGTACCAGCACAAACTAGACATAACCCTGAAGAATGGAAGTCACAAATTACTCTGGGACTTTGACATCCAAACTGACCGGTAATCATGGACAAGAAAAGGAGAACCTACCAATTGAGAGACGGATCACAGAGTAAAAAGGAAAGAGAATGAAAAGCTGGGGAAATATCAGGACCTTGCGAGGGAGCTGAAGAATGTGTGGAACATGAAAGTCAGGGTTTGTACTAGTAATATTAGGTGCTCTCGGAACCGTACCAAAGACACTGAAAGCGAGATTGAAAGAATTGGGGATAAAAGGAAGGATTGAGACTTTAGTACTACAGGGGACTGAACGAATACTGAGGAGAGTGCTATAAATATGAAATGTACGACCCTAGCTGTTGGCAATGTCGGGGTGGGGGTGTACAAACCACAGCGCCGTTTTGATAGGTGAGGAAGGTATGAGAGAAGGGCTATAGTCCTGGGAGACTTACTGTCACTCAGCCTCAGTGATGACCGCCGGGCAACTGGATTATCACTGTAAAATACAGCACTGCTCTAGGTTGTGAGAGTGTGAAGAAGAGGACTGGAGACTTGAGGAAACTTGTTGTCACTCAGTCTCTAGTGGTGACCACCTGGCAACTAGTGTGAAAATGCAAAATAATAATCATCTTTCACTGTATCATACTAGTCTCATTGACATGAAGCATATAAGAGCGTCGAATTTTGTAACAAATGAAGCAAACGACAGAAATGAAGTTCGTTTCTTTCTTACAATAGAGAATTATTATTTGTAAGATATCTGGGTGAAGCTTCAATTCAGCAAACCAGATCATTTTAAAAAAAATGAAAATGTATTTCTTTTTCTTAGATTTTTTCTGCAATTAAAATATTAATTATTTTATTGAGTTCCTCGAGATCTCGCTCGCGTTTAGCGTGGATTTGTTGTACGTTTCTTTTTTCTTCCAAACGTTATTCTTCTTCAAGTAGACATTGGTTTTCTATAGCATTTCTTCTATACAGAGAGAAAAGAGAGTAACGTTTATGAAAAATAGAATGATTTAAAGGCCGTATACAATTTAAATCTTGCGCTTTTTTAGCCAATATTATTCAAACTACAAGTATTATTTACAAATAAATAGTTAACAAAGACAATTTGAAGGTTTGAAGTAGTGTCTACGAGAGTTTGACTCATTTACTATAAATTATATAAACCAAACCAGGTATGGCGTCAAAATGGGTAGATTTTGAGCTGTAGTTGTTCAGTTAAAGGTTGAGTTGCAGCACGTAGCTTCGCCCCCAACATTGAAAATCTGCTCATTTTGCCTAAAAAGAAGGATGTATAACCAATGCATCCTCCCAATAGTCACTTATGGAACTGAAACATGGAACCTAACCAAGAGACAGACCCACAAATTGAGAACCATACAAGTTGCACATTAAAGAATTATGCTGGGCCTCACCTGGAGAGATCACAAGACAGCACAGTACATCCAAAAAAACAAAAGTCAGGGACATCATAGAATCCATTAAAAAGCTCAAATGGCAATGGGCTGGCCATGTTACACGGATGGCAGATAACCGATGGACATCATGACTCACAACATGGATCCCCCGAGATCACATGCGAAACTGAGGCTGGCAGAATATTAGATGGAGAGACGAGCTGGATAAGTTCAGGAAGTACTGGCTCCGCGACGCCCATGATAGAGAAGTGTGATGAATCCTGGGGAAGGTTTATGTCCAATGACGGACGTTAAAAGGCAGATGATGACGATGAAATAATAATAATAATAATGATAATGATAATAATAATAATGATAATAATGATAATAATAATAATATCTGTACCTCGAATAAATTAATCTCCATAGCTCGCGCGTGTACCGAAACTAATTATCTAAAAAATCATCTAGAATTATCAAAAAAAAAAAAAAGATCTTTTATCTGAAATCATTATTATCTAGAGTCTCGGTCCAAAATGACCATATAGACCCATGTAAGCACTTTTTTGAAAAAAATGAAAAATAAATGAATAAAAACGTTTTTTAAATAGTGCTTGGTGTTGAATTCATGAAAATTCTCAAGGTTATAGCATCCAAAATGTGACCACATACACAAACACACACACGCACACACACACACACACACACACACAAACACACAGATAGATGGATAGATAGATTCAGATATTTGAAGAGAGAGAGGAATGCAGCCCACCTGGCTGGTTGGCTGGACCATTTGAGGGGCTACGGTGATTCGATAATAATAATAATAATAATAATAATAATAATAATAATAATAATAATAATAATAATAATAATAATAATAATAATAATAATAATAATGTTACAGGAAGAATGGCGTGGGGGAGGAAATCGGCACTCAAAACTAAAAGTAATTCAAATTCATTTCTCACGCGCAGTTCTTCGGCTGCTAAAGTAAAAGCCATACTCTTGTCTAGAGATACAAATATGGTAAAAATAAATGGATTTCGACTCAAAGAGTCTTAAAATAAATTCTATGGAGAATTGAGCTGGCAAATAGGACTGCAGAGAAGGTCAGGACGACGTGGGAGAGGGGGAGAAAGAGAGAAAGTATGTGCGTGTGTGTGAGAGAGAGAGAGAGAGAGGGGGAAGTGAGGTACGAGAAGGGGCAAAGATATTCTTTATGAAGAGAGAGGGAATGAAAAATTAATGAACGTTTCCTTTTTTTTCTTTTCTGTTTAAAGTATTGAAAAGACAGACGAAGATAGATAGACAGATAGATTGATCGATAGGTACATATGTGTGGTTATCCATCCATCTCACTATTTTATACCTACTCTCTCTCTATATCATTATTTCATATCGATCTTCTATTTTCTCTCTCTCTCTCCATATATATATATATATATATATATATATATATATATATGTATGTATATATATATATATATATATATATATATATATATATATATATATATATATATATATATATATATATATATATATCTCAGTCAGCTCATATCTTTATTTATAACTGTCTATATATTTCAGGCTTTTAATATCTACTTCTCTCTCTCTCTCTCCTCTTCCTCTCTCTCTCCTCTTTCTCTCTCTCTCCTCTTTCTCTCTCTCCTCTTTCTCTCTCTCTCTCTATCTCTACCTATCTATCATTTTTATATCCTAGTCCATTCATATCTATCTATTTGAATCTCTCTCTCTCTCTCTCTGACATTGAACACCATTGCAGTCGACCCAACCTCAATGTCCTCTATAGGAGTCCTTGCAACGTAACCAATCGTTTGGAGCAGCCCACACATCTGTATCTATAGATGAAAGCCCCCAAACACTTGAAGATATCAGAAGCGTGGTCCGACACCTCGCGACTAACGCTAGAGTTTAAAAATAGCCGAGGCAGATCGATAAACGGCCCCGTTCGTCTTTCGGTTGCATCTCGGAAACGATGGTCGCCGTGGACAATAGTGAGTATAGCAAGCAAGCAAGCCAACAAGCAGCTTTTAGCCTGATTTGGATACATTGTCTGCACTTCCAAACCGACGATATGTATAGAAGTGTTGCTTGAGAAATGGACTCTCTCTCTCTCTCTCTCTCTCCTAAGAAGCATGAGATCTTCAAATAAACGGACACACACACACACATACACACACACACATACATATGAGCACACGAGCACACATACAGAGTTTTATAAGCAGAAAAATAGTGCCAGCAACTCGCTCTTCATAGATAAAGCTGAATTTGAAAACAGAACCGTACATGACCTATTTCATTTCCAAAAACCAATATATTTATCTCTCTTATCTTATGTACATTTATTTATCTATAAATATTTGTGTGATCAAACATGAAGTCTTAAGCATTTCTGTGAGGTATTATTCTTTTTTTTTATCACAGCATCTTATTTTATTATAATGGTATATTTTTAGTTCTATTAATCTATTTCACATGGACAAACCCATTTTAACTTTTGGATTATAACAGGAATCAGACGAACAATAAACATGAATATACAACCAATTATACAATTAAACACACTAAATTGCATACATACATATGTGTGTGTGTGTAAATACACATGTGTGCATGTGAGTGTGTAAATACACACACACATGCACACACATATATATATATATATATATATATATATATATATAATTATAACTTGATTAGTGCGGTTAATTCGTTCCAAACTTTCTTCACTGATCAAAGCCACACTCATATATATATATATATATATATATATATGTCTGGAGGGCATCCAGTTGTTTTATAATAACGAAAAAATAGCCAACCTAGGGCAATGCTGCTTTAGTTCCCCTGCAAAGTATTCCCCCTGGATATCACGCACTTTCCTTGCAGTCCTTTCCTCTTTTTCAAATAATCAACAAAGTCCTCTTTCAGGATTGCCATTAGCTACCTATTTGCATCCATGGCCTGAAATCTCTATTGTTACAGATCCGGTCTATCCGACTCGGACAGATCTAGCAAATGTAATGTTTTGCGAAAAAAAACAACAAAAAAAAAAACTGTAAGGGACGAATAATCTACTTGTTAGGTCATCGTAAATGCAAAAGTCAAACAGTGCACAAGTTCACATAATGGCTTCTCATCAACTGAGCAACCCTGCAGGAAATGTCTATTTACTTATGTGCAGTAAAGCCCTCTAAGATTGGTTGCTAAGTGAAATCAAAGCCGCGATCGGTGGTATGCAGTACAGATTGGAAATGAAGAGTAATCCCCTAGTATGACTAACATTTCTCATCTGATCCGGGTTTACGATAGATAATTATAGGAAATAAAACGAAAAAAGTATTTGTCAAAAACTTTTTAATAGTCAACAATGCTCTTTCTAAGAATCTCGAATACTTTAGTTCGAATACTCTGTTGCTTTGCTACAAGTGCAATGTTGATAATTTGGCAAATCGGAAGGTGAAGAAATATTTGAGCTGAAAAAACTGGAGTCACACCTCGACATTTTTTATTATCATGTGGGCACGCTCTGATGCATTTCGACAGTTGCCAACCACATTTTTCAAAAAAGCTTTTTGCAGTTATAGAGAAAAATGTACGCGGTTTGTATGTTTGAAATTGAGGAGTGATATGAGAAGATTTCTGTGTTGCTGGTTGTTTGATAGAAGTGGGAGAGTAAGGTTCTTGCATCTGTGGCGTTCGGAGAAGTAGGGCTAGATTTGAGTAACTCATGCTGGTTTGGCCTTCGCTGCCTGATCGGTAATTAGAGTCTCACTGGAGGATTGTTCTAATTTCTGATCCCTGTTTCTTACTTGCGATCGAAGAATGACGATCTGCGAGTTGCGATAAAACCCCACGAAAATCAAGGTGGAAAGAAAATATTAGTCTAAAAATTCATAACAATATAATAGACTGAAAATGGTCATTTCAACTTTTGGTAAGTTTAGCTCAGTTGGTAAGAGAGCCACCTACAAATCACTTGGTCATGATTTCAAATTACGATAGGGAAATGTTAATTTTGTGTATCGGTTTGGTTTAGCGTGACAGGACTGACAAAGAGTTCACTCCTCTGAATTGGGTGAGGATTGTTCCCTATTCTTGTTCTTATTCTTGTTGTTGTAACAGGGGAAAAACAAAGTCTCCAACTCCAACTTGGACTTGAATTCGACAAAAGGCGTTCGTCATGGATATAAGGGAAAGAACATCAATCAGTGTTCAAATATTTTTCTTTCTCTTCTTGTTCAGCCAAGAAAATGTCATTTGGGGTAAGCAGCTACTGGCGATGATTGGGTTTTTGATCGACATTCAAGTTAACAAGATAAAAGCTTTCCATTGTTCAACCAAGATATTTCAAGCTACTGCTCCCCATTCCTTTCTCTCTTCTCTAGAATTCTGAAATACCACACTTGATAAGGGCTCTTTCTTTCTCCCTTCTCTTTATTAAATATCTCCTCTTGAAATCTCCTTATCGGAATAAGAATCTCAACACCTGAAAGGTCAATTGTAAAATTATCATAATTCGAGCTTTTAAAATAATCACCTTCGGTGACTTAAGAAAAAACCACAGACATATCAGCCCTGTAGCAGAGGAATCCACCTGTATCTCAAAATCTCTGCACAACAACACTCGTACAGTTATGATTGATTCGACCCTTGCCAAGGTTGATGTAGGGGTAGAAGCATTTTGCTACTGCTACCTAGGCAGGATGGTTAGGTAGTTATGGAGGACTGTCTGGATGAAACCACCCTCTTCTACGTCAATCATCGCAGCATGGAGATGTAGAATGTCATAACGGCTCAAGTGTATTGGGTGCAATGAAGGTGTGTTCCTTGATCAGATAAAGAGCATATAAACAAAGATAAAACATTTTGGGACAAAAACGTGTGATCTGGTGGGATTCGGACTTTCCAGTCATCCAAGCAAACAATACGATTGGCCGAAAAAGAAAGAAAGTTCACACCCACAATTTTGATGAGGATGTTTTTGTTGTTCTTGTTGTTTGAACAGAAAATTAAAGTCAACTCCAGTTCGATATAAGTGTATCATCTTTATATTTTGTGTGGACCATTGCCCATGTTATATCTTAGTTGTGGCGTAATTTAAACTTCTTAGAGTACGCATGAAGAAGGTTATTGGATGAAACGTTCAATTTTTCATACCGAACGAGTACTTACTGTCCTCGCTGTATTAGCAGGCTAATCTCCATGCCTTACTACAGTAGAGAGTTCGATCTTCTGTGTGTTTCCCCCTGCTGTGGCTTGTGCAAGACGAGGCTAGAAGTGGAAGTACAGGACTTGCCTTCTAGCCAGGATAGTTGGGTATTTCCAACCTTGGAAAAGCTCAGATAAAGAAACAACAGAACTCCACCAGTTTACTGGTTGGCTAAGTCCAGTTGGTTTTCCCCTTGCCTTACCTCATCTCCGGACGATACTGATAAGAATATATCGGATGCTAGTTACTGGGGTTTCGACTTCAAGGCAGTACCTACCCATTACAAGATCATAGGGCATGCATTAACACCTGTGATTTCGGCCACGAGGAACTGGGTAAATTTTGCCGCTAACCACATTCAAATATGTTTGTTCCTCTGTCCATACTCCCGTAATCTTGTACAAGGTTGTTGTCCTCAGTACTGGGCGAGTTGGGCAAGATAGACTGACGCCTATCCCTATCTAAGCTTCCTCGAACGTACTCTGTGTATAGTGTATAGCAGAGAGTCACTGAACACCATTTTAAAAGTCTTTGATATGGTTTGGTCATGGATTGAATCTATAGGACCGGAAGTAAACGCTCCACTACTGAACCTCGGTGATCGGTAATGTGTGTGGGTCCACGTTGAATACTGAGCATATTTTCTGCTTGCAGGTAATCGATTTTATATCCCCATTCGCACAGATTTCAAACTAAGGAAATCATTAATCATGTACTTGTCAACTCTCCTCCACAGTAGTTTGTCCAAAGATTTGCTCTTGAAACTAGACTTGTACACGAATATATAGACTGAATCATTACCAAACGAAGCAGAACACTAGTGCGTGTGAATAAAGGTTTGATTGCTCGTACCTTTTTTAAATTCTTGCTGGGAGACGGGCACGAATTATTTAGCAAGGTACGATGGAAAAATTGAAACTTTTTCAACTGCTAAAATGAAGTCCCCAGACTAACTAAAATTGCCGCAAGTTTAGATGAGTACATAATTTTCTTGATTTATTGTTCATTTCCTCATTGTTCTGTGATAATCTTTAATGCCTGCCTATTCATCCAACTCTGTATTACATGCTTGTAAATGTCCTATGCGTCGAATCGTTGGTCAAATAGCAGAAAAAAAAAAAGAAAAAGTCTCCCCTAAATGCCGAAATCTAAATATCTAAAAGCTAAACTGAAAAAAAAAAAAAAAAAAAGAAAAATCTCTAAATGTGCACCAATTCCGTATATTCCAAAGAACCCTAAATCCCCTCCCCCGAAATTAACCATAAATCTACAAGGAAAAAAAAAAGAAAGAACCCTCCCCCAAATGCCGAAATCTAAATATCTAAAAGCTAAACTGACCCTATACTCCCCCCCCCCCACTACCTCGACCTAACTTTGACTTGCCATAAAAAACAAACGAATGTAGGGTTGGATATATCAAGGCTGTATCTATTGTCAGTAGTAAATTCTTGCTGGGAGACGGGCACGAATTATTTAGCAAGGTACGATGGAAAAATTGAAACTTTTTCAACTGCTAAAATGAAGTCCCCAGACTAACTAAAATTGCCGCAAGTTTAGATGAGTACATAATTTTCTTGATTTATTGTTCATTTCCTCATTGTTCTGTGATAATCTTTAATGCCTGCCTATTCATCCAACTCTGTATTACATGCTTGTAAATGTCCTATGCGTCGAATCGTTGGTCAAATAGCAGAAAAAAGAAAAAGAAAAAGTCTCCCCTAAATGCCGAAATCTAAATATCTAAAAGCTAAACTGAAAAAAAAAAAAAAAAAAAGAAAAATCTCTAAATGTGCACCAATTCCGTATATTCCAAAGAACCCTAAATCCCCTCCCCCGAAATTAACCATAAATCTACAAGGAAAAAAAAAAAGAAAGAACCCTCCCCCAAATGCCGAAATCTAAATATCTAAAAGCTAAACTGACCCTATACTCCCCCCCCCCCCACTACCTCGACCTAACTTTGACTTGCCATAAAAAACAAACGAATGTAGGGTTGGATATATCAAGGCTGTATCTATTGTCAGTAGTAAATTCTTGCTGGGAGACGGGCACGAATTATTTAGCAAGGTACGATGGAAAAATTGAAACTTTTTCAACTGCTAAAATGAAGTCCCCAGACTAAAGATGCTGTTGCAACCTTTTTTATTAATTTAACCTCTGTGGACTTTATCTAAGTTAAAAACTTATTATATAAGGGAGAGGTATCCTCCAAGCTGTCCCCACCGGAATTTGCATCCAACTCACTTCGAAAATTGATCCGATCTTCTTTTTTTTTTTTTTTTTTTTTTTTTTTTTTTCAATCGAACCGTGGTGCTCCGAACATCCACTTTCGTTTCACAAGAACAGTTTGGATGTGTATCAAGAGCCGGTGGAGCTCTTTTGCCACTGACCCGCAGTGGACAATCCACCAGACCCCCTGCCAACACGTCCTGGGCCAGCGTGGCAGGGCATGGCCCATTACTCCCCATGATTTGCACACCAAATATTATATCGGCCGTTCCTGCTGGGACCTCGGTACCAAAAGGCCCAGCCATATCACTTGCTTTGGGTGGGGGTGATATGCTCCAAGGGCGACCACCCAAAAACTACACCAAGAGTACGTCAGTTCCTGCTGGGTCATCGGCCCCAAAAGACTCAGCCACATCACTTACTTTGGGTAGGGGTGATGTGCTCCGAAAGCGACTACCCAAATCCTTCACCAAGGGACCATCTGTCCCTACTGAGTCACCGCAGAAACAACGACCATTTCAACAGAACTCTAAGACTATCAACAAGAAAACAAATTTATACATAGGCACATACAACGTCAGAACACTGTCAACTGACATGCACCTAACTGATCTAGAAAGTGAAATCAGAAATGTCAAATGGGACATCATAGGCATTAGTGAGGTAAGAAGACCCGGAGAAGAACTAATCGAACTGAGAAGCAAGCATCTTCTTTACAGCTACGGTAAAGAGAAAGTAAAACAAAGTGGAGTTGGCTTTCTCATCAATAAGAACCTGAAAGACAATGTAACTGGCTTCAAAGCCGTCTCTGACCGGGTAGCTAGCGTCACCATACAACTTTCAAAGCGATACAAACTCAATATAATCCAAGTCTACGCTCCCACTTCACAATCAACCCAACAAGAAATAGACAACTTCTATGATGACTTGAACTCCCTACTCCAAGGCACCAGAAAACACTTCAATGTTATCATGGGAGACTTCAACGCACAAGTAGGACAAGGAAATGAACATTGCGTCGGCAAATTTGGATACAAAATACGCAACGAGAGAGGAGAAGATCTTGTAAACTTTGCGACGGCTAATGGATTCAAAATCATGAACACCTTCTTCAAGAAGGGACCCAGTAGGAAATGGACTTGGAGGAGCCCCAATCACGAAACAAGAAACGAAATAGATTACATCCTAACGGACAAAAACGATATCGTCAAGGACATCCAAGTCCTAAATCAAGTCAATGTAGGCAGCGACCACAGAATGGTACGATGTAAAGTACAAATAAACACCAATAAAGAACGCAGGAAAATGTTCCATACAAAACCGCAGCCTCTAAACATACCAAAAGAGCACGTTCAATCTTTCAAGCTCGAATTGAAGAACAGATTCAGAATTCTTACTGAACAAGACAGCACCAACATCAACGAACTAAGCAGCAAAATGACAACGTCAATAATTGAAGTAGCCTCTACATTCAAGCCAATGGGCAAACAACCCATTAGCAAAATCTCGGATGAGACTAAAAATCTCATGGAAAAACGCAGAAACCTCAAGCCACCGACAACAACGAGGGAGAAAATTGAAGAGGCTGAACTAAACAAATTAATCAAGAAGAAACGAAGAGAAGACAGAAGGAGATACACAACGGCAGTCATTGAATCAACTCTTGAAAAAGGTCGGGGCTTCAAAGCTATAAACAAACTCCTCAACTCGGGACGAAGGCAAATAACTAGCATACTCGAGGAAAATGGAAACCTAACAACAGACAGAGACAGGATTGTCGAACGCGCCAAAGAATTCTACCAAAAACTTTATTCGTCCAAACAAGGACTGCAAAACAATGAGCAAGATACGCAAGACACGGGCAAACAACTAGAGGACTTCCCAAAAGTAACCCCGTGGGAGGTGAAGGAAGCCATTAAACAGACAAAGAAAGGAACTGCCCCTGGACCAGACAACATCACCATCGACCTACTCCGAAAAGCAGGTAAAACCATCAATAGGAAACTGGCCGTCCTCTTCAACCTGTGTCTAAAACACAGTAAAGTCCCAGACGATTGGAATACTGCTATAATAATGCTATTATATAAAAAAGGAAACCCGAAAGACCTCAACAACTATAGGCCTATAAGCCTACTCAACTGTGTATATAAACTTTTCACAAAGATCATCACCAACCGAATCACAAAAACACTCGATGAAAACCAGCCACGTGAACAGGCTGGCTTTAGAAGAAGCTACTCGACCATGGACCACCTGCACTCGATAAATCAACTGAAAGAAAAAGCAGCAGAATATAGACTACCACTTGCCGTAGCATTTATCGACTTCAAAAAGGCGTTCGACTCAGTAGAAATCCCTAAGGTCATGGAGGCCATCAGTCGGCAAGGTGTAGATCCAGTATATGTTGAAGTGTTGAAACATATATACAATCACGGCAGCTCATTTATCAGGCTACATAAAGACTCGGACCCCTTCCAGCTCCAGAAAGGAGTAAGACAAGGTGATACCAGCTCACCTAAACTCTTCACAGCCTGCCTCGAGATGATCTTCAGAAGGCTAGACTGGGAGAGTAAAGGAATTAAAATAGACGGCGAGTATCTGAGCAACCTCAGATTCGCAGACGACATAGCCCTTTTTGCAGAGAACCTGAATGACCTCCAACTAATGATAGATGAACTAAATGAGGAGAGCAAGAAAGTCGGCCTGCACATGAACTTCAGCAAGACGAAGATCATGTGCAACAACCACATTGGAGATAAGAACACTAAGATCGAAATCGAGGACACAGAACTCGAGAAAGTAGACCACTACATCTACCTAGGGCAACGAATCTCCATGAGACCCTCAAAAGAAGAAGAAATCAAGCGAAGAATCACACTAGGATGGCAAGCCTTTGGCAGAGCTAGCTCAACCTTCAAAAATAATAAGATCCCATTAATCCTAAAGAGAAGGGTGTATAACCAATGCATCCTCCCAATAGTCACTTATGGAGCTGAAACATGGAACTTAACCAAGAAACAGACCCGTAAGCTGAGAACCATGCAACGTGCACATGAAAGAATAATGCTGGGCCTCACATGGAGAGACCACAAAACAGCACAACACATCCGGGAAAAGACAAGAGTTAGAGACATCATAGAAGCCATAAAAAATCTCAAATGGCGGTGGGCTGGCCATGTTGCAAGAATGGCTGACAATCGATGGACATCACGACTCACAACATGGATTCCCCGAGACCATATGCGCAACCGAGGCCGGCAAAATATTAGATGGAGAGATGAACTAGACAGGTTCAGGAAGTACTGGCTCCGTGACGCCCATGATAGAGAAGTGTGGCAAATCCTGGGGAAGGTCTATGTCCAACGACGGACGCTAAAAGACTGATGATGATGATGATGATGATGACCATTTTTAAAAAAAATTAACGTAGACTATACTGTCTGAGGACCATAAATAGAAGTCTATCTGGTTTCTTTTTTTAAATTGTCAAAGGGAGAAAAAGGCAATTAACCAGTCTTGTAAAAAATCGTTTTCTGCGAATGGGCGCCATGTTGTAAGTTGAAAAAAAATTAAATGCAAGAAAGTATTAATAAATCTATGCTAAATGGACATATTTCCGTCCCTTTTTTAACATGAAAGATGCATTTTTTCAAGAAAATGGCGCTCATAACTAAGTATTTTTACGATGAAAAGGCTGCAAACAATGTCATAAAATTAAGCATTATTCATGCGAAAAAGTCAAATGCGAATCGAATTTATTTGTAGCCACACGCATGCGCACACATTGATTTAACTAAAAAAACAGACCTGCGCAGACAATGAATATTTATTTTTATTATACCTGATTCCATACTTATAAGAACAATATCAAAGGGTGTGCGAGTGGCCAAGCGGTAAGCAGCCGGAAAATGAAATCGGTTGTTCGAATTCAAACTTCAATTGGGAAAATCTACGCTCGATCCGCACAAATTCCATTGAGAAAGATGTGAATTTATCTCCTCTCTTTGTACCCATGAACAGAATAGCAGGGAAGACTTGCCTCTTCAGTCTTAGAGAGTAAGCCAGTCTAAAAGATGGACGACTTTGAATTCGAACCGGGAAAGTCCTATCTCTCGGCTAGCGTTTTTAGAGGCTAACCACAGACCGTGTAAGGAACGAGTTCCAGATGAGTATTATTAACGAGACTCTGATGGTACTTCGACGAACCTAGCAAGCCGGAATCGGGTCATATTAAATGCTCAAGTAAGATAAACTCGCGACACCTTCAATGGTACAAGTGAACTGATACAAAAAGAGCAATGACAGGTAGCCTTGCCCAGTGACTCAAATAGTCGTGTTTTTCTTGCTGGTGACAGTGGTTGGTGTACGAACCCAGGAAAAAGGCAAGAATTTTTAATGCTGATTTTTGAGGAGAGCAGCCCCTCGCATTAGAGATTCGCATAGAATAACTTTCCATCGCATTTCACCACATTTATTCCATCGCTGTAATAAATTAATATACGTACATAACATACATGTGTGTGTGTGTAAGAGAGTGAGTCTGCGTTCGTGTGCACATCAATAAGTCCGTAGTTCAATGAAGAAAAAAGCATTTATTCAACATAAATAAATATTTTTGGTTCAATGAAAAATGCTCTCATATTAAAAGCACACACGGAAATTCCCCATTAAAAAATGTCCCCAGTCATAAAAAAGAAGTTGCAGTGTTAGCCTGATGGGGACTGTTTAATTAGATATTTTGTTTTTATTTTCAAATATTTGATTTGATTTTTAAATAATACCTTGGTTTAATGTACTTTTGTGTAAGCTATTTAATATACCAAGTCAAAGATACATTGCTTACATACATCCACGTGGGTGTAACAGAGTAACCCTTTTCATTCAACAATGTGATGATTGAAACATCTTAAATAGATTTCTTTGACCAAGAGGATAGATAAAGCGAGTACCGCTTAGAAACCCCGTAGTGTCCAAAGATAGCTTGTCACGGCCACTCAATTAAAAAGACTTTAGGAAAAAGAAAGTGGAAAGGGGTTTTGTACAGAAAGGGAATATATATTAGGATTCTAACAGAGGGAGTAACAAAACATAGACAGTGAGTTTAATGGTGTGAGTTAGGGAAAAAAGCAGGGTGCAAAAAGAAGAAAAAAAGGTAGATTATCATTTAATTCCGCTATCAGGTAGAAGGAGAGGGTGTATGTTAATCTAGTAAAAGAGATAGTGATAGAGAAGAAGACCCTCGCCTATAAGCTAGGTTTTGCAAAATATCTTATTATGTCATCAGTGTTTATCTCATTTTAAAATAATCAATATATATATATATATATATATATATATATATATTACTTTTGATATATATGAACTTATCATCGTTTACAGCAGGGTTTCTCAAACCTTTCTCATTCACAATCCTTTTTCATGAGGTAACGTGAAGAGATTAAAAAAGAAAAACGTAAGTCACATAATATTTCTTTAAAAACATTTCCAAATCTGATACCGAATAATCTTTATGCAGCCCCTTTTGAGATCGGGAACCCCAGTTTTAGTAGCCCTGCTTTAGAATGTAACCCATTGATCGACCAGATTTTATTGGTATCAGAGATTCAGCAATAAATCCTAAAAAAATATTCCCACGATAAACCTTCTCTCTCTCGCCGTATGGTACTCACAAATTCACGACTAAAGGGGGGGGGTAGGGAAAAAAAACGTTCTCGTCCTGGATTTTTGAGAAAAGGAATCATCATTATTATTCACTGATTTATTCCGACTAATGTTAGTTTTTATCACCACGACGTTTCGGCCACTGTGCCCCCACAAACAGCAACCATCCTACTTCCAAGCTAATTCAGCAAATCCCACTAGAATTCAGTCGCAGACCTAACAACATAAGATGGACTGAGGATTCTTTGAACCTCTTCTCAGGATCAAATGGATAATTGGTTGACTCTCCTTGCTGCTTACATTTGAGCCTAGGCCACTTACCAAGGAATGATTTCTACTCTTAGATGCTTAAGTGGCGGTAGGGGGACGAATCAAAAAGAGCAGGGGAGTGGGAAATTTATTTATCGGTGGGGTCCGAATAAGCAGAGGGGTTGGGAAGTCTATCAATTCAATAATCGAGAGAGGGTTGGAAACCATTGCCACAATTTAGAAGGATCTGAACAAAACGAAGTCGCTCGAGAAAGGTTTATAGTAGCTGTGGGATAGGCATATGGGAAATTAAAACGTACAGTATTGACAGGAACACAAAAATTCTTTTGTTTTCGAAGAAGCATCAAACTGAAAGGTCTCTTGGTGGTACATATAAAAAACGCTGAAATTAGTGGATACAATTAGATTTGGTTGAATTATACATAAACTCAATTAGTTCGACCGAGTTTTCTCTCTTCTCATTATTTATAATAGTTGTCTTTTGTTGGGAACATTTTGACAAATCTATGGTTGCCCTCTCCCCGCCATCTATTAGGGATGAAAGACTGTAGATATACTCTAAAAAATTGATTAACAGGAATTCTCAATAAGATTGAGGATGTGAAATTTTTTTCCAAAATTAATTGGCAGCTGGAGTGGGAGGAGACAATGGGGCACCTGAAAGTAAACGATTCATTTCCTTTCCTGTCTCTTTTAATTATTTTTTTTTCATATACTGCCTTCGTTTCCCTTTTCCCCGCCTTCAATTTTCTACTTCTCCCCGTCTTTCTCTTTTCTTTAGTCTCTCTTTATTGGTTTGAATCTCTTATTTCTCTAAGAAACCTTCATGAACTCCAGATAGTCAGACGAATTAAAAGAAGAAAGAGAGAATGTAGGTCTTCATATAAACTTCAGTAAAAGCAATGTTATGAGCTGCAAATATGTTGAAGACAAAGACGATCAAAATTGAGAGCACAGAGGGAGATGAAGTAGACCACTACAACTACCTGGCACTACGAATATCCATCAAGTCCTTCGTGAAAAGAAGAAGAAATCAAACGAAGAATCACCTGAGGCTGATAAGCTTTCGGTAGAGCCAGCTCAACATTCAAGAACAAAAATCACATCAGTTTTGCAAAAAAAAAATCTATTTCTAATGCATCTTCCTGATACTTACTTATGCAGCTGAAACATGCAACCTAAAACATTGGCTCTCAAACCGAGAACAATGCAGCGTGCATGGAGGAAGGCCATTCTTAACAACGCATGGAGAGGTCGCAAAGATGTTCTCATCATCATCAGTCTTCTAACGCCCGTCGTTGGACATAGACCTTCCTCAAGATCCGCCACATTTCTCTATCATGGGCGTCGCTGAGTCAATATTTCCTGAATTTGTTCAGTTCACCTCTCCATCTTGTTTTTTGTCGGTCTCGATTTCACATGTGGTCTCTGGGGATCTATGTTGTGAGTCGTTATGTCTATCGGTTGTCTTTCATTCTCGCAGCATGACCAGCCCATTGCCATTTGAGTTTTCTAATGGATTCTATGATGTCTCTGACCCCCGTTTTATTTCTGATATATTGTGTGATCTTTTGATCTCTAAAGAACATTCTATCTAGGAAAAAACAGGAGTCAGAGATAACATAGAAAACTCAAATGGCAATGTGCAGATAATGGTGCTAAAATATTAGATATTCGCTGGGCAATTCAACCATAGCCTGAGCTACCCCCAAATTAGTTGGCTTGGCAGAATTCCGTATGTTATGCTAAAAATTCAAAATAGTTAACCATCTTATGTAAAAAGTATACGTAATTTTAAGAATGACTTATATAAATTTAGATCATCTTGGATGAAAAATAAATCAATAGAGCAATCTTGGGAATTATCAGCTGAAATATATAGAAGAATTTAGGAAAAATGAATAAATAAAATGTGCCTGGTAATTGTTTCTCTGTACTGTTAAGATTTGAGTTTTAAAAAAGTTTCCTATATTTTTTCAACTTAATTAATGTATATTTCAATGTTCGATACATTCTATATGAAACTAAAGAATGCTTAACATTTTTGTCAGGATATATCCCCTTTTACCTGAAAACAAAGGTCGTGGGATTCGGATATTTTACTCAAAATGGTTATAGGCTACATTTCTCTCTCTTTTTAAATCCGTTATTCGTTTAAGCGCAACATGCATTCAAGATCCGGATGAAAAGTGATGATTCAAATATTAAAGAACGGAAGCTGAAAACGTCTAGAATTATTGCATCGTAAGTTTGTGCTATTCTCATCACTAAAACTAAGCAAGTCGGAATTATTATTTCATTTTTTTACATTCTGTGCATTTATTTCAAAAGGGGTTCAGTTTTGCTTTTAGCATCCATACCTTTAATCACCATGTGGTTCTGTGAAGCTTAATTGGTCGCGCTAAATTCATGTTCAGATTACAACTTTCATATTTTGCATACATAGCCCCAACATATATCCGAATTCAATGGTATTCAAAAACAGAAAAGATTCGCATACTTAAACCAGATTCTAGACTCTTCTCAAAGTTTATATACATCAAGTGGGGGCGTCAATAAAGAGGGAGATTGGTTTTCTATTGTTATGATTTAATAAACTGATCTTCCATGACTAATACGTCCGCATAAGATGTTCTTGACCCCGAAAGGCGAGGGGTCAATTCTTTTATCATCAGTATTTAACTGACCCCCAACCATCATAAATACATCGATATCTATTGCATTGAGTTACAAGCCTGTAGACTAGACACACATTTCATAATTTGTATGTGAAAACTCAAATTACATCTGAATGAATTAGTATGAAAAGAAAAAAACGTTTCCCTGCTTAAAATTCTATCAGGTTTTATTCTCAACACAACAAAACAACAGTTCAATAACAGCTGAATCGGTAAGGCCAAGAGATTTGCATGAATGTAATTTCTAGCATCTGTAATAAAATTTCAAGGAAATACAGAGATACATAAAAGTATTTGGGGTTACTTAAAGTTGGTTCTAGATCATTTTAGAGTCTCTATAATTGAGTCGGGAATCAATGTGAAAGGGGGTCACTAATCTATTGTTATCAAGTAATAAACTGAACCCTACAATGATATATATATATATATATACATATATATATATATATATTTATATATATATATATATATATATATATATATATATATATATATATATGTATATAAATCATTGGAGGGTTCAGTTTATATGTATAAAAAATTAATAATTGTATCATCCACTGACGGCTGTTTTGTTATATTGCAACTCTTCAGTGTGGCTATAGACTATCCGGTATCCCTTCCCACACCACAAGATAGGATCGAAATCTTCACTTCAGACCCAGAGACAGATCCTCTACTCCTGCCTTACGCAGAACGTCTTGGTTAAGACGAAATTCCTCAAACCTTCTTTGTTAAAAAAACTTGGAAAAATCGTAATTTATTTTTGGTCAGTTATCAGAAAAGTATATTATAGTGCATCGAATGTTCAAAACCTCTTGTATTTTGTGAAAGCCTGTAGAGAAAATATATTCTAATTTTTCAACTCCTGCCCTGGATAAAAAGGTGTACAGAACCATTTCCGGGAAATTCACCGAATTTCGTTGAGAACATTAGATGTGGACAGACATGGAGTATTGGAGATAATATGTGCTCCGAAAATTCTCAATGAATTTCAATGAAATTATGTGAAGTGATGAACTATAAACTCTGGAATAAGTGATTGAATTTCGGATCTATGCATAATTATCTTAACCCTGTTGGTAACATTGCAGCTATAAACAATGAGGTGTTTTTTTTCAGTTATGAGCAAATGTTCATTTTGAACATTTTTCCTCATGTAGGCTCCAAAAGAGAACTTTCCTGTCGTAACCATATATGTTGTGCCATTTCAAACCTTAGGTCGCACTTATTGGCAAATATTCAGCTAGATATAATAACAAGTTTTTTTTTCAGTTATGAACATAAGAGGCTCATCTCCGTTTATTTGGGGCGTTCTGGCCCTTTTTTTTGTCCAGAAAATCCTGAACGAAAAGTTTTCTACAGTAATCATTAATGTTTTGTCATACTCATTTCTAAACATAGATCGCTCTTACGGGCAAATTTCCAGCAAAATATAATGAGATAAGTTTTTCAAATCATGGGCAAAAAGCTTCAGTTCCATTTTCACCCAAAGGGGTAATTAAAAGATTGGAATAGTTTTTTTTTCTCGGTCTTTAGGTACGCAGCTTTCACAAAAAACTCATTAATTTGCTCGTAATTAAAGTTGCACACTACATCCAATATTCCTAGGGTATGGCCCAGTCTATCATATCTATTTTATGAAATTCATCTTCATGAAAGAGAAAGTTTAATAAAGATATCTAATAGTTTTATGTAGGGGGTTTTCTGAGACATGTACGTTATTTCAAGGGTCCCCCAAGGGTAAAGAGTAATGCTGTACCATCATTTGCAGGCTTTTAGCATCCGTCGTTATACATAGACATTCTCCAAGATTTGCCAGACCTCTCTATCGTGGGCGTCACGGAGTCAGTACTTTCTGAACTTGTTCAGTTTGTCATGCCATCTTTTTTTCCTGGAAAAACTGCAATGTATATGAACAAAAACAGTTATTGACTAAAACCCGTTGTATTAATTTCAACTTCTATTTCCCCCAAGAAACAAAAGTATTTAGTTTTTTCTATACTAGGATATCAGTCATTAAAGAATAGTAGACACAAAAATAGATTAAACTTCTCTCAACTCATTCTTAAAAAAAGGCTTCACTTAAATCGCTAGCTATCTGGAACCTAGAGCGGTAAAAAAAAGGATTGATTAATCTCTTAAATCCATGTTTAATGACCATAAGATCTATGTCTTACAGCTCCATATATCTAGAGATATCTACCTAGAGGGTGGGTATTTTCTGGTAGTATTCTTTATGCAAATTGTTCACGGATATGCTAACAGAGGCAATTCAATTCGATAAGTGAATGATTTATATCAAGAAGGAGTGGTTTAATTTTGAGGCGGATCCTGGAATTATTTTCTGATAGAGAGTTATTTTTCGATTTTTAAATACATTTACGTATATGCTCGTGTCTGTCCATTCGATATTTCCAAAAGTTCTCGATAAAGTTGTCCGTAAATTTTGTGAAAGGTTGGGCAATGGTCCAAAAGAGTGATTGGATTTTCGGGCGGATCCATACACAATTACATCTCTCGACAATATGTTGGCAAAGGAATTGTCTTCAGAGTGCTTTCTAGTCTGAAGCGCTGATTTGGGGTATATTTCAGACAGAGAAAAAAGATCAGTAAACTTGCCGTTCGGTTGCATTAGAGATTACGATCAAGTCTATTATTAATTCATAGTCTGTTGCATTCTTGAGGGCCTAAAACTCTTTATTTGATGGAATCAATGCTTAGATGTTGGCTCTCATCTTAAGTGCTAAAGGTATGGTTGAAAGTGACGGTACTTGATATCAATATACATATACATATACACACATATATATATATATATATATATATATATATATATATATATATATATATATATATATATATATATATATATATATATAGTTTAGAAAGCTTTATATATGTATATATATAAATATATATATATATATATATATATAGTTTAGAAAGCTTTATATATATATATATATATATATATATATATACGTTTCGCCATTCATCCTAGCTTTTTCAGAAAAATGTCTGTTATATATATTTATGATTGTGGTCTTAGTGATTAATGATTGAATTATTCTCCACTATTGAGAATACTTGATATCCACTTAATTTAATTATCAATCACTAAGCCCACAACCAGACATTGATCATATAAAACTGACGATTTCTAGTGTCATCATCAATTTTTCTGAATATATATATATATATATATATATATATATATATATATATATATATATATACAAGAAAAAAAATGATAATTGTGAGTGAATCAAAATCTATTCTACTAACGTGTTTTGCCTTTCGGCTTTATCAAAGAGGTAATTTCAAATGAACCAATGTTCGAAATATCCGTTTATTTTGAGTAACAGCGTTTCACACTATCACAATGCCGGAATGTCAAACGACAATTTTTGAAATTGTGGAGTAACTGCAATGCTCAAATGGATCTATATTCGAAAAATCAAAATTAGAGGGTTTAAATGAAGATTATAGAGGATTTTTAGGGTTAATGCTTTTGTGTTATTGTCTGTTGTTGTGTGTGTATAGTTATTTTTGAATGAGAGAATGAGAAGGTGTTTACTCTGCTTCATATTATAATGATCGTGTTTACTAATCGATATTTTATGTTGTTTCAATATTAATTCGGATAAGTGAGGGGACATGTTGAAAGATTTGTGTACAATTGTTCTACATTCCAAGAGTTACGCAGATTCTATTCATCGTCAGAAATTCATTTAATAATCATAATAAATACAAGCAAGAGACTGTCCTGGAAAGCTAAAATCTCGTGTACTCTTGGAGTTTGATTTCCAGACCACTCACGAAATTCACGCAAGAAGACCGGACCTAATAGCTGTGAATTAGGAAAAGAAAACCTGGGATATGGCTGTACCAGCAGACCACAGAGTCATTGTGGAAGAAAGTGAGAAGCTGTGAAAGTAAAACAACCTGGTCCGAGAGCTGAGAAAGGTGTGAAGTATGAAGTTCAGTAAAGCTCCCATAATAGAAGGCACCGAGTCAAAATCACCGGAGGAAGGTTTGAGACTGTGTAGAGCATAGCGTTGCTGGGATCTGCTAGAACACTGAAAAGGGTGCTCGAGATTCAAAACTAACGAACAATCAGGCTTCAGCGATGGCTTCAAGATATCTTCTAATGTGAACACGTTAGATGGGGAAGGTTTAGGGCTGTACAAACTGCAACAATCTTTTGTCTAATTTCTGTTAATTTGGAAGCTGTATAAGGATTTTAAAGTGAACCTTTTGAAATGAATCGTATACTTTTCGCATTCACTGTAGGTTCCAATACAAAACGCTACTTGAAGAACGTCAGCATCATTACATAATAAGCCGTGATGCTCACACAAAAAGAGGGTGTAAGTATACAAAGTTAAAAAGAAGGAAAATTTGGAACCGAAAAAGATTACTAAATTCGGTAATATTCACGTGAATACGTTTAGATCATTGATTTCGGTGAAACTATTCAAGTCGATGTTTCCCGGCGTTCTCCGATTGTGTGGTTGTCTGCTGTTTGAATTGAGTCAAACCGAGAAAAAAGCGGGAAGAGAATAATGGCAGACGATACTTGTCGTCTGGAAATTTTTTTCGCAGTTTCTAAGCGTTTTTCTATTCTTATTTCCCCTTTATTTGCTGAAGCAACATCTGTGTTTAAAAGGTGTCGAGGAGAATTTTCAGTTGAGAAAAGGAGTAATAAAAGTAGAATAAAATTTGTATTATTTGGTTATAATAACAAAAGAATGCTAAATGAGTCGGTGCATTGACTGGATTTAGAAAAGGTATGGAAACGCAATTCATTCTTCAAAAGAAGAAGAGAAAAAAAGGAAGATTCAAAGATAGAATAGGAGTTATAACACAGTCAACTCTCGTTGTAAAGACATTCGTTCAAACATTTGACTGTTAAATGATACATGCGTCCTAACAGCACCTTCGTTTTTATATTCTCGCAAGACTATCGTCGGAGATTAATTTACTGCAGAAGCGCATGGGGATTTCAGGGCATTATTTTGATAAATGAAATTAGAAAACATCAAATAACACCACCTTGAGTAACCTGAGGCATTAGACAAGGGGTAATAAAAAGACATTTTTGTCTGTACTTTTTGGTTTCTCACTAATAAGTATAAATTCCACCCATTATAACAAAAGATCTGTTTTAACGTTATCCTCAAATTCCGAAGGGTGCTGCAATGATAGGAGTCAACTGTTGTAATACTGTCTCCGGCTAAGTCAGTTGGTCTTCACTTCGTACTAATGTCTTTGAAAATGCAGCAATAGATAAATTGCAGGACAAACTGGCCTCTCTAGCCTTAGTATCCCCTCAGTAATGGGTGAATAGTATAGTATACGGGGTTCTTTAGAAACCAGTCTGGGAGATGAACAACTCTGACCCCAAATTAGGAGTGGAATTCCTAAGGTAGACTGGTTCCACTTCTTCCAAGGTCAGGTAGAGGGTTTACTCGTTTCTGCTGATACCATCTGACCCAGCACAACTTGTCGTACGTCACTCGGAGAGGAGGTGAGCATTGTCGAGTATTTTCCATTCCCCTAGAAAATTCTATGGGGGGTAATTACTCAGCATGTCACCCTAGAAGAAGAAAATCGAGTAGTAAGAAGTACGGGGAAGTGTACGAAAAGAAAGAAAGGGAAGAGGAGAGAATATTTGGAAAACAGAGAGACGTAAGAAGAAAAATGAGGAAAGAAGGGAGCTGGGGCAAGGAAATGGGATGAGAGGAACTAGGGGAGGAAGAAGAGTCATAGGAGCTGAGAAGAAGAGGAAGGATGAGCTGGTAGACTTGGTAGAAAAGAAAAAGAGAGAAGGAAGTAAGAAGAAGGAGAAGAAGAAAGAAGGAAAAGAAGAAGGAAAAAGAAAATGAACAGGGTAAAGAAGTATAAGAATAAGAAGACAGAAGAAGGAGAAGACAAAGAAGACGAAGAAGACGAAGACGACAAAATATTTAAGATCTGCTGACTTCAATAAAAACATTTTCCTTTAACTGAAAAAAGATCTTTAAATTTGGCTATGGAAGAGGACTTAATAAAATACTATCTATATATATATTTATAAATCATCATTGTCAGTCTTTTAATGTCCATTGTGGAACATATACCTTCCCTAGGATTCGCCACATTTCTCTATCGTGGGCACCGCAGACCCAATACTTCCTGAATTTGTCTTGTTCGTCTCTCCATCCTGTATTTTGCCGGCCTTGGTTGTGCATGTGATCTCTGAGGTGCCATGTTGTGAGTCGTGATGTCTGTCATTCTTGCTACATGACCAGACAATTGCCAAATGAGTTTTCCAATGGATTCTATGTCTCAGACTCCATCTAGATAATTCTACGTATAATTTGAGGCAATTTCGTTGTTTAATGAAATCTAGCGTCAATGGCTTTCCATTTTATTTTTCTCTTTATTTCACTTTATCTCATTATCTCTCCATTTCCCTTTCTCCCCCTTTTCTCCCCCTTTTTCCCTTCCTCTTTCTCTTTGTTTATTCCCCTCTTTCTTTCTTTTTTATTTGTTTGTTTGTTAGTTGGCTTGTTTTTTTCCGTCGTGGATTGATGACGTAGAAATAACCCCCGCCTCTCTCTCTCTTCTCTTTTCTCTCTATCCACCATTTAAAACTTATCCCTTCTTAGTCTGAAACGGAAGTCCGAAATCGCCATTGTTGTTGGCTGGGGAAAATGAAGTCGAGGGAGTTTAACAAAACTAACTTTAAACAAAAAGAAGAAAGAGTTCCTGTGATCTGATTAAATCGAGATCCTATCGTGCTGAGCCGATTCGATATTCTGAGTTCTAAGGGTGCATTGTAATTGAATAACCCACTGATCACAACGTTTCGGCAGCGTACCCTCTAGCCCTCATCTGATTAGACAACAAAAAATGGAGATATTTGTCTGAACAATCCTTTTATTTAAAATCTTCCCTTTGTACTAGCGATGTTGTTGCGGTTAGAGATGGTAAATGCATTATATCAATCGTCCCCCTTTATTCTCCTTTTACTGGGACATGGGACATAACCCAAAAGACAAACCCTCGATCGACAACCATGCAAGGTGCACATGAGAGAATCAAATTCAATATCACATAGAGAGATCACAAGACTGCACAGTATTAGAAAAAATAGGAGTCACGGATATCATATATTCCATTAGAAAACTCAAATGGCAATGGGTTGGACAGGTTACAAGAATGTCAGACAATCACTGGACACCAAGACTTACAATATGGATTACTACATATCATACACTGACACACACACACACACACAGACACACATACACACACACACACACACACACATATATATATATATATATATATATATATATATATATATATATATATATATATAATTAGATTGGATTGTTTAAATCCGACAGTATGTGGTAATTGTGGAGGTGTTATATCGGGACACATATTTCGTCCGGCACCGGAATTTACCGAATAGCAAATCAAGTAGCCGACCACCTAAATGAACAAAGAAATAAACGTCGTGGAGATTTGACACTGCTCAAGCGAAAATCGGTCCTTCTAGATTTTTTCAATTCTGCTTTGATCAGCCTGACATAAAGGAAGAACAAAGAAAAGAAAAAAGGGAGAACAAAGGAAGGAAAGAGGAAAAGAACAGGTATACACGAAAAGAAAGAGGAAAAGAGAGAAAATATGTACATAGGGGTGCAGTACAACGGGAGTTCACCGGAGCACCGCCCCGGTACCTCTGTAAAAAAATGACTGAATAAATGAATGAGACGAAACGCTCCTGAACCTAAGAAGTAGTCAGCTCCCAAGAAGGTGAGCACTACACCCCTGCACACAAATATTTGTGTGTGTACGTGTGTGTGTGTTTGGTAGTGTGTATTGGGTGCACGATCTTATGTGTATTTCGTGAAATCTTCAGGGTCATTATTTTATAATAATGATCATTTTTATTCAAATAAATTCGGACAGCTCTCAGAAATTCGTAACTCGGGTAATACAAATGTTCCCCTGGGGACCAACCATGAACAAACAGATCCTTTAATCCGGATGAGAGCGAAAAAAAAAAATAAAATAAATAAAATAAAATAATTGATATCTTAAAAATTTTGAAAAAATCAATAATCTTAAAATTTTGAAAGAAAAACAAAATTTAAAATTACGTTCATAATTGAATTTTCAATTGAAAAAATCAAACTAATCTAATAAATTAAATTTCAATTTTAATCATTTTTTTAATTGAAAAAGATTCTTTGGGAAAAGTTGTTTTGAGATTCTGAGATGAATTATTTTGGTTTGGAAGTAGAAGATTGATTCAGGTGAAGAACCCCTGCAAAGCTGCCGAAATAAACGTGGGAAAACAAGTCGAAGTATTTGGAAAACAACTTGGTATGCCGGCTTCGATAAACACCAAAAATAAATGAAAACAGGATCAATGGTGCGTCTACCATCCTTACGTCCATATCCCAACGGGGCTCTTAACGAACTAGTAGTAATGGTAGTAGTAGTAGTCGCACTACTTGTTGTGGTAGAAGTAGGAGGAGGGGGGAGGGTGAGAAGGAGGTTCACCCAAAATCTTCAAATCAATCCAACGTGATATGACCGAGAAACCAATATTTAGAATTAGTTGGAACCAATTTTCATTTCAATCCAACATGATACGTTTGAGGAAATTGATATTTAACATACTAGGAACTGCTCATCGGAGCCAAAATATTTACTGCTCGATAACTGTCATAGTGATGCGTAGGCAGAACTAAAAATACCCATCAAAATATTTGTCACGGTATACTCTCCATGATCAATCCCCCTCCCCTCAAAAAAAAATAGAAAAAGAATGACTACACTGCCCCCCCCCGGAAAAACTTTACATCATCATCATCATCATCATGAATTTTACAAAGACCTCTATTCAAACGAAGAAAGGACGCAGAAAAATGATCTGGAAACAGGAGCCAGGAGTTATTAATTCGTAGATTTCCCCGAAGTTACCCCTGCAGGAAGTGAAGCAAGCCATCAAATAAACAAAGGAAAGGAAAGGCCCCTGGATCCGACAACATCACCATCGACCTACTCAAAAAAGTCGGAAAAGTCATCACCAGGAAACTAACCATCCTATCCAACTAATGCCTCAGACAAAGAAGAAGTGAAACATCGCAATAATAGTGTTGTAATACAAAAAAAGGAAACCTGGAAGACACGAAAAGCTTATTTCGTCCTTTTTTGCAAGGGTAGAGGTGAAATCACAGGAACGACAAAATAAATGTTCTCTCGCTTGAAGACTAAGCTAATGAATGCAAAATACACTGATCCTGTGATTACTAACTGGGTGCATTAATCCTATGGCGTTACGCTAGACTGAAATTGCTCACTGAATTGTGTGCCTAATTTCAGACTATGCTTATGAATATTATATCCACAGCTGATGACATTACTCACTAGGATCCCTAGTTCTGTGACCTTATGCCAGACTATGGTTGTTCTGATAACCTCATGAGTAGCCCAATACTGAGGCCATATACCAGACTAGTATGATGAATGTGATATATACTGCTGCTGAGATTACACAGTGGGTGCCCAAATACTGCTACCTTGTGCAAGACTGTCAATGAATGTAACATCCCTTTTTGATGAGAATTTTCCCTGAGCACCCCTATGTTGCGGCTTTATGCTAGAATAAGCTGTAATATCAACTGTTGGTGAGAGAAGTTGATAACAGATTTTCTTGTATGTTGTTAAGGTATTTCCATCGTTTAATTTGCATTTGACATTGCTGAAAAAATGGAGGAAAGTTGGGAAGGACTGAACAAGGACCGGGCTGAGGTTCTATGA
The DNA here is from genome assembly GCA_963457665.1 of Thysanoteuthis rhombus. Classification (NCBI taxonomy): domain Eukaryota; kingdom Metazoa; phylum Mollusca; class Cephalopoda; order Oegopsida; family Thysanoteuthidae; genus Thysanoteuthis; species Thysanoteuthis major. Next base: position 36,096,183 of record OY735221.1, read on the forward strand.
AGGAGAAGAAGTTTGGGAGATATGTCGGAACGAATTGCGAAGCAGAGAGTTTGAAAAAAAAAAAAAAGAAAAAGAAAAAAAAAACAGCAGGATTGGAATAATGATAATCGAGAAATAGATAGGACTGCATCATCATCATCATCATCATCATCATCATCATCATCATCATCATCGTCTTTTAACGTCCGTCGTTGGACATAGACCTTTCTCTATCATGGGCGTCGCAGAGCCAGACAGGACTGCAATTTGAGGAAAAGATGGGAAAGTAAAAGAAGAAGAAGAAGAAGAAGAAGAAGAAGAAGAAGAAGAAGAAGAAGAAGAAGAAGAAGAAGAAGAAGAAGAAGAAGAAGAAGAAGAAGAAGAAGAAGAAGAAGAAGAAGAAGAAGAAGAAGAAGAAGAAGAAGAAGAAGAAGAAGAAGAAGAAGAAGAAGAAGAAGAAGAAGAAGAAGAAGAAGAAGAAGAAGAAGAAGAAGAAGAAGAAGAAGAAGAAGAAGAAGAAGAAGAAGAAGAAGAAGAAGAAGAAGAAGAAGAAGAAGAAGAAGAAGAAGAAGAAGAAGAAGAAGAAGAAGAAGAAGAAGAAGAAGAAGAAGAAGAAGAAGAAGAAGAAGAAGAAGAAGAAGAAGAAGAAGAAGAAGAAGAAGAAGAAGAAGAAGAAGAAGAAGAAGAAGAAGAAGAAGAAGAAGAAGAAGAAGAAGAAGAAGAAGAAGAAGAAGAAGAAGAAGAAGAAGAAGAAGAAGAAGAAGAAGAAGAAGAAGAAGAAGAAGAAGAAGAAGAAGAAGAAGAAGAAGAAGAAGAAGAAGAAGAAGAAGAAGAAGAAGAAGAAGAAGAAGAAGAAGAAGAAGAAGAAGAAGAAGAAGAAGAAGAAGAAGAAGAAGAAGAAGAAGAAGAAGAAGAAGAAGAAGAAGAAGAAGAAGAAGAAATAAAATCGGAATTTTGATGGAAGGAAAATTCCCGGAAAGGATGATGCTGGCTGCCACTGGGTACGAGTATGGCGGCTCCCAGGAGAGCACACTCTCAAACGGCCTCTGATGAGCCATGTGTACGTGAAAAACGACCGGGTGCACAATCTGGTCCTAGCTTGGCCATATGCTTGGTTAATAGCCGCGGGGTATCGGCTGAAAGGGCACAGAATAATCTTGTTACTGCTTGTGGCACCTGGTATTCACATGTGGGTAAAGATCAGGCTCGACGTCGCTTAATCTCATTGATCTTACAAGAACGATGAAAAGGTTAGACAGAGATGGCAAGAGACGGTTCGGAAGGAAGGGGCAAACAGAGACAGAAAAATAAACTATGAGAGTAATGGGGGGGGGGCATAAAAAATTGAAAGAGGTAGCAACCAGAAGCGAGCAGCGAGCAGTCAGAACCGATTCGCTAAAAAAAAGTGACTACACGTTAGCTTAATTAGGTAATATTTTCCTAACATGACCATAAAATTGTCACTGAAGGAGTTGTAAAAGGCCTGATGATGGACCTGAAGTGGCTGCTGCTGACGATGATGATGTATACATATATGGCTTGGTGCGCCTCGTTAATCGAGTTATGGTTTGCAAGCTAGTTCTCCTGATCATCATCATCATCATCATCATCATCATCATCATCATCATCAGATTTTAACGTCCATCGTTGAACATAGACCATCCCCAGGGTTCGCCACTCTTCCCTATCGTGGGCGTCGCGGAACCAATTCTTCCTGAATTTTGTCTAATTCGTCTCTCCATCTAGTATTCTGCCTACCTACGAAGAAATTACTATTGACTTGTAATTTCGATCCACACAAGGTGTCCTATGCTCGTGGCTCTGTACTAAGCTTAGTAAATAAATACACATGCCTATTGCACACACATACACATACACACACACGCACACATATACACTACTATACACACATGAACATAGACACACATACGTATATATATATGTGCGTGTGCACTTGCATATATGTTGTTACACATATAGTTTGTTATGAATATTTTGCATTTTCTGCAGAGTCAAAAATTAATTTTGTGATCTAATTTTAATCAAACTCTAAGTTAGCTTTTGAGTGTTCGAGCATATTCTCCATTCTTGGGCAAAGGAAAGCGATCTATTCCTGCAGAATAATTGGGGTTTGATTATTTTGCGGATGCTCAGGTGGCGAAACCTTGTACCAGGCATAGTTTCGTGCAGACGATTCAAACGTTATCCAAGATTTAGCCTTTGCAGATGGAAAACATCAAATCTAAATAAACTGAAATTAGCAAACCAGAGACGAATCCTTGTGGAATTTTTAAACATCTTATAGAGAGAATGCGTATTTTGCTTAGCCAAAGAGATTAAATCAATCACTTCCTTGAAATTGTTATTGACACTAGCAGTATCTGATTGGAGTTCGATCCGGCAACCATATCTGCTTGTCTGTATTGACAACTATGTAAATAGATATTGATCTGAAATTTCACCCAATGCACAAATGAGCAAATCAATAAAACCAATTCTTGATTATATTCTTAAAAAATTCTTTCTATTGATTCCAAATAAAAAAAAGGACATTCCAATCGTTTGGTCAATATTGTACGTCTTCCCATTGGTTGAAATCCGAAAGAAAAAAATGACGTCAAAGACTTCTATGTTGCGAAGCCAATAAGCTTAAGACCATTAGAATAGTGTTTATCTAAAGCGAATGCAAATAGGCCTATAAAGAGAAATTTGCTTGGAAGTATTTTTCGTCGTATTAATAGAACCATATTTGTTACTGTGTTATTCAATTTAAATTGGTCTAAGGAACCTCTTCTCGGTCACAAGAATGTTGTGTCCACTTGGCATAGTTCAGTTTGGCATAAGATCACAAGAATGTACTGACACTTTTCCAGAGTGGGGAGCAAAAGATTATGTCTTCAAGAGGGGGAAACATAGGTGCAGAATACATATTAGCAGCAAGCCTGTTACCGATGGACAATGATACTACCTTTTTATATAGGTACATTAAGTTGGGGTTACGATAAAAATTGCATAACACCATAATCATTTATTGACTATAAGGTTCCAACTTTCAAACCCCTTGCCTAAGGTAAGAAGGCCTGATCCAGGAAGGGGGGACAGAGCCCTGTCTGCCCCTGTCCCCAGCAAAAGCCAATGTTAATGCCCACTAACGATCAAACTCTTTACATGAGCAATGAAGTCACCCATCTAAGACCTGATCAGGCTCGACGCTACTTAATTTGAAGCTAAGCTCTGGTGCTTTCAGCGTATTTTGACCGTAAGCAAGAGTCTGAGGCCTCATAGAAACCATTAGGAATCTCAAATGGCAATTGGCTGGCAATATTGCAAGAATGGACATTGTGACTCACAATATGGTTCCCGAGAGATCAAATGCAGAACCGTGGCCGTCAGAATATGAGATGGCAAAACGAACTGGGTAGGTTCAGAATGTATAAGCAGCGCGACGCCCACGATACAGAGGTCTGGCGAATCCAACAGACGATAAAAAAGTGATGATGATTTCCTGAGCATTTAGTGAGGAAAGAACTCACCATCAATGGTTCACAAGTCCAACGCATAACCTACTGCACTACATGAAATGTCTGTCGATAGATGGCATGAAATAACCATCCACATCCCACAAGTGCTGATGTTCGGGGTTCAAGCCCGAGTATCGAGAAAAAATAAGGATTTTGAATGCTGATTGAAAAGACAGACAGGCCTTCCCGACTTGGCGTAAAACGATCTACCTAGCTTTGTTTGGCTTGATGGCGCCGTTTTATTACCAAGATCTGAATGCCCGTGCTCTAGATGAAAGAATGGAGTGAGGCATTGTATAAATCCATTTGATTTTCAATATTTTATTATAATCTTAGTTGCTAAATAAGTTTCCCAAAAAATTAGTTTGATCAAGGTAAGTCTCGTACAGTGAGTGTCAAGTAGGCGGTATTCTTTTCAAACACACTCACTCACTCATTATCAGTGGGTGGATTTGTTTTGATTTATCCGACAAAATGGTACTGAAAGACAATGTGAAAAGCAATATTTGTTATCGTTGATCGATAATCTGCATTGCATCGGTATTAGTTTTGCTAAATAAAGAGACATTGAGAAAACCCTGTCTTTGTGGTATCGTGTTACATTAATGCAGATTCGACGCATTTCTGTTTATTTCTATCGTGGGTCTTCTTGATTATTTGGGTAAATCTCTAATCGAAATTACGTTGCCGTGATTAACAGGGACATTTAATTGGCCATCGATTTTCAACGTTTTTCGAACTTCATATTCTCATTTATATCTGGTCGATATTATGTTTTAGGCAGTTCTTACAGAGAGTATATGAACATTGAAGAGCGTTAAGAATAGATGACCAATTAAATGCCTTTGTTGATCACTGCAAAGAAATCGTTGAGACAACAAAAGCACATTTTTCAATATTTCTCCTCATTTGGCAAAACTAATAATCACGCAATGCAGATTATCGATAAACAAGAAAGTTGCAAACCAAAAGGTAGGCGGGCAAGTTAAGTATATCACTGTAAACCAACATTCTCCACACCCAAGCCACACACACACACATGCACTTTTGACGAAACACAGATATGTAATTTGATACCAAAACATGGCACCCACACCTCGAACAGAGATAAAGGATGTGGGCTGAATTCTCCAAACAACCATAAACCATCTTGGATAATTTAGAATAATGACCACTCAAAGTTGATAACATCTTAATAGTTTGAAATCGCCTATGAGAATCTCTCACTCTTGGATTTTCTTCACCTTATGATGAGGTTGGTAACACAACAAAACATGGTAATGTAATAAATTGTTCGATTTTCAACAACAAATTTTACTCAACACATTGTCTTAATACTATATATATATCAGGAGAAATAACTTCAAATTTGACAACACAGCAAAGTAAATGTGTTCCTTATTATATTCATCTGTACACAACACAGCAATAGAGGGGCGCCAGCCAAAGAATTGTTTGATTGAGTGTACACGTTGGCATTCTAAATGGTATTTCAATATTTTGCACGTGTATATATATATATATATATATATATATATATATATATATATTTCATGTTTGAATTTTATATTGTTTTTCTAAATCAGGCTTCGAACATTGATAAGAAGCTATACAAACATGTGTTTATAGTGATTTCTCCGGAAAACTGGTGGCGTAAATTAGTCGCATTGCGGAAAATTGATCTATAAGGAAATAGAAAACAGTAAAAAAATCTACAAAATATTTTGAGGTATTCGACACGTACTGATTTTGAATATTACTTCAGTTTTGCTTTGGGATGTGTAGTTCCTGAGTAATAAGAGAACGAAACATACGGACATACACAACAAATTAGTATATTTAGATATATAGATGGTACACAAATAATTCGTCTGGAAGACATGAATAAATCCCCCAAATTCAAAGAAAGCCGATCATTTTAAAAGCAAACAACATAAAGCAGATTAAAAGTAAGTAATTTATTGCTTACTTCAGTAAAGAAAATTTTTCTTACAGACAAATAACTCTATTAATTTACAGAGCAATCACAGAAGCACAAACCACATTTCATGAACTGTGTCAGTTACAAAGTAAGAACGCATTTCTGGAACATTCGGCAAAGTTCTTGTTTTTTCTCAAACCTTATGAGATCAATATTTCTTGTCTATGAATACATTCTTCCCAAAACATGTATTGGTCTCGTTGGGAGCTATCGGACCAACTAGTTCTGCAACTCTTCCAAATAGCAATGTTGATTAACTTTCTCAATCCCATTGATAAATTCTGAACAAGATTTTTGCCGGATAGAAAAAAATACTTGGCTTGATTCATTTGACCATTTAGTTTTATTAAACAGGAAGTTAGCATTCAGAACTGCAAATCATGAGTGAATGCATATTTTGTTGAGCTGATTGCAATAAAATTTGGTCCATCTTGCATATCGTTCATTAACTCTCAAAACTGAGCTGTATACGCATTAGTTGGTTTGTTCAATGTCTGTACCGATAAGTTGTACTACATGCATATACGCACACAGACACGCAAATATATATCTATATCTCTTTATGTATGTATATAATCGCTGCAAGGCAGGTTGTGTTTGATCAGCACTGCTGGAGAGACATGTTGATATAACCGTTTTGTTTTCGAATCCTCGAAACGGGTACATGGTGAACAGTTGACTCCAATAAGAAATATTCACACATAGTACCTTAATGTCAAAAACAAAGCAAAAAAACTGATGAGAATTACGTAAATTACATTGTCAGATATTGTGAAATAATAGTTTGAAATGACATAAGTATTTGGAAAAAAGTTTTCTAAAAATACATATGATTAGTGTTTAAAACTGTAAAACTCTCTAGACAACACACACACACACACACACACTCACACACACACACACACACACACACGCACACACACATATATATATATATTTTTTTTTTAGAAAGTTTTACAGCTTTAGATACTAAACATGAAAAAAGATTTTTAATATATTTTTTGTGTCACTTCAGCCACCCATTTCCAAATATCTGTCAATGCAATTTATTCAAAAGTATTTTTCTCTGTTTCCCGTACACTTTGTTATTATTGTACAATGTATAAATTGTCTCTTGTTGGGTTCATCAGTTGTTCACCGTGTAACCGTTTCGGGGATTTTAAAAGCAAAACAGTCATATTAACAAGGCACCCCAGCAACGTTGCTCAAACATCACCCCCCCCCTTTATCATATAGTTTTTGCCATACACGTAGTTTGTCATTCTATTTAAGGCTTTATTTGTATTGTGTACTAATATAATTTTATGCTGCACCTTTAATTTTCGAAACAGGGCTTATTTACGTAGGTTACTCTAAAATGCCTTTAAGGATAAGGGTAACTATAACAAAAGACATGACTCGCTCTTCGTGTCATTCCAATTGATGCTCACCGATGTGTATCTTAAATCCTTATGTAATAACTTTTAAGGAGAGGGCTCAGGGAGAAAGAATAGGTAAATCTTTGATAATTTTATCCGTTGGGCTGGCTAGCTTTAGATATTCTTAGACAAGGCGAATTACCGAAGAACCATCTTTTTTCGGTACCTTCGTCAGCCCAAATTGTCTCACAAGCAGCAACACTTAACACTCAACGAAGTACTAAAGCTTATCCCATTACACTAGTTGCATTATTATTATTATTATTATTATTATTATTGCTTGGTCGTGGTTGTTGCGATTATTATTACTTTTATTACAATTACGATTGTCCACTTTTGTACGCAGATTCTCACAACTAACAATAAAAAAACCTTCCTAATTCAAACCCGCTAATTTGCTACGCAAAATTCTTAAATGTCAACACCAATGGAGGCTGTTAAAAAGAGGAGAGGAAAGCTGAGTCAGAATTCAGGTTTTTAAAAGATAGCCCATGTTATTCTTTCTACAAAGTTGGACTTAATAGGAGTAAGCCAGAATGGGAAGAGGTTATTATTGGTTGTAAAAAGTCAGTTGGGAGAGGAAGCCTAGGCTCAATTAGGATAAAACTTCATAAGTAGACACAAGATGTCACGGGTGTGCTTTGGACTTGGGCTCCAATAAACTCAAGTTTCGTCAGCACACATCTGCCCTTGTCGGAGTGTGTACGATCTGAATCGCCGACAGCCTTACTGTTCTGATCCTCCTTCACAGTAGAACCCTATAGCGAGCTCAGGCATCTACCAACGAAGAAAGTTCTCGCCCTGTGGTTCAACCGTGCCGTCGGAGCACAAGCATTCATAGTTTATTCCTGTCAAACCTAAGACATTGGAATCCGGCTCGTATGAAACATGAGATGCAAACCTTTGGTTCAAAGGGCAGCCAAGGCACTGGGTAAGCCTGCTTAACCTGAACACTCCATTGCACGTGTTGGAAGATCATTCCACACACATACCCATCGTCTTTGATCCAACTGACGTGTTAAGCCATTCATATATATATATATATATATATATATATATATGCTCCTCTATTCAGAGTTGAGCACTCTTTAAGTGAGGTAACTCATCCACTGTAAGCTTATGCAATGCTCTTCTAATGGAATTGAGCACTCTGGTGGATGAGGAATTTCTGTGAAATTTAAGATATATCGATTAAATTCAGCGTTACTGCCTGTCCAGTGCCGTAGTCCAGAGGTAGGATATCGGCCTACAGGTCTGAAGTGAAGACTTCAATTCTGCCTTGCGGTACTGGATGGGATAATGGAAAGTCTATAGCCACATTGAAGAGGTGTAATACATTGAAACAGCTGTCTGTGGATGACACAATATGCATATATATATATATATATATATATGGATGTTGAGCAATTATGCAATAATTAAAGGATGTCATTGACCCATTAAAAAGTATACGTTGTCTTAAATGAGTGATGATCTTTCCCCTTTAACAATTTTAAGTGGACTGTTTCATTTAACACACCTCATCTGAGATGGTTATTTCTTATCATAATTATTTTTCAAGTGCTCAATCCATGGATGTAGGGCAATTATGCAAGAGTTAAAAGATATTTTTGCAATGGATAAATAAGTTTACAAATAGATTATATATAATTGAATGGATGAAGAAGGGACTTTGAATTATGGTTGGATCAATTTGTATATTATAAGGGAATTTGAAACAAATTTAGCTACTTGAAAAAAAGGAATCCCTAAAGAGATAACAAAAACTGTAAGAAATCTAAATTAGACAGATGTAAGAGCCAACTTATTATTGCGATAAAAGGGAAAGAAGAGACTATCATTTGAATAAGCTCATTAAGAGTGGAAAAACGTGTACTTTTTAACAAATCAATAACATCGTACACATATTTGATGAAATAAAGGATTCGCTAAATAAACATGCCAATTTATTTTAGATCCTTATTTAGGGATTTTTGGTGGGGTTGGGTGGCTTTTTTCTGTCCATACATCTTTTCCTCTTCTTTTTTTCTTTTCCTTGTTCAATTGTTGGCCACTGCTTGTTGTGTTTTACACAGTGGAGATGAATTTATGTCTGGTTGTTATAGAATTAGCAGGGGATACTGTAAACATTTCCTTAATCAGAGTGTTGTTAAAACATCACCTCTTTGTGGCATGTTTCCTCTCTGGAAGTATTTCAGTCTTACTTTTGTCGGCTCCCCAGTGTTGGGCTTCTATTTTATACGACCTTACTTGCTAGTTGAATTGTTTCAATTATGCTTGGTTTGGTTTGTTTCTATGTATATAAGATGATTGTGAAAAGGTGATTTGATTGTTTTTAGAGTGGCTGGGGTAATAAAATGATAATAATGATGTTAATGTTGATACTAATTCTGCTACTACTATTATTAATAATTACGAGAGGAATGGTTATGAGGGAGACGGCTAGGGCAATTGATTTTTGTATACCTGCATGTGGGATGTTAAATTATGCTTTTCAATAACTACTTCATTTTTTCTACTAGATAATTCTGTTTTGTTTTTTTTTGTTGTTCTATTGGTAAAGGTGGGGATTTCAAATTTCTCTTTTAGGCATAGGTGATATGGGGGTTTAATGTTCTGGCATTTTGAAACCCTATGTTACATATACATATATATGTGTGTGTGTGTGTGTGTGTGTGTGTGTGTGTGTGTGTGTACTGAAGTAAAAATCAGTAATTCAATATCTGATGAATGATGGGTTGCTTTCATAAAGTGCACTATACATTCAACATTAAGTTGAGTTAAAGTAGAGCTTTAAATATGATGAAATAATGGATTTGTCACCCAGGAAAATAGACCTCCAATAATGTCCTAAATAAGGATCCAAATTAAATCGAGTCATTTGCTTGAATAAGCCCAAACGGCGGAAAAATAAACGTGTTTGCGTAGTAGATCGATTATTTCATTATATTCATATACATGTAAATATACATAGTCTAGAAATCTTTACAGCTTTAAACACTCAACATTGAAAAACTTTTTTCAAAGAATTTTTTGTCACCTCAGTCACTTATAGTTAATCTAATTCTCTGTTTTACTTATATTTATGTAATAAAGAAAGCAAGGTAAGAAAATTCTGCTTGCACGTGAAAGGATGGACTCAACCCTAATCGCTCCAAATTCGAGTGCATTTAATCAAATTTTAATAAAATTATAATGAAATGAGATTGCATTTCTAATTATGTTATTTCCAATAAATTTACTCGATATGAGATCTAATAAATACTTGGAATTGCCCATTTTCTGCCTAATTATAGCGGATGCTAATCAGAATTATCGAAAATTCTTATCATCTGTTGACGCATGCGCGTTGCTGATCAATATGGTTGCGTGTTCCTTTTTGCTTCGGTTTGGGCATTTTTTGAAACTTCCGTGTTTATCGTTCTGAAGAATGTGTACGTACGCAGCATAGATCAATACAGCTGTGCGTGTAATTATATATTGCTTACTCATTAACTATTCTCTCAGCCTAGTCTGGCACAACGTCGAATATACAGAGTAGAGTTTGGAGATCAAACTAACTGGCTTTCTAGCCCAGATTTGTATGAATGCTTGAATTTACTTAGTTCAGCTTACTGGTGTACGAGACATCTGTAGTAGAACACCTAGATCGAACATTAATATGACTTGCTATACAGTAAATCCACATTAGAATGAGTTTTTGCGTACATACGAGCATGCGCGTGTTCAGGCGCTTCTATAGTTGTTTACTGGTCTTGGCTTAGCCTGGCACAGGACAGAATATTTGATAGTGTCAAACTTTGAAGACTTCCCTGCGTGTCCTCTGAACAGTTGTCAAAATTCTGGCATTTAACTTGGCTCGAACGGCAACTAATGAATTTACTATTTTAGCCACCGAATACACTTTATACAAATTATAGACCTGTCTGAAGTTATAAGGGTTTTTTTTCTCGTTAAAATTATCCTCCTTGTTTTGAAAGTTAGCTTTACACTGCTTTGTCCTTTACGGAGGACGTACACCAGTATAAATTTCTGTCGTTATAAGAAACAGAAAATAGATACAAAGATAGATATACCAGGAAGTTGAGATAAAGAGATAGAGGGTACTAGTCCAAATAACTAGGTAGTATCAGGTGAGAACAATGACATACTAAAAATCTACCAAAGTCTGGCCACTGGAAAGATGTCGTAACGATGGTCACCGAATCCTTAAAATGTCCAGTGCACCTTAACTATTCGTGGAGGACTAATTTAAAACAACAAAAACTTTTTCGTATAATCATGCGTGCTTAATAACATATCCAAATTCTATCACAGCCTAACCATGGGAGAGGCGTGATTTTAAAAGATGGCATCCAAGATATCTACCAAGCATAACTCCATAATAAAACTGCTGCGTTTCCGGTTGCAAAAAGATTTTTTTTAAATGTG
>OY735221.1:36110012-36197512 GCA_963457665.1 Thysanoteuthis rhombus
AAGCGCTCTGTACATTCAACATTAAGTTTAAGTAGAGCTATATATGTAATATAATACCGTGGAAAGTATATTGGTTGTGAGTGCTCCAATTAAATCAGTTCTGAACGACATCGTTATTCAATTCAGAAGTAATTATGGTCGGCCAGGAAAAAGCGAATATCATAAAAGGACACGTGAACTGTGCGTGCCCTAAAACTTCTCCTTTGAACGAATTGCATCCTGCTGGTTTTTCGTTTAACAATAACATGGTAAAGAGTAATACAGTGATGGTAAACAAATATATGGACATTTACAAAACATTCATTTGATTCGCTTCCGACGCTCAAATTTACTTTATGTTTACACGAGTACACAGGTAATACGTTTTGATGTAGAATTAACGATTACAAAAAAATAAATAAACAAACCTCCTAGCATACTATTTCGAAAATAAATGTTCAAGCTTGAACACTCAAAATTCTGATTCATGGAGTGTTCAAGCTTCAAAATAAAGCAGGACTGTGCACAGTAGCTAAAAAAGATAAACTGAAATATCAACTTTTCATAGTTTATTGGGCACATATCATGTGCAGCACCCCCGTCTCTCTTTCTCGCTTTCTCTACCTCTCTTTCTTTCTCTCTCTCTCTCTCTACACACACATACACACACACATACATACATACATATATATATATATATATATATATATATATATATATATATATATATATATATATTACTTTAAAAAAAATTATAATCTAACCTCAAGTTATGCTTATTTTCTCATAAGTACATTCACTATTCGCTTTTACAGCAAACAATAACTCCAGCATTAAGATAAGAGGAACAAACGATCATATCACTCAGCAAACATTATAGGATTCCTTCCAACCATCCCCCTAATCTGAATCTCAACCAACATGGCTGGGAAACACAACGCAGTCAATCAGTTACTACAAAAATTGTAAATCTCTCTCTCTTTCTCTCGTAGACACTGGAGGTGTATGTCTTCGGGGGTAAACAGTAGTATTTAAATCAAGTTCGTTATACATCAGAGTTTTCGCCTTTCGAATATATTCGAATATATTCGTATATATATATATATATATATATATATATATATATATATATATATATTGAGAGAGAGATAAATGATATTCAATTTGACGATATATATATATATATATATATATATATATATATATATATATATATACATAATGATAGATAGATAGATATTTTAGAGGAATCAATATTCAATCTGACAGAATATATTGATATAGATATAGATAGATAGATAGATAGATAGATAGATGACATTCAATTTGACAGAATATATATATACATATATATATATTTATGTATATATATATATATATATATATATATATATATATATATATATATATATATATATATATATATATATATATATATATATATATATATATATATATATAGCGAGAGAGAGAGAGAGAGATTTTAGACGAATGGATATCCAATTTGACAGTATATATATATATATATATATATATATATATATATATATATATATACATGAATATCCATTTGTTCAATATATATATATATATATATATATATACATATATATATATGCATATATGTTTGAAAGGCGAAACATGTTAGAATAATAAACTTGATTTAAATACGTCTATTTTCCGTATTGTCCATATAATAATATGTATATGTGTGTGTGTGTGTGTGTGTGTGTGTGTGTGTGTGTGTGTGTGTGTGTGTGTGAATAAAACAAGTGAAAGCTCGTAGGATATGAAAATGACAAAGAAGAAAGGTTTTAAGTAAAGTAGACGAAATTGGTTCGTGTAGAGAAATTCTAAAAAAAAAAGAAAAAGTAAAATTGAATGACCTTCTCTCATTGCATTCATTCATTCAGCTCACGTCCTCCGGTGTCTCATTCAATTCAAAAGGTCATCTTACCCAATGACAGCCCGTTACGTCCACACACTTATGATTCTGATGATGCACATTAATACACTCATCCACACATGCACACACACATACATATACATACACACAATAACACCAATTCAAATTCCTCGAAATTCGAAGTAGCAGGTTGTAAGTATGTGTGTTTCATTACAGTCAGATTTTTATTCATTTGAATTTGAGATATTTATTTTACGATAAATGTTCAAATAAATACGTGTTTATGTGTATCGGTACGTCTGTGTGTAAGCCTGTCAACCTCTCTCTCTTTCTTTCTCTCTTTTCTCTCTTCTCTCTCTCACTCTCTCTCTCTCTCTCTCTCTGTACGTATGTATTTACATGTATGTGTACGTATATGTGTGTTATCTATCTTTCTGTGTTGATGTCAGTCTCTTCGTATCTAAATATCTATGAGTCTGCTTGTATCCATCAATATATCTTCTTACATATATCTAAACACACGTGCACAATGAGATCTGATCAGGTTTTCTTGAAATTTTAGTACATCGAACGTATGCGTGTTTTTCTAATCTTATATTTTTATTCATTCGAATTTGAAATAATCATTTGGAATTTTCTGATAAATATGTCTGTGTGTATGTCGGGGGATATGTTCCTCTTCACCCCCCCCTCTCTCTCTCTCTCTCTCTCAATTTTTCTTCCACTATGTATATCTTTCTCTCACCAATCTCTCTCACTCTCTCAGTATGTCTGTCTGTTCTTATCTATCTTACTATCCCTTTATCTATCTAGATGTCAGTCTCTCCGAAATAAATATCTGTAAATCTGCTCGTATCTATCAACCGATCTATCTATATTAGTCCGTTCATATATTTCTATCTAACTCGAAATTGACTGAATCTTGACCAGAATTTCGATCAGAATTTCGACCAAAAAATTGAAAAGTAATGGGCAAAAAGCAGAAATCTTCGGTCGATATTATGTTCATTTCAGGGTGTGTAAATACGTTGAAAGTAACTGTCTAAATTGTAACGGATACTTTTTGCATTCACAGTAATTAAATATATTCCACTCAGCAAAAGATGATATGGCCGAAAAAACACATAATCAGTTCACTAGGCCAAACGTGCCATCTTGGATTTATTGAGTTTGTGTGGCTTGATCAGGTGATTTCCCGTGCGTCACTCGTTCATTGTGATGCATATCAAATATCCGACAAGCACTTTTAAAATTTATTCATATCCTTCAAATTTCATGCTTGTCATGATTCCACGACTCTCACGCATAAATAAATGGCATATCCAGATGCCGCTGGCCTAGGACTAGGGTTAAAAAAGGACTTGATGAGTTTTAGCCTCGAATTGAAAATCTGATCCGCCATTTTGATATTGCTGGACTCGGTGATGCCTGGGAGAGTTTACAAATACAGCAAGGTCAATATGAAATTTTGCTGAAATAAAGATTTTTAAAAAGCCAGATATATGTTGTATGATTTCTTGGACAAAGTTTTAGCTTTGTTTATGAATTATTCGGGACATTATCCTCATCTATGTTGGTTTATGTAATGCGTACTCTAGATTTCCAAAGGTTGTTTGAAATTCCAAGACGAAGTACTCTGCCAGTTTCATGTGTTATTCGGACTAATATTCCCATCCTTGTTATAGAATAAAACCTGCAATTGCCACAGGAACAATGGATCGTTCAACTTGAGACAAAACCATCGCCCAATATGCAATGTCACACGAGAGGATCTGTTATTATCATTTTTTTTTCTTTCCTCGATCAGCTGTTTTGATCATTTACGAAGTCTTCATCTAAGACTTAAGATAGATTAAAGGGACGAATACATGCTCGCCTAACCTCCTTACAACCCTTCATAGCACAATTTACCCTTTTTCCTTTGGGTATTAGTGTGTGACGGCTGAGGAGGAATCAGCCGTTACAGCTGTCCATTTTCAGTGTTTGAAGGATCGGTATTGGTAGGACGACCGACGCACACCTTTCAACTTGATCACACAATGTACTCAATTAGGTTCTGGGTGCACAGGGAAATTTATCCTATGAAGAATTTCCTACTCTCTTCGCTCATACCGGGAATCGAACACATGCGTTTTATGTGCTAGGCAGACGTTCTAACCATTACACTATCAGAGAGGATTTGAGTATTGTTATGTGCTGGTCATTTGCTACCGCATAAAATACATGTTCACAGAAGAACTCAACAGTCCTGGCTTCAATGCAAAGTTGATTGTGTTAAACCATATATATTGTCTGAAGAATTGCTCTTCACCGCTCACTAACAACTTGACTGTACGTCGTTATCATCATCAGCAGTAGCAATGTCTATTGTCAACGTTTGAAGAAAGCAAAAGAGTTGGCCTACACATGAACTTCAGTAAAATAGAAGTCATGTGCAACAATCACATCAAGAATAAGGACATAACTGTGAGAATCGAAGATGCAAAACTGGGGAAGGTAGACCACTACATCTACTTAGGACAGTGAATCTCTGTAAAATCCACTAAAGAAGAAGAAATCAAGCGGAGAATAACCCTAGGATGGCAAGCTTTTGTCAAAGCAAGCCCAGCCTTCAAAAAATAAGACGATCCCAACTATCCTAAAAAGAAGAGTACATAATCAATTCATCCTCCCGATAGTCACTTATGGCGCTGAAACATGGAACCTTACCAAGAGACTGACCTTCAAACTGAGAAGCATGCAACGTGCGCATGAGAGAATCATGCTCAACCTCACATGGAAAGATCACAAGACAGCACTATATATATATGAAAGAAAACGGGGATCAGAGACATCATAGAATCCATTAGAAAACTCAAATGGTAATGGGCTGGTCATGTTGCGAGAATGAAAGACAACTGATGGACATCACGACTCACAACATTGATCCCCAGAGATCACATGTGAAACTGAGGCCGACAAAAATCAAGATGGAAACTCAAATTCCGAAAATACTGGCTCCACGACGCCCATGATAGAGAAATGTGGCGAATCTTGGAGAAGGTATATGTCCAACGACGGACAATAAAAGACTGATGATGATGAAGTAAAAGCCAGGATTTTGCATTGTAATTATCAAGGCAGGCTGGCCCTACCCACTAGGTTCATTTACGTAACACAATTCGCCTACCATTGCCAATTTTTCCGTCGATATTTGTGCATTACAAAGCTAAATTTAGTAAATATCGGTAGATGTACAAACACATCTGACCAGAGTTTTCATATATATCACGATATTTTTTTTGCTGTGTAATCAAGGAAATGTTTTCATTTCTATCTGCTCGTCTGTTGTTGTGGATTTTTACCGGTCAACAACTGTCCGACATTTTTATTTTTTTCGCCATTAACAACTTCTACGTAATTTGACCCCACCTTCCGAGCGAAATTAATAGTTTCTTAAAATAGATTTTTATCCTTTGACATGTTGGAAAACTGTTTTGTAATTTTCTGTTTTTTCTGTCATTGGGAGGGGGGCTAATGGCGACTTTGAGGAGCCAGTACTGAAGACGATGGTTATTAAGTTGGAATGGTGGGTGTAGGGAGGAAGATGGGAGTCAAAAGAAGAGGGTGGTGAGTGAAAAAATGCGGAGCAAAATGAAAAGGAAAAAAACAAAGAGAGAGAAAGGAAGGTTGGAGAGGAAGAAAGAAACAGTTTCAAAGGAAAGGCCAAAGATGAAGATGAGAAGAAAGAAAGAAAGAAAGAAAGAAAGAGATAGAAAGGAAAGAAAGATGGAGTTGAAAGGTAAGGAAGAAAGACTAATGGAGAACAGGAGAAGGTGAAGAAAGGAGAAGGTGATGAAAAAAGAAAAAAAAAAAAGAATGCGTATGGGCGCCCTCCGTAACACAAGAATTACATAAGTTTTACAGGCTAATTTGCTTGCGCATCCAATCATCACTGAGTGCCGTACATGTCTGGCCTCGTACCAGGCTAAGATAAACTTTATAGACACATTGCCAGCCTCGTTGTAGGAATAGATACGTATTTCCAGTCAATAACTGAGGTCCTTGTTCGAGCCCAGCTTTAGCCATGATCTGGGATGCTAATTTTCTATACGGGCATGCCCTCTCCATTCGGAATATTAACGCATCACAATCTTCATACGCCAATTTCGCCAATTCTATCCTTTAGCTTAGCATAGTAAATATAAAATATTCAAATTATTTTGTGACTAACAGACAATCCCGAAAATCCTAAAAAGAAGAGTATACAACCAATGCATCATTACATTAGTCATTTATGGAGCTGAAACTTGGAACCTAATCAAGAGATTGACCTTCAAACTGAGAACCATGAAACGTGCGCATGAGAGAATAATGCTCAACCATGGAGAGATCACAAGACAGCACAGTATATTAAGGAAAAACGGACGTCCGAGAATCATGAATCTATCAAAAAACCTTAAATGGCAATGAGCAGACTATGTTGCAAGAATGGAAGACAACCGATGGACATCACGACTCACAACATGGATCCTCACAGATCACATGCGAAATCGAGGCTGGCAGAATACAAGATTGAGAGATGAAGTAGACAAATTCAGAAATACTGGCTGCGTGACGCCCATGATAGAGTAATGAGGCGGATCCTGGGGAAGGTCCATGTCCAACGACCGACGATAAAAGAATGATGATGATGATGATGATGATGAGTAGATTATTGCAGCGCTATGCTGGATCCTTCTTGGCATTTCCCAATGCGATGGGATTGCTTGACAGTGCCCATCTCCTATTCATGGAGGTTTTACGTAGTTGAATGGTACCAACAGTAGGGATTAGACATTGACCAGATCTATTAAAAGAGGTTAATTCATGTCTTTTCCCAGAAGTATTGGTGCAAAAGGAACAGAAAATATCACAGATCATCATCACCAGTATCATCACCTTAACGTCCGTCGTTGGATATAGAACTTCGCCAGGATTAGCCAGATTTCTCAATTGTAGGCGTTGCGGTGCGAATATCTCAGCAACCTATCTAAGTCGTCACACCATATTATTTTCTGCCGGTCACTATTTCGCATATGATCTCTGGGGACCCACGTTGTGAGTCGTGATGTCCAGTAGTGATGTCTGATATTCTTTGAATGTGACAAATGAATTGCCATTTGAGTTTTCTGATGTTTTTTTCAATCATATATCTGACCCGTACATATTTTCTAATGTAATATTATATTATGCTGTCTTGTCATGTTGGACAAGATTCTCTTCTCTGCACGTTGCATGATATACAGTTTGAATGTCAATCTTTTGGTTAAGTCCAATGTTTCAGATCCGTAGGTGACAATAAGTAAGATATATTGGTCATAGACACTTCTTTTTAGTACTTCTTTTTTAGTACTAATGGGGCATTCTTGTTTTTGGGGGTTGGGTTTGCTCTGGTTAACTTCAAGTGATTCCATTCATTTTTCTATGATGCCAACCATTAGATTAACTCTGCACCATTTTTTAAAATATCATGGAGGGAGAAAAATATTGACGCAAAAGAGATTGAAAATAAACCCTACAGAAATTCGTGTATAATTAGATACTGACAGAGAAACAGCATCATTGAATTTTCTTGAAATATTCATTTCAATACATGAAAAAAAAGAAAAGAAAATTCAAACCGTAAACAATTTTTTTCTCGAAGCTGAAATTGAATATTTCTTCCTTCTAATCACTGCTACCCACGACACACCTGTTTAAACACTGCTGCTGGATTTAGATTATTCATTCGTTCTGACATTTATATGTATGCATGTATGTATGTATGTATGTATGGATGGATGTATGCCTCTGGACTTTGCCCAGTCTTTTCTGTTCGTAAAAGAAACTAGAAATTTAGCACACACACTCCACTCAATGAGTAGAGAAATGTGTTTTTTTGAAAATTACGCTCTAAAAATGGTTTCCAATGGGGGGTTCAATATGCAATATAAGTTTATGCTAAATTGATCGATAGATTGTGCCCACTTTTCTCCTTGTAAATTCAGACAATTTTTTTAGTGATCACATCCCAGCAAATGGCGGGAGAAGTAACTTTACTTATTGATCACCTGTTTTTCCAACTTTTTAATTGATCATCCCCAACACTGCATATATAGGTGGCTGTGATTCATAATTTCCTTTGGAATGCTAGTCTTCCTTTCTCTCTTTTGTAGCTCATCATTCTTTCTTTTTTATTTTCCTTTCTTTTTTTTTCCTTTCTGAGCTCACCTTTCTTTCTTTCTTTTTTTTCTTTCTTTCTTATGGCTCGGCAATAATAACTTGTTTGAATAGAAGGCGTGACTATTCGAGAAAAGATTACATATAGCGGTCTTTCATCACGTCCAACCCTTGACCTCTTCTACCACTCACTCAACCCTTCCAAATCCTTATATTTTATTCATTACACGTGAGGGGAGGGAATAACCTTTATTTCGGTGAAAGGATTCATCATATTATCAGAAACAAGATTGATTCAAAATAAATTCTATCTATCTATCTATCTATCTATCTATCTATCTATCTATCTATCCCAGTCTTTTTTAAATTCATGTGTCTGTCAAGCTATTACTTCCTGTCTTGCTTGGTCTGTTCCTTAGCTGGCTATAATCAAAATCAATATATATATATATATATATATATATATATATATATATATATATATGTATAAAAATATATATCATCAGTCTCCTAATGTCTGTCGTTGGACATACACCTTCTCTATTGCGGGCATCTGGAAGCCAGTACTTGTCTAACTCATCTCTCCATCTAGTTCTGTGTCGGTCGTGGTCGTGTATGTGATCACGAGGTCTCTATGTCGTGATTCGTGATGTCCATCAGTTATCAGCCCTTCTTATGACACGGCCAGCCTATGGCCATTTGAGTTTTTTAATGGATTCTATGACATTTCAGACTCCTGCATTATATATATATATATATATATATATATATATATATATATATATATATATATATATATATATATATATATATATATATATATAATATTCTGTGGATTCCACCAGATAAAAAAGAACTGTGGCTGTAAATGAAACGCTAAACTCATCGTCTTCTCTCTCTCTCTCTCTCTCTCTCTCTCTATATATATATATATATATATATATATATATATATATATATATGCAGCAATCGTTCGTGTATACGTATCTTGTTAAATATGACGGACAAGGAACGTTTCATAAATCTTTTTATCAGATATTTCTTGTTTCTGCATAAGAGAATGTATGCTTGGATTAATGCAATGTAATGGTTGTCCAATGGTGTTATCTTACCTAGCGCTCTCGGCAAAACAACTAGCCATTTTCAAGGTCTTTGACAATTGCACAATTATTTTAATCGCAGTGTATTTAATTTGGTAATTACTGAGTTAATAATACGCGATGGGTGTCAGGAAATATGATTTCCTAATCGGGAAGGGTTTCAATTGCAAAATATACACAAAACTCCCTGACCTAGAGCGAAGGTTTTGTTCAGTGTTGAATTCCTCTTTTTGATAACTAAGGCTTCCGAAATCGTGAGATTTTCAACAGTTCATTTTTGTCTGATGTATGGGTGTTAGTACAAGTATATCCCTTTTAAGTGTTCCCAAAATCTTTTTTTATATTTATATGCTGTCTTATAGCACTTTGGTCTGATAGGTGGCAAGTTAGACGTCTGGATAAAGTGGTAGTTGTATGTCCAACGTAGATATTTATGTGTTGTTTTTGATAGACAAAGATATAGATATTTAATTTTGGCGCTTGCAATGGAACACTGATAAGAAAGCGCGCCTGCATAGGTATTCAATAGTATAGTGAATCGGAACCTCACTGTGTGTCCCCATTTATGTAACCCTTTTTCAAGCAAATTAATATTAATAATGTGTTATGTATGTGTGTGTTTATGCATGTTTCTTGTATGATCTTGTTGAGCTTGCCCAACCGATCACCTGGCTAAATAAGAGTGAATAGAGGAGACAACCTGCCTGCCTTGAAATTCAGCGATCGGATTCTTGGTCACACTTGAACTTAAACACCGACCACTAGCACATATGGGAGCAACACCTGCACATATGAACAGAGTCATTCATATATAATCCGTTCATTTCGAGTCTCATAAGACATTTTACAAATCTCTACGTAATCACTCCATCACAAAATAAAGAACGTCAACCTCCATTTTCTCTTTCTTTGAGGAATCCATTTTACGCCTTGAATTCCGTGAAATTTCGGATAGCACCTCGTGTAGGTATTATTTGCTTTACTTCATATACCGTATCAGCATATAAGGTGCGCATTTTTCTAAGTTCTGTCCCGAGAGACGAAAGTTGTATCTGTTGTTTATTAACGTTATTGCGTTATGCAGATTCTGTAAACAGCCAGTCACCGTGGGAGTTAACATAGATTCGAATAGATAGGAGCAAAATAAATTAACCCGATATGGTGGATGGTTTTGGAGATCAGGGGGAAAGAGGGGTAATTAAAAAATTTTTTTCTAAAACATACCTGCAAAAATTGAGGTACATCTTATGTGGTGATGCATCTAATATGCCGGAAAATACGGTACAAATATTGGGGATTTCAAGTTTACCTCCATTTATATTGTCTGTAACACTTTTCAATGAGTGCACAGATAATACATCCTGATCTGTATTCACTCACTTCCCCACTAGTGACGCAAGGTCTGTTGATTGTGGTGGTTCGGTATAGAAAGATTAAAATGCTCTAGTCCCTGCAACTGCTGTTGCAAAGGCTTCAGGGCAAGCCAAACCCGTCCCTGTTAGTGGAATGGGACGGTACTGCCTCAAGGCTTACTGATCTCCCGAGACTAGGCTGAATTATTTTTGAGGCCACGGGACGAATCCAAGGACTTTTGCGCTTAGCAAGACCGAGCCTCTGTAGGCCATCATCAGTCACTGTACTGCACCGGTGCAGAGCCACCGAAGTATTTACTGCGAATAGATTCGTATTTACTTACTTCTCTACAAGGACAAGACGTGACTCAAGGTCGTTTTTAATGTGGAGTTCCAGTTACGGGAAAGTTGCAAAAATTGTTCTAATCCCTGCAACTAGTATTGCAAAGGAATCTGGACAAGCCACGCCCATCCCCTTCAATGTGATGGAACGGTGCTGCCCTGGGGCGTGCTGCTCCTCAGAGACTGGGCCGAGTTATTTGTTATGAGGCCATAGGACAAATCCAAGGCCTCATCCCCTTAGCAATACAGAACTTCAGTAGGCCATCATTGGCTACAGTAATGCACTGGCGTAAAGCCAAAGCGTGTTCTGTGAACAACTACTACGTTCTGATTCTATGCAGAAGTAACAGGAAGCGACACTTTGACCCTGAACAGTGTGCAAAAATACGCAGAACCTTTGACGAGATGCCGATCTATACGTAAATAATTCTATCATTTTCGACACGCACTAATCTAGGATATATATGTGAATTAATTATGGAGCTGTGTCCCTAAGTCACAGATTCGACTGGGGTGACCTGCTCCTAAGAAATTCTGAGATAGCTCCGAAGGTTTGCAGAGCCTTTGTAGGAATATTCTAACAGTCCAACTGAGCGGTAGTCAAACAATGAGAAATGAACATTCTGTAGTTGAAAGATGCCAGAGCTGACTATGATATTCTACTGTCTCTTTGTAGAAAAAGCGGAACAGTAGGGCTATCTTTAACCCCATAGGACAGTACAACTGTCTGTAAGATCTTAAACACTCGAATTGGGGGGGGTGATGTGCACTTCTACCCCCACCCCTGTAGAGTGACCTAATGGTATAGCAGACAATGCAAATGGGAGTCCAAGTCCGAGTCACACCGCTGGAAAAGAACCTATGGACTACTTATCAAGTTTTAACTTAGTTCAGTGGTCCCCTCCCCGTCTGCATGTTCAAGGCTAATGATAACCCCTGTCCCCTTCTAACCTACTTTCCGTATTTTTCCTGTTTTTTCTTTTCGTTTATTTTCCGTTGCATTATCTCGGTGAATTAACCTATCTTTGAAGACAAGATAGTACTTCCGAGAATAAAACGCATTTCTAGGGAAAAAATAAATAATTTAACTGCAAAAAATTTTATAGACCAATATTAATGGTTTTCGTGGAAATATATGTATATATAAATATTGTTCTGAAAATAATAACGTATTTCAAGTCTGGATTTAGTTAATTTTTTTTTATCCGGCAGTGTATTGTTTATAGTGTATAGTAAAGTTTAACCCCATGGGGAATAGAGGACTTGAAGATTAAAAAAAATTGCAGAATTCTTTCGACAAGGAATCTAAGATTTGTTTTCCCATTGGGTGGCTGTCAATGATAATGATGGTGATATATATATATATATATATATATATATATATATATATATATATATATACGTGTGTGTGTGTGGTGTGTGTGTGTGCGTGCAAGCGCGCACGCGTGTGTTTGTGTATGTGTGTGTGTGTGTGTGTGTGTGTGTGTAAAGAAGAAATGGGAAATGTAACACCTATCTCTTGAGTTTTTCTCCTCACCTTCAAATTGTCATTTTCGTCTGTATTCTATCAGATCACTTCATATCCACAATACAAACAATTATATATATATATATATATATATATATATATATATATATATATATATATATATATATATATGTATATCAATACTCTTACAAATTATTCCACACACTCGTAGATGCATACATGCACAACCACGCAAAGCTTTTAAATACACCTCCCTACGTCTGTAGTTTTATATACCCCGAATTTTGCAAGCATATGGAAGAACCTACACTAATTAAATTAGGGTGAAAAATACTTCACGCAAATGGGGATGCCACTTTGCGACTCTCATGTTTTTAGAAATTGATTGAATAAAGTAAAGGAAGTTAGCACGTGCACCTACCATATATATATATATATATATATATATATATATATATATATATATATATGTGTGTGTGTGTGTGTGTGTGTGTGTGTGTGTGTATCAAATACTAGAAGGGATACTGGAAGAATGATTATTTATGATATTCTATAGAGATTCCATAAAATGAATAAAAATTCCCTATTTTTTTGTTTTTTTTCAAAATATGATAATTGGTTGATTTGGGGAGATTTTTCCGATCCCAGTTGTCGGGGAAGAAATATCTTTTTAAAAGAAATCCCGGTATATTTTGCCTGTCACTCTTGTCAGAAGTGAACACTCATGTTCTATAAAACGTTTTTAAAGAAAAAGGGGCACAGTACAGAAATTATATTATCACTAATAAACTGAATTATCTAGAATTAGCTTATAAGTAAATCGAATTTTATTGCCTGTATTGTAGCCTACAGTTGTTTTCATTGGCTTGACATTACCGTAAATGACCTTCGGCAACCTCGAATAACCTCAGATGTCAACCTCTTGTAGCCATTATCCTCCATTGTGAAAAGATGTACCCCTATGCTAAATTTCAGTTTCCTTGGTGAAAAATTGTGCCTTATGAACTTTCGGACGGAAAGTTAGGTTCAAGTTCAGCATTATAATTATATTCTAAATATAACTCAACTATTCAAGGTCTCGAAAATTACACAGACTACTTTGTCCTCCACCATGAAAAGATGTACCACTATGGAAAATTTCAGGTTCTTGCATGTAAAATTGTGGACAACAAAGTGGAACAGACAGACATACAGGCAGACATTTTATCTATTTATATATTATCTACAGAATATGCATAATCTTATAATGAAAAAGCATTAATTTTTCTCAACAAATATTCATTTCCAACATGAAATCTCTTTCCTTGTCTATGCTCTGGTGCAACACTTTCCCATAGATCACATAGATCGAACTTTATACAGAGGAAATTTCAGATCCAAATACAGCCAGTGAATGTGTCAGGCTACGAACTTATTGACTCACATGCCTTCGTATACATTAGATAAAAAAATATAAAGTTCGAAAGAAAACAGGTCTAATGAGTCACAATAGAAAACCTTACATGACCAACGTCTTTTGGCAGTATGTTGCGTTGGGGGTGATCAATTAGAACATTAGAAAACGGGGGTATTAATGATCAAGTTACTACTCTCGCCTTTAGTTGGTTGGTGATCACTTAAAAAGTCTGAATTCACAAAATACCAGCGTGAATGCAGCTAGAAACAAACTTTGTAAACAACTCAGCATCCGCCTACTTTGTGGATTGAACCCTTCCCTCTAAGAACCGATTGAGAGTTTAAAATATTTTCCTGGACATGATAAGGAGTAAATGTTTATAGTTTCAACCCTATAGCTCTAGTCATAAAAATGTATGAGACTAAAAAAGTTCATCAAGTTTCATACATTTTTTCAACTTGGATAAATGAATATTGTAATGTTGAATACGAAATTTCGGATGTAAATTGTTTATAGAGTTACAATGGGGAGGCATTTTTATTTACTAAATGAATAATAATATAGATAAGTTTTTTTTTTAAAGCCAGCCATACTCACTTAAAAACTGACAAAACCTACGTTGGCAGTTTTGGTGACAGCTTTAGTGACAGTTTTGGTTGACGGTTTCTAACAGTGTACTTAAAAGACGTGTTCTTTAATTAAGATTGTTTACTCGTCTGATGAGATATGAACGTGAGATAAGAAGTAGAAGGCGTGTGATAAGAGATAGAAAAAGCAATTGAAAGATGATTTAAGGGAGAGAGAAGATAGTAAGAGGCAACTTTCTCTGTTGTTCAATCTAGATACTGTTGAGATAAATTCAGGTTGCCATTTTTAAATAGTAACAAAAACAAACAAGTCTGGCTGCTGCAGGGTCTTCTCCGCCCCCACTTCTATTCAAACTGAAGATGATTTCTGCAATTTTTGTATTTTACGTATATTAAATAAATTCGTAAGTGCATGAGACGGAACGTTATCGCTTTGGCGGATCCAAAATTTGGAAAAATAATTGTTTGAGTGGAAATCTTTTTTGAGCCAACACTGTTTCTGGCGCTAATTGTCACGTCCTATTGTTACGGATTAAAAAAAAAAACACGTGTTACTTATTAAAATTAAGTGGTCTATTTTATTAGAAACAATATAAATAATGTTAATAGATTCTTTTGTGCTAAATTTTCTTTCTTTTTACGATTTATTTTGTGCCTTTTTCTATTTTTACTCAAAGTTAATACATACATAAATGGATAAAAAAAGAATAACACAGGTTTATAGTGTTTTCCTTTTCTTTTTAAACACGTTATTGTTATTCTTGATATATTCTTTGTACAGATTTTTTCCCTTTTTTTTTCTCTTTAAACAATAGGAAATAAATTTGATCAAATCATTAACAATACAATTTACCTTGGTGTTTAATTGTTAAATCGGAATCGTACCCTTTCTTCTACTATTCTGCTCAACAAAATAAACATATAATAAATGATAAATTGAATATACACATGTTCAATGCTTTTTCTCTCTTCATTTTAAACGATCATTTTCCAGATTTTGGACCCCAACTAAAAACTTATAGCCTGCTTCGAGATTATCTTCCGGAAACTGGACGGCGAATATCTGAGCAGCCTCAGATTTGCAGACGACATCGTCCTTTTCTCAGAGAACCTATGCAACCACCAACTAATGCTAGATGAACTAAAGGAAGAAAGCAAGAAAGTCGACCTACGCATGAACTTCAGTAAAACGAAGGTCGTGTGCAACAATCACGTTGAGAATAAAAACATAAAAATTGAAATCGAAGATGCAAAACTGGGGAAAGTAGACCACCACATCTACTTAGGGCAGTAAATCTCTATGAAATCCACAAAAGAAGAAGAACAAATCATGAGGAGAATTATCCTAGGATGGCAAGCCTTCGGCAGAGCAAACTCAACCTTAAAAAACGAGACGATCGCAATAATCCTTAAAAGAAGAGTATACAACCAATGCATTCTCCCGATAGTCACTTATGGAGCTAGAACATGGAACCTAACCAAGATATAGACCTGCAAACCGAGAAGCATGAAACGTGCACATGAGAGAATCATGCTCAACCTCACATGGAGAGATCACAATATATCAGGAAGAAATTGGAAGTCGGAGACATCATAGAATCTACCAGAAAACTTAAATGGCAATGGGCTGGTCATGTCGCAAGGATGGCAAACAACTGATGGACATCACGACTCTCAACGTGGATCTCCGGAGATCACACACGAAACTTAGGCTTGCCGAATACTAGATGGAGAAATGAAGTAGACAAATTCAAAAAATTCAAAAAATACTGGCTCTGCAATGCTCATGATAGAGTAATGTGGTGGGTCCTGGGGAAAGTCTATGTCCATAAAACGGACGATAAAAGAATGATGATGATGATGATGATGATGATGATGATGATGATGATGATGATGATGATGATGATGTTTGAGTTTCAGCCCTCTAACTCCATTGGTGCGGCGTATACACATGATAATAAAATAGCCAGTCAACAACCAAACGCAAAGACAGTTTTGGTTGACGGTTTCTAATGTTCTGTTAAGAAATGAAGATAAGATGAAATAGAGGAAGAGAAAATGAGAGAGAGAAAGAGGAGATGAAAGAGAGAAAGAGGAGATGAAAGAGAGAAAGAGGAGATGAAAGAGAGAAAGAGGAGATGAAAGAGAGAAAGAGAAGATAAAGACACATGAATATCTGCAAGAGACGTTTAATAAAAAATAGAGGAAAATGAAGGAGAGTAAAATGCAATCATAAGAGAGAAAAACAAATAAAAGAAGAAACAGGGAAAAGGGAATAGAGTGAGAGTGAACGAACAAACGAAAGAAAGAGGGGGTAAGAAAGATTGAAAAAATAGAACATGAATGAAGGAAAGAAAGAAAGAGGGAATATGAAAAAAGAAAAATAATTGGGAAGAGAGATAGAAAATTATAGCAAAAGGGGAATATAAAACAAAGGAAGAACTCATGAACGAAAAAAAAAAGAAAGACATAGAAAGGAAGAAGGAAAAGAAGGAAGAAAGAAGAAATGAGAAAAAATAATTAGGAAGAAAGATAAAAAAGTAGAAAAAATAGAATATAAAACAAGGAAAGAACTAACGAACGAAAAAAGAAATAGATACCAAGGAATAAGTAAACGAAGAAAGAAAGAAAGAAAGAAAGAAAGAAAGAGGAGGTGGGACAAAGATTGAAGAAAAAATAGAAAAGGATTTTGAAAAATGTAGAATATGGAACAAAGAAAGAACTAGCAAACGGAAAAAAATAAATAGAAAGAGGGAAATAAAAAGGGAGACATGAAAAAGTAGAAGAATTGGAAAGAAATATAGAAAGAGAAATAGAGTTATAAAGCAAACAAAGATGTCACGAACGAAAGAAAGAGGAAATACAAAGAAAGAAAGAAAGGAAAAAAGAAAGATTGGAAAATAAAGAATATGAAAGAAAGAATGAGGAAATAAGAAAAAAGAAAAATAATCGGAAAGAAAGATTGGAAAGGATAGAAAAATCAGAATATAAAACAAAGAAAGACGTAATAAACAAAAACAATAAAGAAATACAAAGAAGGAAAGAAAGAAAGAGAGAAAGAAAGAAAGAAAGAAAAATTAAGGAAAGAGAAAAATAATTGGGAAGAAAGATAGGAAGAAATGGAAAAATAGAGAATATGAAACGAAGAAAAAACTAATGAACGAAAAAAAAAAAGAAATAGAGAGAAAGAATAAGGAGACACGTAAAAAAAACTAATTGGAAAGAAAGATAGCAAGAGATTGAAGAAAAGAGAATATGAAACAAACGAAGAAGTAACGAACGAAAGAAAAAAGAAATACGGAGACAGATAGAAAATAAGGGCGATAGAAAAGAAAAGACTAAAAGCAAAAAGTGACAAAGGAATCTGGTGTTTTTTTTTTGCATTGTAAATAGCAATTATAATTATTTTTAGATTTCATGACATTTACTTCCGACCCGCAAGTGAATGACAAAGTGTTACTTAATATTTCTTCTTCTTATAAATCCATCATTGTAATTAGAAACGGTCAACCAGAACTGTCACCGAAACTGTCAACATGGGTTTCTTTAGTTTTTATGCTCATGCGTACAGGCTGCAAGAATGGGGCTAGATGGCCAAAAAATATTAAAATCTACTCCTTATTAAGTCTAGCTTATTTTTATTTATTTTTTTTTTTTTTGGTCTGGCTGGCTGGCTCAGTATCACATGTACAGGCCGACGGTTGCCAATTTAGATATGACCTATATGGTTGAAAAGGGTTTTTTAATCTTAAATTACTCCCAAAATAGTTTTTTTTATTTAACCCCCAGGTAAATGATACCCTTAGGTAAATACATTCTTCGAGTTCTCTTAAGAAATGAAACTTTATTCTCATAGTCCTTTTGGAGGCTTTATCCTAGAACATTACTTTTGTCTTTGTTCCGTTTGTCTTTAATCCTATTTTTGGTTTCCTCTATTCAAATCACTCAAATTTACGATGTAAGTTTATGCTAAATTGGTCCCTTAGTTTATTACCAGTTACATGCACTTGTTAATTTTTAATTGGGACTTTTTTGTAATCATTGCCCAACAAAATTTAAGAGAAGTAATTTATCTATTGACCACTCCTTTTTCAAATTTTTAATTGATCATCCCAACACAGAATACTACCAATGTTAGTCAATATGACAGTTTCTACTTTGTGACTAAGAAGACCTGTTCTCGCACGAGTTTTCTCTTCACATTCAAAAATGGAAATAACAACGAGGCTGACGTATTTACAGAAACATTGTCTTCTGTTTATTTTCCTTATTGACTGTTGTTATTCTTCTCAGTGTCAGAAATGAGACTTTAATAATCCGAAGTTCGAAAAAGAAACCATGAATAGAGACCAAATGGAGAAAAAAAAACGTTGAAAATAGCCTTGTTAAATGAAAAATGAAAATTTCAGTCTCAAAAAGAAGGACCTGCAACCAACGCTTCTTCCTGGTAGTCACCTTTGGAGCTAAAACATGGAACCTAACCAGAGAGAATCAAGCTCAACTTCACTTGGAGAGATTACAAGACAGCACAGTATATTGAACAAAAACAAGAATCAAGGATATCATTGAATTCATTAAAAAAACTCAAATGACAATGGGCTGGTCATGTAGCAAAAACATCGGACAACCGATGGATATCATTACACTACGAATTTTAATGCTCGCCAGAATGAAAATCACAAGTATCTACATTTATAAAATGCGATTTGCATAGCCATACAATTCATATACGTTGTCATTTTTGACGACGTGGCTAAACTACTTGATAAATAATTCAACAAGTTCTGCCTCATACGAAACAAGTAAATGGTGTTGCTGGTTTACGCGTGTGTGTGTATTTATGTGTGTGTGTGTGTGTGTGTGTGTGTGTGTGTGTTCACATGAGATGAGAAGATTATTTTGCGACAATTTTCAATAAGATAAACCTTTGGAAATCAGCATCAAAAAATTTGGGCCTAAACGCCAACACTGGTAGGAAATACGCAACTATTTCTGCCATCAAACAGACTCTCATATGGTGCAGAGTCACACTAGTAGGTCACCAAATGTAGAATATACTGCTACTCTAACGAATGGTCTACAATAGTTGTCAGACAACCGAGAGACATCACGGCTAACCACGCAAATCCCATTAGATCATATGCAAAACTGTGGCCAGCAAAATATAAGATGACGTGACGAACTAGACAAGGTCAGAGAGTATTGGCTCTGTGGCGCTTATGTCAGTTAAAAGGCTGCAATTGATGATGATTTGAATATATCCATTCAAAATGACGGGGTTATTTCATGTATGGATCGGCACTGAGGAGCCTAAAGCTATTCCATAGGGCAATTTTTTTTTCACTTATTCAAGTATTCTAATTTTAATTTTTTTAAAGATTCATCTCAAACTGTTTTAATCTGTGATCAGACCTGAAATCTCAAGAGTTTCTATGACATCATTTTCATTGTTATATTTTAAAAGGAAGGTAAATTAACTGTAGGGATCATCCGCTTTGAGTGCAAACAGATAATACATTTTCTTATTGTGTTCATCACATGGTTAGATAACTTTGATAACTTTAACTTTAGGAGGGTGAAGGTGGCCTCCTCAGCGTCATCTTTACGGATGTCAACCACGTACAGTATTCTCTAGTATGCTGCTGTTGTTTGTGGGTGCGGATGCAGGTGTGAGTGGCCTATCTGGGATATGCACAATGAATTTTCCCAGTCTTGAAACTCAGCACTTTTGTTATCGGTTAGCTTTTTACTCAATCAATATCTCATCCCTTCTCCTCGTTATTTGTTCTGCCCATCGTAAGGGTAAGGAACGGTGGTGCACTGAGAACCGTGCAAAACATTTGAGTTCAACCTTGTAAATAAAGGGTATCAGTACAAACCAGAAGTTTTCCAAGAAAATATCAGGCGGTAACGAAAGTTCTGTCCGACAATTCAAATTATTTGGAAGCACAAATTTAGTGCTGATTAAAGATTCCCTTAATCATTAATATGCTGTCATTTGCTTACAATAACCCTATTCCATCTCTCAACAACTTTTCCGATATTACACTTGTAAAAATCATTTGATTGTGATCCAAGATTTAAAAAAAAAACAACTGATTTTAATCCTATTCTCTAAGAGCGAGTCTTTGCCCATCAAAATGCTTTTGCAAACTCTGTACCAATTGATAGTCAGTTGGAGCACGGTCAGAAAGCTGAATGCCTCTGTGAGATCTTTGGTTGCTTGGGTGGTATGAAGACGTGCATCATTGTGGCAAAGAGGTTTTCTGTTCCCTGAGGATGGGCGTTTTTGCCCAAAGCTGTGTTCAAAGTATTGGACAGTACACTTCGGCTGTGACTGTTCAGTTATCGTTTGAAAGTATACAATGGATGATTCCTTGCATATCGCATCACACACTTGATGAGATCTTCTCCAAATGAAGGTTGCTTATCGACTTTGGCGCAAGTCTATTATGAACCACTGATGATAGCACTTAACCTTGTGAGAAAGGATCCGTTTCTCATCCACAGTAAAAACTCTGTTCCCAAATAGCACCAGGAACTGTTGAGAACAGGGGTGACTCACAGCTGTTATCACGTTGCTGGTGATTTGCTACGGGCAAGTCATGTTGGATCTATTTTCTAACCTTTGACACTTTTCTCAGCTTCTTTAAATTTTGACGAACAGTCATATGGGTAACATTGAATTTTTTGTTAAGATTCCTGATTGAAGCAGTACCATGGGTATTTATTTCAGCTTTCCTTTTCGAGCACAATCAGTACAAAAAAAAAAAAAAAAACGGAAACAATTTTTGTTATAATCTTATAAATGAGTAAAATACTCTGAGTCATATCAACCACCCCTCCGAAGCAAGAACACCAGAACTGGTTGTTGTGAATAAAAAAAAAAAAAAAAGAAAATATGTAAGCGAAAATTTTGAAAAATATCAATCTGTAAACCGGACAAGCTATGGATTTCCCAGGCTCAAAGTTGTGACCACAATAGATTGCCCCCTTGGAACTGTCTCAAAACACTGGGGGAGAGATTCGAGGTATTGGATATTTGTGGAAGGGTTGAGACTATTCAGATCACGGCAGTGTTGGGGTCAACAAAAATACTGCGGAAAGTTCTATATATTTGAATAGACTTGATAGCACTTGATTCCCAATGGCAACTGATAGAAACCTCTGGTATAAATTGAATAAATAAGTAATTTTTACTATGAATCATATAACAATTTGAAAAGCATCACCTTGGGGTAACCTTCAAATATTACGTTCAATTTTCAATTCTCGTTGAATTCTCGTTGAGAATTGAAATATTCAATGCAGCATTTTGGTATTGAGCGTTTGAATCTATTTCGAATTGAGAAATACCTTCATTTCATTTAATGACTGATGGAAATGATGAAGAAAGTCTTGTTTTTTCTCTTGAATATTAATAAGCAAGACGTTATCGATCAATACTTATGTAAACTACTACTACTACGAGTACTTTACCTGTGTGGTCGAAAATTACGGCTTATGAGAAATATGTTGATACAGGTTGCATTTTATATACGTAGATAATAGAAATTTTCATGGCAGTAACCTTAGAGAATAGTGTCCTGTAGACCAAGAACGGACTCTTTGAAAAAATTATTTCTGTTTTTATTACTTTTTAAAATTTTTATCATTCTTTAAATTAGGTATAATTAATAAAGTCATTAAAACATGAGTGACATTGTATTTTACTACGGCAGCTGCATTCTTTAGCGTAGTGGAAGAAATCTCCGATTTGCTAATTGTTATACGTGTGGATTATCAATAGTAGTAATAATATTATTTGTACTCGTCCAATTTTAACACCTGTAGTGACTGTTGGCTTTCACTGGAGATCAAGTGACATCAAGTTTTCTCACTATTCCATGACTTTTCTCAGTATTCTGACAGATTTCAGTCTTACTGTCGTCTGGATAATTTTGGCTTCACCCCGGATTCCCAGTTCCCCGAACTTCATTTTGATTTCTGGAATGCCCTTATGGTTGTTTTTCTTCCAACTTTTGGATTTTCGGGGGGGGGGTCTGTATTTCTGGATCCTCCAGTTTCCTGAAGTTAGTTTTATCGCAGTTTTTATCAATTGTAATTTCCCAGTTCCTCGTTTGTAAAGTCGACGCTACACAATCCTCGATGCAAACAAGTCCTCTTTCTTTTCTTTTGATTTGATGTCTGTCGACATCGTCTTCTGAGTGCAAGGTTCTATGCATCGTCATCAGTTTTCTTACAGCGTAATTCAGATCTCTGATTTTTTTCCTTTGGTCCAATGAAGAGTCCGCTGTATCTAACAAAGTACCCCGGTATCTATTTCTGTGGTCAAGTTTTTGTGCAGAGTTTGGTTTCTAGTATAATTCTTTTGCCTGCTCTTCCCTTATACTCACCCTGTTAGGTTGTGTCTACTTCAAAAAACCCTAGGCACTTATAGTCTTTTTCTCGTTAAGTGCTGAGATGGTTTCCTGGTTGGATAATTAGTTTTTAGGCCATTCGTATCACGCGTGAGATGATTCAACTTTTCCTCCTATGACAGGTAGTACTGGGCAGCGGCGGACACAGATAACGAAAACGCTGAACTGATCAACATCATCATCATCATATTAGTCTTTTATCGTCCGTTGTTGGATGTACACCCCACCGAGGATTCGCCGGACCTCTATATTATGGACGTCGCGGAGCCAATACTTTCTGAACTTGTCTTGTTCGTCTCGGCCTCGGTTGTGCATGTGATCTCTGGGGATCCATGATGTGAGTCGTGATGTCTGTCATTTTTGCAACATGACCAGCCAAGTTGGATTTTTCTAGTAGATTCTATAATGTCTCAGAGCCGTTTTCCCTAATGTATTGTGCTGTCTTGTGATCTCTCCATATCATGATGAGCATGATTATATCATTTGCACGTTGCATGGTTCTCAGTTTGAGGGTCAGTCTCTTGATTGGGTTTCATATTTCAGCTCGATATGTGACTATCAAAATGATGCATTGGTTGTATACTCTTCTTTTTAGGATTATTGGAATCGTCTTGTTTTTAAAAGTTGAGCTTGCTCTACCGAAGCCTTGTCATCCTAGAGTGATCCTTCGCTTGATCTCTTCATCATTTGAAGATTCCAAGGAGATTTGTTGTCCTTGGCTGATTAAGTGGTCTACTTTCTCCAGTGTTTCCAATTTTTATCGTTGTGTGTTTATTTTCGACACGTGCGTTGTACATAACCTTTGATTTGCTGAACTTCATACGAAGAATGACTTTCTATCTTCATTTGTCTCGTCTGGTAATAGTTTGAGGTCCTGAAGGTGCTTTATGAAAAGGGTGATGTCATCTATAAACATGAACAAATGTTATTTTACATTCAACATACACTGTACTTGAAGTTCATTGTCTAAGCTACGACGTATTAAAATTTCAGCTCTCTGGGTCTGTTTTCAAGGTTTTTAAAAGGAAAAAATGAACTGATGCAAACTTAGCAGTTCGTAGTTATCTTAGCTTCCGCTAATTTTTTAGTGCTCCATTAATTTAGCGTTTTTGTTAGCTGTTCTCAACACCAGTCGTGGAGATAGTGAGTCACCTTGGAAGATAACACTTTTACTTTGACCTCGACTAGGTGCTTCCGTCAGTGGTTAGTTCCACTTCCCAGTTATCCATTGGCCCCATAATGAAATTCTTTATTTGCTTTGAGATTTCTCTCATCTTCAGGCATTCGATTATCCGGGGTTGTGGGATCATATCGAAAACCTTTTTTTTTCCCATGTCTATCCGACCAAAGGCTAGGTTCCTCTTTTGCTTTAACTTTTTTCCCTCTGTTCTGATCAATGAAAGCCAGACCACTTGTCTCTCTGATTCCTTTAAAAAAATCGTATATATTCATTCGGCATAACTTGGTCAAGCACAAAGAGAAAGAAATGAGCACGTGCGGAGTGATTTCGTTACACTAACAAATGCTAAAAGTCTGTTTGATTAGCCAGCTAAACTACTACATGACTATATATATATATATATATATATATATGTATATATATATATATATATATATATATATATACATATATAAATATATATATATATATATATACATATATAATATATATATATATATATATATATATATATATATATATATATATATATATATATATACTGGATCCCGTTAAATAGGATTGTATCAGGACCAACGATTTGGGACCAAATAACCAGCTGGTCCGATTAACAGAACACATTAATGTTTCTTAATGCACAAAACAACCCAGTTCTTCAATTCAAGGGGAACAACTTGCATAGAAACTACATCGACTTGAATTTGTTTTTCAGCTACTCTTTGTCTAATTTGTAAAATTTCACATTTAACTCGAATCAAAAGCAAAGAATATTTGAGAAATAGTTGTTTTGAAAATGAAAAAATATTTTCAGTAATTCGATCGGATCTTATTTGAATATACACCATTTGATAGCACTGATGTTTGGTCAAAATAAACGGTATATCAGTCATTATAAACGAAGCAAATTTACGACGATTACATACGTTTGAATCAGTTTTCACAAAATTGGTCGTGTTGTGCAGCTTGTCCTAATAATGTTGATCTTATCAAACGGACTCCATTCTATATATATATATATATATATATATATATATATATATATATATATATATACATAACAAGTTTATAAAAGAAATCTTCCCGTACGGAAGACGAAATATAAACAGAGATCAACAACTAAACAAGAAAAAAAAAAATGAAAATAAATATAAAGAGAATAAAATCCCGAAAAATAGATACCCCCATAACGTCCCAAATAAAGATTCAAGTAAATCGAATCATTCGCCAGAGGAAGCCCCCAAAGGACAAAAACATAGACATGTTTGTGTAATGAATCCATTTTTTTATCTTATACATATATATATATATATATATATGTGTGTGTGTGTGTGTGTGTGTGTGTGCGTGTGTGTGTGTGTGTGTGTGTGTGAGAGAGAGAGAGAGAGTTTGGGTGCATGCGTATGTGTGTGCATAAACTAAAATAACTATCCACTGTAGCTAATGTTGAAAAAAAACAAAACAAGAACAAGTACTTATAAAGTAAGCTTGTATCATAGCAGTGTCCAATCTCAATAAGTCCAGGACCTCAAAACACAGTATCGTTTGCAGGATCAGAAATGTATCATCAGGTCTGTTTGACAATATGGAAGCAGCAGAAGTTTGACCAAAACCATATAAACACATAGCTATTCATAAGGCCAAATGAGTGAGCATCTTTAAGGATCGAACTCGATGCATCAACGGATTGATCTGCGTGACAAGTTTGCCAAATGTAGTGAAAAGCCAATAAATATGAATATAAATGTTGCTATTCAAAAGGTGCGAAGCAGTTTCATTAAAGAAAGAAAAATTGATAGAAAATGATTTGCTGATTTCATTTCCTGATAGAGTGATTCTGACAGGCAAGACACGAGGAAACACTTGCTTACTTAACGGATAGATCAACCTATTTGAATTCCCCGAACTTTTGAAGAAAATCATCTATCTATCCATTTTTTTTATATGTATACATGTGTGTGTGTGTGTGTGTGTGTGTGTGTGCCTTAATTGTCGGGACGTATTCATTTGGAAACATATTTTGTCCGGCACCGAAATTAACCGAGTAGCAAATCGAAAAGCCGATCACCTAAATGGATAGAGAAATGAGCACCATACGGGACTCGAACCTGCGTCCACCAAAATGTGATTCAAATCGGCTCGACCGACCTAGCTAACAGCAAGCTTGGTTCGCAGAGATTTAAAATAGCGCACTTTTTGTAGCATTTTTCAGTTGGGCCAGACCCTGCAATGGCACTTTGTGTTAAGAGGTTAGATTCACGATAGTATCATCTATGTTTCCGGTATGTCTGCACATTTTCTGCGAAATTCTTGAGGTTCTGCATTTTGATTAGTATGGGTTTTGATATTGTACGGTTACAGGATCGCAGTACAAATTAATGTAACTGAGTATAAGCTGGAAAAACACACTCATTAAAGTATAATCAGACCTTGGAATGAATTAGAGTTAACCACACCTGTCAAGGTAGGCATTTTTTTTACTCGAAAACCAACCTCTGTCAAAGGTGGGATATACATACTATTTCAAGTACAATTTTGTATGCCGAATGGTCGATTGGAATAGGAAGATTGTATTGGTCCAATTTTCTAAACGTATACGGCAGCCTGACTAGAAACTCAGCATTCAAAATCCTTGCTTAGATCTTAGCTTGAGACCATACAATATCTCTATTGGCATAGCTGTTTGGTTGATAATGAGGGCATTGACATCTTGGTTTAACAGTGCATGTAAAACCCTGCACTAGCGACATTTCATCACTGCATTATCGTCTTTCGTTACGCGAAGAATGTTCGAATTTTGGAAGAGGGCCAACATGCTGTTCTTGCAGGGTAGGGAATCTTATTCTTGTGAAATACGCAAGTGAGAGGATCTCTGATTATCTCAATTGGTTGTGTTAATCAGAAGCTCGAAGAAAATAAAACTGTAGGAATGACAGATTGTATTACGACTGCTGAGAGATACGTTTTCTAAATGAACACACCAACATGCGGAAACAACGGGGTAAGGGCAAAGATAAAACCGGAATTATCAATGCTACATTCCCAAATAAACATACCGGCATCCTTTCGGTTGAAGTTTCTGTGGCGTAAAAATGGGCTTTGTTTGTATGGCTGAGGTAATTAGGTATTTACAATTAGTTCCAGTGGTCGGTATTCGAATCCATATACAAAGCCGTCGTCCTGTTTACTATTTTCCGATGTGGTCAGTCAATCTCATCTCAACTCAAAAGCTTAGCAGAACTCAATCTTCCAGCTCCCATTAGGACTCGTGCCATACTGAGTAGATATCAAGAGAACAAAATCATAGCCCTTATCGAGGTGTTGTAAGAAGCTGGTTTGATCCCTGATGAAAAGCCAGAATTTCGAATGCTGATTTCCAAAGTAGGCATGTCTTCCCTACTAGCCAAGCATGTGCTAGTTTAAGCTAGTCAACTTAGACTCTCTTCGTCGAGCGATGGTTAAAAGCTTCACTTGTATAGTGGGTTTTGATCTCCCTGAATATCTTTTATGTTGCTGTGTCAGTAAATCCACGCTCAGTAAGAATGGTTTGCCCCGTGGCTGAAATAGTTGCACTTTTTCCACCGATACCAGAGATCAATATCCGAGTCCAGTTAAAAAGTCAAGAATTGAATGCTGATTTTGTAGTGAGGCAAACTCTCCCACTTGCAATAATTGCCGAATCTTCTGAAATTCCTTTCCCATAATTTTGCCTTGAGCCAGACTATGTTGAACTTAGGAAATATCTTTGGGTGCTTCATCGTAGAGTGGTGCTTAGCAAGTGTCTCGCAGATCATTACTATTATTATGAGTTCGATTCTCATTGAGTGCTCCACTCTTATGGCATCAGTTGTAAGTTGCCGATTCTCATCGTGACCTTATGTCTGACTAAATAAAAATTGCTTCACAACTAAGGGCGTCTAGTTGTACAGTAATGGGAAACGATCCCAGATACTAGTCTTTCTGACGAATTCAATCTTCACTTATCGGGTCTACTAAACTCACGTCCTCATTCCTGACTAATACCTACGAACTTTATTTTACTTTTTTCTTCTTTTTCTCTTTCTCCTTCCTTCCTTTTTCTTTCTTTCGTTGTTTTCCTTTTTCTCACATTCTTTTTCTTATTCAACTTTTCATATC
This sequence comes from Thysanoteuthis rhombus, assembly GCA_963457665.1. Taxonomy (NCBI): domain Eukaryota; kingdom Metazoa; phylum Mollusca; class Cephalopoda; order Oegopsida; family Thysanoteuthidae; genus Thysanoteuthis; species Thysanoteuthis major. The sequence continues at coordinate 36,138,078 of OY735221.1, forward strand.
ATTCAGTTATTTCTCTTTTTTCTTCCCTCCTTTCTCCCTATTGTCAAACTCCTGTACAAAGTCTGGAGTTGACTTTGTTTTCCTACCATGACAACAACAAGAACAATCCTCACCAAAGTCGAAAAAGAAGTACGAAACCGAGGTCCACATTTTTCTATTTTAAAAAAGATAAAAATAGCCCGCCAACGCTGAAAATAGCCATTTTCGATTTTTATTGAAAATAATACTTTCAAAATATTCCCATTTCGTATTATTTTACAAGTATAAGAACAAATCGATTCAAATAAAGATTACTTGTCTTTATTCCCCCCCAGCCCCTGTCACTACTACTACTACTACTACTACTACTACTACTACTACTACCACGGGCGGTAGACGCATCGTTGAACTTATGGTTCTTTTTTCTATACCGTCCGCTTTGAAAAAAACTTTTTTAAATATTTCCTCTTGCTTCTTTTCTTTCTTTCTTCACTTCTTCCTTCCTTCCTTCCTTCCTTCCTTCCTTCCTTTTCGCTCTTTCATCCCGCATCGACTGATTTCGCAAATTATGATTGAATTACGCCCGAGTAACTCGGACAGTTCATCAGCGTCTGTTCGCACCAATTCTTAAGCAAGTAAACATACGCCCTGTACGGCACCTGGGCAAAGTCACCTTGGCTGCTATAAACACCTGCCACGCCCCTGCTTTTTCGATTTGTCCACAGAAAACCGTGGCGGCACTCTGCCAAAATCATATTTCTCCGTTAACTTACCTTTCTTCTTTTGTCTATGGCACAAGGAATGTAGGTGACATCTAACCCTAGTCAAAGCGCATGCGTAATTCAGCTAAATTTGGCAGTACACCTGCACCTCCGCCAAGTGAATTCAGGAAGAAAATAGCACCGCATTCCTTCTTCAAAGACAAAACTTATCACTAAATTCTCCTGAAAACGATATATATATATATATATATATGTGTGTGTGTGTGTGTGTGTGTGTGCGTGTGTGTGTGTGTATTTGTGTAAAAAATGATGGGTGAATACCTTCCGGGTGCCCTGTGTAGAGTGATGGTTAGCAAGCTATATTTGCTCGACTACTCACTAGTGTAGCGAGTGCTCAATACATGTGGCTCTGCAATAGAATAGGTTATATTTGCTAGGTGAATTGTTTAGTCGTAGAACTCAGCAAATGGCCTCACCGGAGGAACCCTTTTGGGACTAGTGCTGCATCTTTTTTTCCCACCTGCAGATAAGATGGACAGTAGCAATTTCGGCCACACGCATCCCATATATATATTTGTGTGAGTATGTGTGTGTGTGTGTGTGTGTGCACCCATGTGAGCGTCTGTATTCGTGTATCTAAGACCGGACACTTGAAGAGTTGAAAAAGTTGAAAAAATATCTATCTCCTTTCCCGGGTGATATTACACGTAGTTTTGTTTGTAAACAAGTATAAAATCCAGCTCGTAGAATTCTACATCGCAACCATTGTTCTTTGATATCAAAATTAGATTTCATTTGGTCCGTACACGCATACACCCAATGTATTTGTGTGTTTGTATTTCCACGTGAGCGAAGCATGCCCGAAGGCGTGCGTATTTCTGTGAATGTTCATGAAGCTTTTCAATAAAATAAAAAAAACGCTTTTAAAACTTCAAATGGTAGCAAATACGAAGCTAAACACATTAAGCGTCAAAGAAGTGCAAATGAAAATTTCGCTACTTTATCTGGTTAGCGCCAAAAAAAGTTAATAACGTTTCATCTCCCTCTTTGAAATTTGCACCTGGCTTCCAGTTCCCGTGGTAAGTTGGTACAGGTTTGTCCTAAGCAGTCACAGAACTTGGTGCTGCAGTTCATACCAATCTTTCTACATCCACATCGTACTTCACATCCGGTCTTATACATATGATATCATATTCAGCTGTATATCTGGTGAAGAAGGTTCCTTAGTGATGACAGGTAACACTTCATTCTCTCCAAAACCCATTGAGTGGGATTTAGAACTATATCAAGGCACTGCTGGGCTAAATGATAAGCCCTGTAAGAGTGTTGAGAAGCTGCTTCAGATCTTAGAAGAGCTTCCAGCTTAAATGTTATTAGACTTGGCGACACACTGGTGGTACCGCAAGAAATGTTGTTTATTATTTAAACGTTGATTATTGAAGTGGCAAGACATCCATACATCTTAAAGAAGAAAACGCTGATCAACAGTCTGTATTTTAAAGTGGATAGAATCATCGTCATAAAAAGCCTGAAGTTCCTAAAGCTCCTGCAATTACATCTTCTCAAGGAGGTTCCAGGTAGTTATTTCACCTTTATCAAAGAGAGCTGAAAAGTATCGCAACCCAATAACACAAAACACCTTGCGTTGAGCAGCTGTGACATTTTTTTTTCTGAGCAACTCAGTCATAAATTTCTGAGGCATTGTCAGTGCACAGCTGAATGTAGACTTTGCTAGTCTCACATCTCTCCACAATCACAAGAGACAGAATTCCGAGCTGCAGCGTCCAAAGCTGTCGAAACAACGAGAAAATCTCAATCTCCTGCAAACTTGCTTCACTTGTACACCCTCACTCATTATGAACTAATATATAATGGTAAAGCGGACATTCTTAGACTTACTGCTCAGAAATCTTGTTTAGTCTTTGTTTTCACACTTAAGTCAAAACTGATATCTTTCGCAGCATACTTTGAAGTGCGTACCTTACAAGTTGTTATTTTTGGTACATTTCTCATTTACCTATCCACCCATCATAATAATCGCATTCCTTTCATAATGTCTGATGATATATTGCACATGGTTATTGAGGACATGCCTGCATGCAGCACCACAAGGCCAAACGATTGCGTGTAAAAGGTAGTCTCCATTTGCAACAGGCAGCGGAGAACCATCCACATGGCCTATGTACTTTACATTCTTTCTGAAATTGTCAGTCAGTTTGTATTCGTTTTCTGTGTAATGTATAAAGCCATGGGTTCAAGAGAGAGAAAGAGAGATAGAGTACAAATCAAAAGAAGAACCTCATTTCCTCACTACTGCTAAGGACCCAAGCGATCCAGTTTTAAAATTCGTGGGGTTAATGTCCACAATTTTGCCATGATCATTGACTTTTCTCCTGATGGTGAGTTTCTTGGTACTGTTTTTCACCTGTTCGAACATCATCAGTGTTTTTTCCCAAAAAAAACTATAGCCTTCATCACAGTTTACTAATGGATTTACAATCAACTCATTGGAAATGCATATGAGACCTTGTGTTAGCTCATAAGCAAAGAGGTTGAGTGTCGATTATCAGTTATTAAACTTCCGAACATCTGTCATGTCTTACTTCATGTTGAAAGGACGTGGATATTTACGCAGGTTGGAACAAAATATAGTTAGGAGCCTAAAAACATCGCTGTGATATCCTCCGTAATATGTCTTCCATGCATTAGCTCTCCTTGTGCAATCAAACCAGATGATGATAACGAGGATTCAGTGTGATACTAGACTGAACATTTCCAAGATCAGACCATTGAGCCATATTTGACGTGATTAGCTTACAGTGGTATGATATGGAATATATGTTTGGAGAGATGTGAGACTAGCAATGTTTACATTCAGCTGAACCATGACGTTCCCTCAGAAATTTACCATGTCAGGGATTCTCAGAAAAACGATATGGCTACTCACCGATAGGTTCTTGGACATGCATATCTCTCCTGCAAACCGAACTCGTATTACCCCCTATTCATTAGGCTAATCACGTCGAATTTTGCTCAATGGTCTCTTCACTAAAATTCTCACTCCAACATCAATTTTTCTAACCACATCAACGTAAACTTTTCCTATGTACATCTCCAGGAATCCTATTTTCAACTCACCCAGTTGTTGTGCATGGATTTTAAAACTTCTAGCCTCATGAGTATAGCCATCTGGATGTAAAATCAGATTATCTTTTTAATGTTAAACACATGTAATTTCGGGTCTCCAGGACACATTCTAGTTGTATTCTCAATACAGAAGATTTCCTGAGTTTCAATGTACGGCCCTCTCTAGCATTCACTTAAGTAAGATATGTTATCTTATCAACTAAAGGCTTCATGTAAGTTGTAACCCCACAGTCTTAAAAAAAGAGATATTTTAGCTCATTTTTTTTGCACTCAGTATATATATATATATATATATATATATATATATATATATATATATATATATTGTGTCATCTACAGACATCTGTTTCGTTGTATTACAACTCTTTAGTGTGGCTATAGACTATCCATTATCCCATCCATATATATATATACTGAGTACAAATATCTTCCAACTTAGAAATAGAGTACTCTGGTGGATGGGGAATTCATGCGTGAGTAAATATATTGCTTGAATTCAACCTTACTGCCCGTCCAGTCCTGCGTAGGCCAGAGGTGAGAAACCAGCGAAGATGGAGCGAAGGTTTTGATCCTACCTTGTGGCTGGATGGAATAATGGATAGTCTATAGCCACACTGAAGAGTTGTAATTCAACGAAACAGTTGTCTGTAGATGACACAATTATTTAATTATCATTATATATATATATATATATACTGAGTACAAAAAACGAGATTTATTAAGGCTCTGTGTGTGTGTGTGTGTATGTGTGTGTGTGTGTATGTGTGTGTGTGTGTGTGTGTGGATCGGTGTGTTTCGTGAAGGTATGGGTGATAGCCTCTTTCTGTCTCGACAGATAATGGAAGTGACTTCAAAGCGCATATTTACGGATATCCTGAGATGACCAGCCGACAGATCCCCCAGTGATGAAAAATGCAATTTCTTGTTGACCTCTTGTGAAAACGCGACTACGTGTTGAACTCGTTAACACACTTTCTTCCGTCGAACTTGTCAACACCCGACCAGTACAGAACACAGTACACTACAGCAACAGAATACAACAATCTGATGCTCTATGGTTCGCGACACTAATCGCCATTGAAACTGGATGGATCGATATTTGTGTCTGATTAGAGATCATTGTGACAGAGACGTCGATGGAGGTGGGTACTGAAGTGTGGTTGGAGCAGACGATCAAGGTCGGGGGGGGGAAGGGGAGTTCATAGAAGAGGTCAGCAGAGAACCAAAGGTAATATTCATTAGTACTGACGGCAGTAGTAACGATATGAAAAGTAGTAGTCGTGCGTTTTCTTTTTTCGATGTGGTAATCTAAAGGTTAGTACGATGATTTCGCAAACAATTTAGTAAACAGGTCTGGTTAGTTACTCAATAGAAACTGTCATGCAACCAACGGTTGTTTGGTAGCACGCTGAGTCGGGATGGTGATCAATTAAAAAACAGGGAAGAGGACTTATCAATGAATAAGTTACATCTCTCAGTTTTTGTTGGGCAGTAACCATTAAAAAAACAAGCATGGATTGCGTCGAACAGAAGACAACGGATCAATTTAGCATAAGCTTACATTATAAATTGAGCCCCTCCTAAAAACCCTTTATTTGGGGCGAGGAAAGAAAAAGAAAAACAAACAAAAAAAAAGTTGTTTTTTTTCTAAACTTGATAATACCAATAGTGAAGCCTGTACGCATGACATGCATGGCCAGCCAACCAGCTATACAGCCAGCCATCTATTAAGCCAGTCCAACTTAAAAACTGAAGAAACCTACGTAGACTGTTTTGGTGACAGTTTTCGTTGAGGGTTTGTAATAGCGTTTTAGATCACTCCGCGAAGAGACAGACTAATTGTCAATTGGCACAAAAGATCAACCACAGACGAATATCGAGGGATGATTACGTAGAAAATCGAAACGGGATTTGTCCTACGCATGCGCGAACTTCACCTCGGCATTTTTGCAAATGTCACCATTTGCACTGAGCCATAGAGAGGAGTTCAAAACGATAACCTCCCTCGTGTGATGTTCCGACCTTTTGGTCTGAGGCAAAAATAAACAAAATGAAGGTCTGGTTAGGCGATACACCTCTGCACTGAACTTAGGGCGTTGGGATCAGGGTCAAGCAGTGATGCCTGAACAAGTTTATCGACTCCAAAAATATTTTTGCACAAGCTAAAAAGCATTGAATAAAAAAAAAAGAAATAGTCATAAATGGTCAAAATTCACCAATAAAATGCTGAAAATAGTAATAAAAATGGTCCAAATGTTTGAGCACTCCTGCATAAATCTAACGCTTTTTTGCACTGCCACCTCAAAAAATACGCTGAATTTAGTGCCAAATTAGCAACGGTACTTGAGGCACCCCAAAGGGAAGTGCCAAGGGAACTACACAAATCTGTCACACTCCACAAGTACGCTTAAGAGTCCTCAAACTGAATTCGACCTCGTGTCACATTATGCCCTCGTGGGGAGGCGAATAAATCCTGTTTCTGGCAAGAATCCGATGCGGTTGTCTCTGAGTAGACCTCATCTGTTTTTTCTCATTTCCTGGGTTTTTTCTGACACCTCCTTAGTTCTGTTATATCTGTAGCTCTGACACAAAAGTTATGCATCGGGTTGAGTCGCGTAGGGCCTCTGGTAACGAAACAATCGTTTCGGAAAAGGCCCTAGGCGACCCACGTGTTCCCCTTGATGAGTGCTAACGACGAGTGGTTGTCATCTGTGCGTCCGAATGCTTGAGCACAGTATTTCCATCGAATAGTGCCCCTCCTATACACATGTATGCATATATCTATACTGAGTGACTTGCCCAGGGCTGACTATGTCCAGGGGCAAAGTCAGTGCATGGGGGCAAACACAGCACCTGGGGACGACTGTGCTGTATCTAAGGGGTGGGCATAATGATTATTAACATGTATCAAAGACTAGACAAAGGTTTTCCCCCCGGGGGCGACTCCTCCCTCTCACCTCCTCTTGTTACGCCTCTGCACAACTATATACTACATTCTATAGGTCTCTATATACTAGGTTTCTCTGGTAAGTAACCGGCCATTTAACATCAACAAAAAATAGCCTACTCAGAGGAATGATGCTCAGTCCCTTTCAAATTACTTCCCTTGAAATCTAACTCGCTCATCCCGGCGTCCCTTCAACTTTTCAAAACAGTCTGCAAAGTCCTCTGTCGAGATCGCATTGACCTACCTTAATCTCACGCACGGTTAGAAATCTACTTTTGGGAAAAGAGATAGAATGCAGGAAGCCAAATGTAAACTGCGGTGGGGGTTGACATACCTGGCTGATCTGGGTGATGCGACGTTTTCTAAAAAAAACTTACACGCGACGTGCAAAAGGGCATTATGAATGTGACAATCACACAGTACACACACTCTTTCAATGGTAATTTGGCATTTTTTTCTTACCTAACAATAAAACGTTCCCTCTGTAGGAAAGCCCTACCCCAAATATATATATATATATATATATATATATATATATATATATATATATTTATGTATATATATATATATGTTTCTGTGCAATACTAAAGAGATGGAATCCTTCCAGACAGAACCTATATATATACATATTTATGATTGAGTGTGTGTGTTATTGAGAAGTAAACGATCCGACAGACTATTATTAATTGCGTTGTATAATATTGAAACTTTTATTTTATATGATTTACGTTGTCAAAGTCAAATGATACATTCATTAATGGGAGATAATTTCAAGAAAGAGTTTCAAAATGATATAGTGCAATTTATAATCATATATCTATATCTATATATATATATATATATATGTGTGTGTGTGTGTGTGTTAGTGTGTGTGTGTGTTTCTGTGTGATAGTACTAACTGGACAATGATTGAGAAAAACGTGCGTTTCTCCTCAAAATGTTCCATCATTAAGATAAAGCGTCGTCAAAAGTTTTTTGCAGTTCTTAAGTAGGTGTGTTCAGATAAAGTAAATTGATATCTTTGAGGTTGGGCTTTGAATGAGTACTTGTTTATATAAATAAGATTTGTTTTATCGGGTTTGAAGGGCTATTGTTGTGTATATGCCTGAATGTGTGTGTGTGTGTATGTGTGTGATAAGCGTACTAACTTAGAGATCGAGATACGAAAAGGTCATACATTATTCCAAACTTTCCGACCCCAACTGAGTGCACGTATGTCTCGAGCCTGACCTCCTCTGACCCACATCTGGGTTTGCTGATACTCTCTCCCTCTTCTCTCCTTTGCTCTACAACCAACACATGTAACGGGCTGCACTTCTACAGTTTTCTGTATCCAAATAACTTCTGATGGTGCCTGTGAAAGAACGATGAAATGCATCCAGTCTTATTTCAATTATAATAAAGCTTTTTGAGATGTAACACATGTTTTTCTCAATCTTTCATCTTCACACTGCCAAATTACTACCACTATTCTGCTGTGCGTGTATGTAATTCGTCTTATGATTTAGTATATTATCAGGTTACCGTGTTTGGTCTTTAAAATGCATTTCTCAGACTTTACATAGCATCACTCATCCCCTCTCCTTGTAACATATGACAGTTTATACTTTGTTACATGGTACCAAAAAAAGAGTAATTCTTGACCTAAACCAAGGGGCATTTGTGCAATGTGAACACAAAATACTACAGTAAGAATTTGAACTCTGTTCCCTGATTCCATTGTCTATGCTGGTAACGGTTAAGCCAACACTGCACCCCCTACTTCACATACCCACAGCTCCATCTCTTTATCTCTCTCTTCTCTATACATATACATTCCATTTAAAAAATTGTATAAGAAATAATCAGCTTTTGTTACACGTGTTTGTGTATGTGTGCCCACCATAAACAGCACTAGCGCACACGTTGCTATAATTACACACACATACACACAGATACACATACACACACACACACAAACAAGAAAATATGAAAAGCACCCACTACTAAAACGACGACTTACAAAATTCCAGACACTCAAATAGAGTGCGGCTAAGCAAATAACAGAATTCTGATCAACCTTACAATAGAAGCAGAGAGGACGTATTGCAGCGTAAACCTCGCTCTCGTTTGACGTCACACGAGAATAACGCTAATGGCTCCTCTATCGATCTGCGCATACATCGGTCGAAAAAGAAAGGTTGTAAAGATGGCGGTGATTGCAGTTTGTGGGGAGATGGAAGTTTCGGACAATGGGCAGGGACGAATCTTCCACCTATTCGGTGATGTGTTTTGTAGACTGCCACTTGAGATCAATATTTTAAACTGTGTCTATTTTCGTTGGATGTGAACTGAATTATTTATAAAATCGTAAACAGTAATGAAAGGAATGGCCAAGCTGCGTTGGACAGACATTTGTCCACTTCGAAGAAAAAAAAGATGGCAGCTTAGTCACTTCTAAAAAAAAATGTTATTACCTCTGCCAAAGTTGTTGGAGAGGTTTATGTTTTACCCCGTATCTTTTATTTCTCTCTTCCGTCTTTTCGTCTGTCTGCACGATAACCCCAAATTTTTCTTTACGAATTTCAATTAAATAATGCAGAAAGCTACACTACAAGTGATTGAATTTGGGAGCTGATCCAGGATTTTTTTTTTTTTTGTTAAAATATATTTTTCTTTTTTTTTCCATACGTTTACGTATTCGCTCTTGACTATCGATACGATATCTCCCGAAGTTCTCAATTGATTTCCGTGATGTTTAGTCGATGGGTTGGTCATGGGCTAAGACAGAAGTTTGGATTTTCATGTACATTTAAGTTGTGTCTCTTTCCCTTACCGTGATTTGAACTCCCGACCAACTTATTGCACGCAGGCTGTCGTATAAAATGTGTCTCACAGATACACTCAGGTTTATTTGATTCTAATAAATAAATACATTTTTTACAAAAAAACACATTTTTATGATTTCTTATTCGTTATATTATTTATAAGTGGATGTATAATCCAATAGATAATTATAAATGCACATTTTTTAGATTCAGAACTCTATTTGAATAGACATCCGGTTTTAACACGGTGAATGTGTTAGTTGGCCTTAGGCAGAGAAAATAAGATAAACAATTAAAGCTGCAGCCCATTTCGTTAAATGTTTATTTCATTTACACTGTCTAGGCCAAATGACACATCTGCAAGGCAATAATGGGAGGTCAGTTCGAATAAAGTTTCTAATGAAAGGATAAAGCATTTATCATTATACATACAATATAAAAGTTGCTATAATATGATATTAATCATTGTGAAATTATATCAATTTTTCGACTTGTGTTTCTTTCATCTTAATTTCAGTTGATTTTTAACACAACTCTGTCGATATGAATAAATGTATTTACTGTAGGTCTAAAAGTTGTTTTCCATTACCTGTCGATCATCAGGTTGTTTGGAAAGAAACGTCAATTAATAAAGACATGTTCAGATGTGACAAAAGTTTAGCGTGTTTGTCAGAAACGTAATCACTATTATATACAATGAGTGAAGCCTACAATTAAACTAAATTATTTTCTGAAGAATTTGAAATTCTAAACGAAAAACTGTCTAGAGCTAAACCAAAGCTCGACCCCGTTAAGTATGCAGTCAATGAAATATGTTAGGTTTCATTTCGGGGTGGCCAAACCGAGGCTTCCAAACCACATGCAGCTCCCGAGCGTTCGTGAGAATATGTTGGCTAAACTTCTTTTCTCATTGAAGTTGATATAAAAAGTAAATTTTGGAAAATCGAAACTTTATAATTATTTACCATTAGTTATTATCCAGTATTATTCATTGCGACTTTACTGGATTAAAATGTAAGTTTAATGTTCATGGTTATAAAAAATATTTAAATATACTGTATACTAATACAGGATTTGATATAACTAAAACAATAATCAGTCAAGGTTTTGAAACCATTTAGTATATATAGTAGTACCTGCCATTTACCACTATCCCTGCTACCAATCCCAACAGGTCCACGCACTGCAGCTGGTCTTGAAATAAGATTCATTACTAGCTTTTTCCCGACCATTCCTTCCCCCTCATTGGGATGTACATTATAATAAGACGTAATAGAGCGATAAAAAAGGAAGAATAACAATAAGTCATCATTTTCTTTAAACAAATTTATCTATATCTGGGTCTACATACTTTGCACATTGAAAAAAAATAAGATGAAATGAAAAATATCAATAGATACAGCGGGTAAAAACAATTTAACAAACAATTTATTCAAAGCTATAAAAATGAGATTTCTTTGTCGATAGTTTTCTCTCTTTGATGAATCCTTTTGTTTCTTCTCATGTTGAATCAATGAAAATTTGTTTGATATTTTGTTTCATTATTTGAAAATGAAAAGAAATAAGGAATCAATGAAAGAAAAAGAGAAGTAAGTTGTGCTTAATAATCATAATAAAATGTTATAACATTTTCCCGGAAACTATATGATGGGCAAATTACGTTTTGAATTTTTCGAATTGAATTTTCGTTAATTAAAAATGAAAATGAATAAAAGAATTCATGAAAGAAAAACAGGAGTAAGTTGTACCAAAAGCTTCTATTAATGTGTGTAGGAAAAAAAAGATTTTCTATTAATTGAAAATTAAAAGAAATAAGAAAATTAACGAAAGAAAAAAGGAAGAAAGGAAAAATTTCCTGGTGGGCAGATGTCTCGAAGTTCAGAGAAATATCACTTATGAATATAAGAACTTAGTGATTACTTTCACAGTCATACAAATTCACATTAAAAAAAACTAGATAAATTAACACATGCATTTAAAAAAATCTATTTGAATTAATGCATGTATTTATATATATTTATATGAAACTTTTCTAACAAAATGTGTATGTAGCAATGAATACATAAAGTTTATTTGTCTTGCAGTTCTCAAACATCTGAAGTTCATCGTATGTGGCTCTTATATAAAGAAAGTTTGGCCTACCTTGTTCAATTCCAAGCTTTTAGATAAAGACCTGGCAATCACAGCTGTTCTTTACCGTCAAGAACAAGTGGAAAGTGAAAATTCAGGCTGTGATAAGTCTTCTTAAAGTACTCCCCTTGGGACGTCATGTACTTATCCTAATGTCCTTTCAACTTTTCAAAACAGTCTCTTTCGAGATCGCCGTCAGCTGTCTAGTCGTATTCTCTTCAATTGCGTCAACAGTATGAAATCTCCTCTCTTGTCCTGGGGGATGCATTGTTTAGGCAAAAATATCCGAATGACACGCTTGAAGATCACAGATATTCAAGTAACATACGACAGATTTAGTATTAAATGTTTTATTATTCATGTTAAATATTGATTATCATTTGTCTTGTTCTTCGTTCATTTTATATTAAAACTATCTAAAAGATTGAATAATCCCTAAATAGTTATGGTTAGTCACTCAATAGAAACTGTCCTCCGACCAATGTCTTTTGGCAGTGTATTTTGTTTGGGGTGATCAACTGAAAAGGGGTGATCAATGAATAAGTTACTTCCCTTGCCTTTTATTAGGAAGTGATCGCTAGAAAGTCTGAATTTAAAAAGAGACAAAAGCATATGCTACCTAGCACAAATTAAGGGATCAACTTGCAAAATGAATCCCCAAGTGAAACTTTATTCGTGGGTGACTTAGGGAAAAAAAAGATGTCTTTTACTAGACATGGGTGAATGTTGAAATTTTCAGTCTTCTAGCTCGACTTATGCGGCCAGTACGTGCGATACACACATATGTATATCCGCGACGCCCATGATAGAGAAGTGTGGCAAATCCTGGGGAAGGTCTATGTCCAAAGATGGACGTTAAAAGACTGATGATTATATATATATATATATATATATATATATATATATATATATATATATATATATACTCTGTCTGCCAGCCAGCCAGTCGGCCAACCTAACTGACCTACTTGAAAACTGAAGGAACGTTTGTTGATAGTTGGTGACAACTCTTGTTGCTGGTTTCAAAATATAAACGAAACTTGTTATCACAGTGAATAATTGAACAACCGTAGCGTCAAAATTTGAAGTCAGGTAAGAAAAAAATCATTGAAGAATCAATATGGCCAGAATGAATTTTATTTATAACATCACTGGCGTTTTCCAAGGGAAAACATCTAAAATAGTGTAAAAAAACATCTAGAAACATCTAAATTCTGGAGAATCTATATGTAATTAATAAACTTGTCGGAAAAGACCTTGAAATCTTCTTTTTTTTTTCTTTCTGAAAATCAACAAATCGTTTTGATAAGGGATGGAGTGAACAACTGATATTTATTTTCAAGTACGTAAACAAAGCGGAAGGGTCGAGCTGAGAGTATTGGAACGTGCAAAAACATAAATAAATACATAAACACACGCACATATAAAGGAAGAGATCCTTCGCCGTTGTTAAACTCTTCGCTACTTTTGGAGGCTACTGCTATTCAACGCATAGAACTTCGCTATTTGAGCTGAGTTTGTTTGTTTTTCTCACATTATTTTATTCGTAAAGCTGGTTCTTAAAATAGAAATATTGTCTCTCTTTTCTCGTTCTTTCTCTTATAATTCTTTAATTTGCACGACTATAAAAAAAATATCAATAGCAAAAATAATAATGGTTATAACGAGGAAATTTAGAGACAGGAACCTTACCTAAACGTTAATTTCCCTCAATAAAAATAGCAGAATATATACAATAAAGAAAAAGGAACAAGAAATGGGAAGATGCGTCCAGCAACATATCTGTCAAAGTTTAGTGGAGCGTTATCGAAGAGGACGGATGAAAATAAACATGGCGCCCTACACACTTCCGTTTCTTCAGTCGCCGCCATTGTTCAATTTTTCTTTTAACCTCCATCATCTTTGTGTTGCTTTGTATTCATCCATTCTTAACAGTTTTTTTGTTTGTCTGTTTGTTCCGTTGTTCATTTGTTTATTTTTGATTTGATATGCTCTTCCCGAATTATGTGGGTTTTTATTTCAATGGCAAGTCGATCTACTTGGTCAGAGTTATTGTTTTTGGAGGGAAGAAACGGGTAGGGTAAGCTGTGATTGAATTTCTAGCTGTTTGACATTCATGCGTGAATAACTTGAAGCAAAAATGGAAAAAAGAAAACAAAAAATTGAAAAAAAAAACAAGAAAAATGTGTGCGGAAATTAATGATGAACTACCAAACATGCTAATTGATCTAAATTGGGGAAGCCTCAAAATAGATGAACAGAAGTGAAACAAAAGTAAGTTTCAACAATAAAGTCACCACAAAGACCATAATAATGGATGAAGATTAGGAAGTAGTTGAGGAATCCATTTACTCATTTCAGTTGATAAAGATAGGAAAAACGGCGAAAGCGAAATAAAACGACGTATAACAATTGATTTGCATAATGTACTTTTCAATTTGAAAGAATACAAAAAGAAAGAAATAGAAAACAGATTGTTTTCCGTTGTTGGTTCTCTATATTTATCCTTGTAAATCTTATGTATACATATATATATATATAAGTTGGTATTGGGAATTGGTTGTACTAAATTGACTTATATCATTTCAAAACTTTACTTAAACTACGAATATATAAACAGTTATGCATTTTTGATTCTGCATTTATTGCAGTATTCTGTATGAGGATAATGTTACTCTTGTAGTCTTGATTACTGTACGTGCTTATCCAATATAATCATCAAAGAATCTGGTACCCAATCTTGAACCCAATTAAATGTGTCCGAGTGGATGTTTATCTGAAAGATATCCCGTTGAGTTGCTAAGACATTGCAAAAAAAAAAAAGGTCAGAATATCAAGAGGTGCATTCAACATTTCGGGAACTGTAAACGAAAGCGTTTTTCAACTTTGATATAAGACTGAATGTTGATAGCACTTACACATCGATCAGAATCATGTAAACAAAGTTGGTATCTTAATTTTCTCGAAATTATCGACAATAACAACGTAATTCACCTGAAATAAGCCACCATCCTGGGGTAGGATAAAGTAAGGTTTGCTTGAGATCAACCTGAATTCACATGTGGTCAACAATGGTTTAAATTCTCCTCATACAGAATACTACGATGGATGGGAAATCCAAAATGCTTAAGAACACGTATTACCGTATATATCCTGATAAAAGTTTGACAAACTTTCACTCGCGAGAATTTCGTTATTTTTCTAGTTACAATGAACATTCTTGAACACTTTGCATTATGATACTGATCCATATTACAATGAATGCTGTGTAGATGAATTTTTTTAAAATTGCTTGTTGAGCATTCATCAATGTATATATATATATATATATATATATATATATTAGAATGTGGATTCGCTAGACAAACTAACTCATGTTTCTGCCCTCTTCGGGCCTCATCATATTGATATATTATTATATTATATTGCACTGCTAGCCTGATTTGTACCATTTATACTATATATATATATATATATATATATATATATATATATATATATATATATACATATACATATATATATATATATATATATATATATATATATATATATATATATATATATATATATATTTATAATCTAAAAAAATAGAAGTCAAGTTTGTTGATATTTTAATTAGCAAATTATGACACTACATGAAATTACAACTACGCCTTCCTTGCTCTGACGAATGCAAATTAGTCTATGATGTACTTAAAGACTACTTCCGCTTTCTACTCTTAGCTGAACGAAAGTAGAAGTTTCAACTTACTGAATGTCAGCAGTCTTTCACTTTTTCTCTTCATAGCGAATGCTCTGTGACGAGGAAATGTCGCATTAAAAGAACATTAAATTCAATACACACACACACACACACACACACACACACATATATATATAGGTATATATATATATATATATATATATATAGATAGATAGATAGATAGATATAGATATGTATGTATATACACAGTGTATGTGGTACAGATCAGGCTGGCAGTATAACATAATATAATGATATATTAATAATATAAAGACACTCCTGAAATGCAATGGATTTATCTCATAGAGTGCTCGATTCTTACCAAATTCCCAATAAATAGACTTAAAAAACATAGACAATCATTCGCCTAATGTGGCCCGAAGAGGGTAGAAACATGAGCTAGTTTGTGTAACAAATCCACATTCTACTATATATATATATATATATATATATATATATATATATATATATATATATATATATGTATATATATATATGTATATATATATATGTATATATATATATATATGTATATATATATATATATATATATATATATATATATATATATATATATATATATATATATATAAGGTGTTTACAAAAGAAATGGACAGTTTTGAAAATGTATTAAAACAAAACTATGTACACTCACGGTGTACAGTTTTGTAGAGAAGTACTTCAAGTTTATTACCTCAACTTACAGTTGCTCAACGTGTACGTTTTCTATTTGCAAAATGAAATTCTTTGTTCTTTCTTTGATTTTTTTTTGGAAAATATTGTGTCAACGCTACCGGTCACACCAGTTGGCCTCAAATCTATCTAATTCGCATTAGTATATCGCTACACCTCTTCTAAAAAATAGATTTGGGAAGTTTTGAAAATCATTATCTGACACAAATCTGACACAAAATTACCCGTAGAACCTTTAAGTTTTTCACTAAACATCTTGACCGTTTTTTTTAAATTTGGGATTTTTTATCAGTTTTTCATAAAATGGATTTTTTTTTTATTACTGAAAAGCCGTGTGTACTCTTACAGACACAGTTTTCGGGTGTTTAACATGCCTTTAACATCAAGCGTTTCTCTACAAAACTGTGTGTCGTAAGTGTCAATATCGTGAATAGATTGGCCGTGACGCCGGCCATCAGCCAATCATAGAGCTTCAAGCGCAAAAGACTCATCTTTAGCGGAAAGTTCTAACATCTTCAGCGTTGGTAGAGCAGTACATGGTTATATAAAATCAGTAAAATGAAACATTTCATTTTATTCCCCTACTCCTGCCGATGTAGATCAGCAAACTGGATTGGTGATAGAAATGGGTGTCTTGAGAATTGTTAACTGGCTAGAGTGAGCACGGATCATCCGGGGGTCAGGTCTCCAAGAAGCAGGTTACTGTGGATACATTCTAGGTATAAGGATAGAAAAAATATAACTGAGTAACAGGGTGGAGTAAAACTAGGACGGTTTGATAAATAGGGATTCCGGTGTGAAAAAACCATTTGAAATAATATCATGATTAGTTGAATTATTGAGAGATACACCAGTACACGTAAGGTTCATATATTGTCATAGAAACAGTCTGTTTGACTTGGTTTTAATCTTATATATATATATATATATAAGATTAAAACCAATGTTTAGATATATATACATATATATATATATATATATATATATATATATATATATATATATATATATATATAAGATTAAAACCAAGTCAAACATATATATATATATAAACATATATATATATAAGTTAAAACCAAGTCATATATATATATATATATATATATATATATATATATATATATAATAAATAAATAAATAAAAAAAAAATAAAATAAAATAGAAATATTATTGTGTCATTCACAAACAGCTGTTTTGTTGTATCAAAAGTCTCCAATGTGGCTATAGAATTTCCATCATCCCATCCAGTACCGCGAGGCAGAATTGAAACCTTCACATCAGAACTGGAGGCCGATATCCTACCTCAGGACTACGGAATTGAATTTAAGCGATATATGTATTTAGACAGAAATTCCTCATCTACCTGAATGCTCTCTTCCTATGGAAGAGCATTGCATACTGAAGCGTGTGGGTGAAGCAGCAGTAAATGTAGAAATATTTTTTACCCTTTGTCAACCTTGACTGGAGTCAGTGCTGGTAAAATTATATAATTGTATTATACTATTTGACAATATCTTTTATCTCGATGCATTGAATATTGTGACATGTCGGTGAATAGTAAAGTAATAAAGAAAGAATGAAAAGGAGTAGCTGGAAGAAGAAGAAGAAGAAGAAGAAGAAGAAGAAGAAGAAGAAGAAGAAGAAGAAGAAGAAGGAGGAGGAGGAGGAGGAGGAGGGGGAGGAATTGAAAGAATATTAGCGGGAGAGGATGAGCGAGAGGACGATAATAATCAGGGATAGCGAGAGATGTTATGCGTGTAAAGAGAGTGGGAGATGATTGTGGAACAAGGAGAGAGGGGGAAGAGAGAGAATGTTAGAGAGAAAAGATGGGTGAGGTATCGTTCAAGGATGAAAAAATAAAGGTGAGAAGGAAGAGAAGGTGGCAACCAGAGGAGGTGACTTCAGCTCCTGATTTCGTTCTGTCAGCCATTTTAGCAAGGAGATATTCGGTCAAAGCGAATCAGCTTTGTGAGCGGATCGATTTTTGAAAAAAAAAAGTATTCAATTAATTTATGGCGAATTGATTTAAAGTTAGGAGAAAAGAAAAGAAAGAAAAAAAGCTAACAAATAAACGAACCCCTACCCTCGTCCTCATTCACAAAGAGGAAAGGAGATGGATGTTGGCGAATGAAAGGATTTAAAACAGGTCTGGTTAATCATTCAGTGGAAACCATCACGAAACCAACCTCTTCTAACAGCATATCGTGTTGGGGGAGATCAATCAAATCATTGGAAAAAGACTGATCAATGAATATGTTGCTTTTCTTGCATTTTGTTGGAAAGTGATCATTACCCCCCCCCCAAAAAAAAAACCCAAACAGGTTGACACAAAGTAAAAGGACTTTGCATGAACTCACATTGCAAGTTGGACCCCCGCCCCACTACCGTTTCTTGTACACGAAATAAAGAGCAAATGTTTAGATTTTCAGCCCTTTGGCTTTATTGGGCAGCCTGTTCGTGTGATACATACGTACATACATACATGCATCAGAAATTCAGCCAGAGGGATGGTCTAACTCGAAAACCTAACTTGACAATCTTAGTTGATGTTCTTTAAAGAACAAAACAAAAAGAGAGAGATAAAAGGACAAAGAAAACAAAGGTACCTTTCCAAAAAAAAAAGAGAGTGCATAACTCAAAGAAGACAATTGCGTGGGCTGAGCAGAAGAAAAAAGAAAAGATGGAAATAAAAATAGATGGTGCTGGTCATAGCTGTCAGTTCGTTACTTCTGGATGCCCCATTTTTGTAGTCTTGTGCCAAATGAACCCTTTAAAAGACACCTCGGACACGAATATATTTTTGGCATGAAAAATTGGTAACAACATTGTTCTGACCTATTAACTATTTCCATCCAAAATTAGACAGAGTAGTGGCGACATTCTGTCCCCAGGCTTTAATGGCGAGGACCAACCGTCTTAACTCCCCATATTAGTTTCTGGAAACATCACTTACAACAAATATCCAAAGACGGTAGTAGGGTACAATAGCCGAAACGTTGTATTCAAAAGATGAACTGAGATGAGGACAACAGTCTGAAAACACTCATACTATTGCACGTTAGTTGGCAAGCCAATTCGTATGTGCTGTCAGTTCTATCCTATTGTATTCTTGAGCCAGACCAGACTAATGTTTAAGGAATCGTGGTTACTTATAAAGTCTCGCAGTCCAATGCTACTATAATGTTTGGTTCTCCCTGGATTCTCCATTACCTTTGCCTTGAACCAGACAAATGAATAAATATCTCTGTATGGACTTGTAGTTACCAAGCCAGTCTCACTGATCATTGCCCGACATTTTCTGCTTTTACCGAAATGAGTTGGGCTTAGTAAACTCCTATTTAGATCAGCTCGACGAGGACTGGTCGTTGCTAATCTAGTCTCTTGAATAATCAATGCTGTGGTGGGTCCGATCCTCGCTGTGTGTTCCAAATTGTAAGCCTTTTGTCAGATTAAGTTAGGTTTTCTATTAAGCGTCTAGCTTAAAACAATGTTTAGCAAGCCTGTTTTTCTACGTGCATGCAATGCTGTGCTTGCTTTGTGTTAGAGAGAACTAAGCTCGGATGCAGTTAAGTAATATTTATCCCTATACTTGTGTTCTTATCATAGACTAAACTAGTATATATCTATAAATCTATTTCATACCTATTTGTATCATACTTTGCAACGTGTGCGTGAAAGAATCGTGCTCAACCTTACATGGAGAGATCACAAGACAGTACGGTATATCAGGAAGAAAACAGGAGTCTGAGACATCATAGAAACTATTAAAAAACTAAAATGGCATTGCAAGAATGAAAGGCAATCGATGGACATCATGTCTCACAAAATGAATCCCCAGAGATCACATGAGAAACTGAGGCTGACAGAACACAAGATGGAGAGATGAACTCGAAAAATTCAGGAAATACTGTCTCCGTGACGCCCATGATAGAGAAGTGTGGCAAATCCTGGGGAAGGTCTATGTCCAACGACGGACATTAAAAGACTGATTATCATGATGATCGTTATGTATCATACTTATGACTGTGATTAGTGAATAATCAATAAATATGCTCACCGATAACTAAACAGTCAATAATCGAACAACTGTAGCGTCAAAATTTGAAGTCGTGTGAAAAAAATGCCAAAAATAAATATGCTCAGAATAAATTCTGCTTATGACATCACTGGCGTTTTCCATTGGAAACATACAAAATAGTGTGAAAAACATTTAACAACATCTAGATGTTATAAATAAACCCGTCAAAATAAGGCCCCTAAAAAGTAAAAAAAGTTTCTTTAAAAAAAGATTTAGAGGGGGTCTAGTAAAGTACTGATGCCAAATATCAAGTCTGTAGACAAAACGGTATAGCCTGAAGCACTGGAACAGACAGAAAAATTAACAAACACACTCATAAATGTAAAGGATAGAAAACTTTTGGTGGCTACGATTGTTCAATAAATATCTACACAAATACAGATAAAAAAGAAAGAATAAAGTTGAAAGAACGACATGACAAAGCAAAGAATGAAAGAGAAAACACAATCGTTCCAAGAATAATGGTTAATCGAAGAAAACCTAAATTACGGGGTACAAGTTGACTTTTTTGAGCTTGATAAAATCTCTCCGAAACCAGTGATCGACCCTTAGTCCGAGCATTAAGTGTGAATCTTCACCACAGATTCGTAAACAAGTGGAACAGCCGGCTTCAAACTTAATGTGTATCGCTTCATCAGCAACCTTTCAGCATCCGTCGTTGGACGCAGACCTTCCCTAAAACCTTTCTACCATAGGCGTCACGGAGACAGCACTTTCTGAATTTGTCTTATTTTCCGCCAATAGCAATTTTGCATATAGTCCCTGGAGATCCACATTGCGTGACATGATGTCCAGTGGTTGTCAGTCATTCTTGCAACATACGCCGGTGGATATGCTGTAACACTTTGACATTTACTGGCTCTACACTGCGCTGTATAATTGCATCAATGACCTTGGGGAATCCGACTGAGTTGAAGGCTTGCGAGTGGCATTTCACTTGATTTACTGAATATAGGGAATCAATGGTTGAGTAGCTTCTTTTAAAGCTCTGGTTGACGTTTTGGTGATTTGTTTTGTTATCGCTTAGGTAAAAGCTTATAGATAGACTTGATTAAGCTTATTGGCCTGTAGTTGTTTAGATCTCTCGAGACCCCTTTTTTTTATGTAACAGCATTTTTATGACCAATTTTCAAAAACCCGATGATTCTAAAAAGAAGAGTATACAACCAATGCATTCTCCCGATAGTCACTGATGGAGCTGAAACATGGAACCTAACCAAGAGACAAACCTACAAACTGAGAAGTATGCAACGTGCGCTTGAGAGAATCATTCTCAACCTCACATAGAGAGATCACAAGACAGCACAGTATGTAAGGAAGAAAACGTGACATCATAGAAATTATTAAAAAACTCAAATGACAATGGGCAGGCCATGTTGCAAGAATGAAAGATAACTGATGGACATCATGTCTCACAACATGGATCCTCAGAGATCATATGCGAAACCAAGGCCGACAGAACACAAGATGGAGAGATGAAGTAGACAAATTCAGGAAATGCTGGCTACGCGACGCCCATGACAGAGAATTGTGGCGAATCCTGGGGAAGGTATATGTCCAACGACGGACGTTAAAAGACTGATGATGATGATGATGATGATGATGATGATGATGATGATTTTTATGACGATGTTCCGAACTTCTGGAACTTTGTTTGAGGCATACGTTGAATAGAATGGGTAGTTTCCTAGTAGTGACTTTACCAGCGTTCATTGTAGATAGATAGTGATGTTATCTGGCCCAGGCAGCATTTCTCTTTTTTTCTTTGTTGGTTTGATGGCTTGCTTCACCCCCTGCGGGGTTAGCTCTGGAGGAATCTTCGAACTGGTTACTCGTGACTCGTATATCATGTTCATAGTACTGCATTCCTTGTTCGGATGAATGGTGGTTTTAGTATAATTCTTAAGCACATTCGACCATTCGGTTCCTATCCATTGTTAGGTCTACATTTCCGCTGAGTACACTGCTTTTTTGCTTTATTCCTGCACCAAGAGATTTTTTTCAATAGGTTTGGAGCCTTTTTTTTTTCAATGACTGCCGTCGCTTATTTTTTATTTTATCGTTTCTTTTGGATAGTTTTGTTCAGTTCTGCTGCTCACTGTCTCGCATTTATTTCTGACTAAAAGCTTTTCCCGGTGAACTTATTTAGCGTTGAGATTATAATGAAATAATAAAAAGGTAGTATAATTGTATGAACACAACTCATTCTGTCTCCACAACTGATGCATCACAAACAATCGATCAAAATGTCACTGAATTCAAAGAGGCCAGACAGACGACTTTGGTATGGCACAGGTATCATCTGCCCAATTTACCATAACTCAATAGATTCAATTCATGTGAATACAAACGATAGACGGTTTAATGATACATCATGTCAGTATATCGACTAAACACACCATTATCAATGTATAGTATAAAACTTAAATGAAGCTTGGAATTATTGATATTAGCTGCGTACAACACCAGACAACCAGTGTGGAGAACTCGTTGAGGCTCCCATTCACTGGGGTAATGATTGTCGGGCTTGCTAACAATTGATTTACGGTGAAGACTCTGTTAGGAGACAATTGATATTTCGTGAGTTAGCCAACTCTGTTACATAACTGCAAGTGTAGTGCACTCAGTGAGACTCAAATTCACTCCACAGGTAAATGATTTTAGTGTCACTATTTGTTGTTGGCCTATTCCACGATTGCAATTATCAATGACGGACATCACTCCCTGCCTGCGCTGGCCGAATAATATATATATATATATATATATATATATATACATATATATGTGTGTGTGTGTATATATATATATATATATATATATATATATATAAACAAAACTGGTTGCCTTAGTGTCAAACTTTACTCTGACAGAAGCTTATGAGTTTTTAACTTTCTTCAACTTCTGTCAAAAAATTCTCCCCTCAACTGAAAATGATCTTTAAATTTGACCGCGGTAGGGAACTTGATAGAATAGTATCTAGATATTTCTGTTGATAAATGGCACGAAAATCTAGATATTTCTAGATATAATTTGAGGCAATTCAGATATTAACTGAAAATTAACATCTATAGCTTCCCATTTTGTCTTTTCCTCATTATTTCTCTCCTTCTGTCTCTCCCTCACTCTCTCTTGCTTTCTTTCTTTGATTGATGTAGGAATCAAGCATCTCTCTCTCTCTCTTTTCCCTTCGCTCTCTATCCATCATTTTGAACCTTTCACTTTTTTGTCTTGACCTGAAGTCTGATATTGTCATTGTTGTTATGCAAGGAAAATAAATTCGAAACCCAGTAAGAGTTTGACAATTATAAAGTAGGCATTAGCTCGCGCACGCCGAATCCACTCTTTAGAGTTAGTGCTCTTCTTCAGTATCTTGGCGGGCCTAGACGTCCAAGGCGATTTTCGAATGATCATTTTTGTCAGAGTACCCTTCTCTTCGATGGACTGCCCCACAGGGCTAAAGAGCACAATCTGCCCTGATATTTCCCCAAGGGCATTAGTCCAAAGCAAACTCGGCTCGCCACCTCTTTTTCCCATGATTAAGCCACAACGCACTTGACTGCAGACAATTCGTTGCCCATATATATATCTATATATATTTATCTACCTATCTCTGCATGTATATCATTGTTGTATGGATGAGAGGGTATCCAACAGAATGTTGATGGAAATGATAATTGGAAGGCAGAGAGAAAAGGCAGGTGTTAGATTTCGAAAGTTTTTATTATCTCGTAGGCATGTTTCGGTGCATTTTGATGGTTGCCAGCCATATTTTTGTGCTTTTTTTTCTGCTTGTTGCAGGTTGTTTAGTGCTTGTGGAAGGGGATGTTTGTATCTGCGTAGGTGAGAATCCACAACACATAAACTTAACCATTTCTTCCCTCGATCTCAAACAAGTAAACAGTATACAAGTTTTTCTGAACTTCTGCAAGCTTCTAAGAAAAAAAGGTGGTCGGCAACTGTGTAGATGCATCGAAACATGTTCACATGATCATAAAAATAGTCGAGATGTAACACCTCCTTTTCTCTCGATTTTTCCTCTGAAGGAAAAGGTGAAACTCTCTTAAGAAACAACGGTATGACTGGTCTGTTTGCTTTGCATAGGTCAGCTTAGCAATACTTGCAATTTTCTGGTCAATTTCAGGTCACGACTAGTGTTTATATTTTTACAATTTTTTAAATCTCCTTCTTAACCAAAAAGGTATCTCCACCTCAGTCACAAAGCTTGAAGTTCACTCAATCAACTGCTGTGTGCACAAGGGAAATTTGTCCGAATGATATGTTTCTCACGCACTTTGCTCATGCTGGGAAACAAATATATACATACACACAAACACACACAAACACACATGCACACACACACACACACACACACACACATATATATATATACATATATATATATATATCGAGTATGTGGATACGATAATGAAAATTCATCAAGTGGACAAAGTTGTTTCATTTGAAATTACTGCTTTAGCAAACTCAAGAGGCAGAACATATTAGTGTAGTAAACTTGATTCAAATACCGGTATTTCCCATATTGTCCACTTAATGATATATATATATATATATATATATATATATATATATATATATATATATATATATATATATATATATATATGGTGCTACCCAGACACCATGTTTCCCCTGTCTCCTTTAAAGTACTACTTTTCATCAACTTCTTTTCATGATAAATTTCCCTGGGTGTTTTAGTTCACAGAGAGCCCCATAGAACATTGTACTTATTCAATAACATATTTCTGTGCAAATCTACATTGACATGCTTATTGATTGCCACTGATAAATAAAAAATTGATGTACATTTTTCTTTTTCCATTTGTTTTTCTTCTTTTTCTTTCTGAGCGATTTCAGACAATTCGATTGGCCGTTTGCATCTGGTTGAAAACCTCCAATGTAACAGTTAAACCGCCAGGGGACGCTGTGAAACGATGGAAACACCGACGCGATTCGATTGACGTCAGGAACGAACAAGAGGCAACAGCAGACATATTGTTCTCCACATCCTTGTCTCCGAAATATGCTTGGTGTTAATTAGAGGCATTACATATTAATAAGTACACACGGTGGAATTCATTTATCTCCTTGGACTGTCAATAGAGTAGGATTTGATCTCATCTTGATTGCATTATAATGAGAAAAACTTGGAGATAAGTTAGAGACAAGTTACTCGTTCGTCTGACCAACCATATGGCTATAGTTGTAAGTAACAAAATTTCCGGTCATCGGATTGGGCATTATGGTTTACCCGATCAATTTTTATGTTAGGCTTGTGGATTAGGCAGTTGATCATTTCCAACCGGTGCTAGTGATATGAGTTCAAACCTAGATGAAAGCCATGATTCCGAATGCTGATTTTTAATACAAAAAGGCTTTTCCGCCTTGAAAGATTGATGTGACTTTAGAGTAATTTGCCCTTATATCCTACGAAATTTACCTTCGTAGATATTAAAAGTTCTGATCATTTGGATGGATGTTGGCCAAGCTGCGACTAATATCCAAAAAAATGTTGAAAAGATGCAAGCTTGATAATCATTCGAAAACGCAGAGCTGAAGAAAGTAGACCACTACACCTACCTAGGCCACGAAACCCTCAATAGAAGAAGGTGAAGAATTACTCTAGGTCAGTGAGCTTTCAGTGGAGCAAGCTCAACCTTCAAGGACAAGATAATCCCATTAGGCCTAAAAAAGAGGATATGTAACCAATGAAACTTCCCAATAATCACCAATGAAACTGAAACATGAACCCTAATCGTGACGAACTAGACAAGTTCAGAAAGTAGTTGCTCCCCGACGCCCACGATAGCAAGGTCTGACAAATCCTGAGGGACATCTATGTCCAACGAATGACACCAAAAGGCTGACAATGAATCATGTTGACGATGACTACATTGAATACGATTCTATTCAATTAAAACATAATTTTAATGTTCATGCGTAGTAAGAATATTTCGCTCCATTGAATCCTAATACAGGATTCAATCTTGTTAAAACAATCATCAGTCATGGTTATGAAAACATTTGCTATATACATGGACTTACTGATTACTGTAACTAAAAAAACTACATACACGAATAAGTTTTACAGTGTAAATGTATTCGTTGATACTTATGCAAAGTTTTTTTTTTCAACAAAATGTGGTAAAACACACTCAGGCATAAATTGGAAGCCGTAAATATTAAGAAAAAATGCCTCCCTTGTGGTCTAAAATGGCTGAAAGTGGAAAAAACATACAGAGGCTCTAATAACTGATTAATGTTTAAATTTCTAATAGAAATATATTATTCAAAGATCATAATAATTATACTTTTTATTTTATCACCCATCGAAGCCTTTGAATGAATGGGCGTTCTAATCAGATAAGCATATTATGTAGTACGCTCGAAAAATCATACGAAGGCTCTAATAATTGATGTTTAATTTCTTTATTTTTTTAATGATATATTTATTATAATAAGATTAATTCATCCAAAGATTTCGGAAGCTGCTGTATGTTTTCGAGCCTAGTTAATGGTTTTTAAATAATATATCTTTATTACAAATTGGCAATAGATCTAATTTTAGATATAAAATATTGAAATTGTTAACACTGAAGAATAGTAACTCAAATACTTCGAAGTCTTATTTTCGTACGAGGATCGAAAAATCATTTTACATGAAAATTATGGCAGGCTGCTCCATACGCCATAAAGTGCGGTCCCTTCCAACATGCACCTTTGGAACGGAAACTACTCTAGTTTGGTTAAATGTCAGACTGAACAATGCTTGACAAATATTTTTTTTTCACGCCAACCATTCTAAAAAGGATGGCTGTCGTTCCGACCAAGAACAAATGTTTATAGCCTTTGTAGAGCTAGCATTTCATTGAGTGGAAAAATTCTGTAAATGTGTTGCGTCAGACGGCAAATAAGCGTATTTCGTAGTGGCGTGACTAGCTGTTGCGGATGCACCGTGTGACACTATCAAGGGGGGACCAAAACTGGATAATTTTTTTATGCAGCTTCAACTGCTCGCTCATTTGTTATCGTTATTGCATGTTTTTGTTTTATTGTCGGGTTTAGTCAATACTTATCTTATCATATGCAGCACCAAATACACACGTCATCCAATAAACGTAGGTTAGAGCAAAATGGAAAAAATATAATCGACACACTTTCAAATTAGAATATCTTACCTACATACTTCTAAGATTTTGGATTACAAACAGCAAAATACCAATGTAGACACCTCAAAAGATCGGTACAAAATTAAAATAAATATAAGACCAACACACTGCGGAGTTTAAAAAAAACACACTACCTACACTCATCTAGAATCTTGGATTACCCGCACACATATTCACACAGCAAATACTTATGTAAACGCACTCAATAATACAGTTACTACATTTAACCTTGAATGTACACACACAAAACATTCTCATTTTTATATCCAATACAAAACTCACCTTAGGTTATTTGAAAGGGATCCTAACATGGGCAAATATAAAAGGGATCCTTGCATGGGGAAAGAAATCTAAGACATCCAAGTAAAAATAAAACATTCCTATAAAAAACATACAAAACCAGCAACCACTTACTGATAATACAAACACTCATACCATACCCCCTGGCATGTAATTTATTACCACCAGCAGAAATGCACAAACTACAAATCTAACAAATCAAATAAAACATGAGAAAAAAACCTCTCCATCTACCTAGTAACACCCACGAAAAAATTCCAAAATTTCTCAAACATGAATCCAAAATATAGCTATTCATTCGCCTGAGGAAGCCCAGGCAGGGCAAAAAGGTAAACGAATTATTGTTTCTACTTTGAGAAAAATATGTTCTATTGTCAATCTAGGAGTAAAAAAAAAAAATTCTCCAGTGGGTCTGAACTCAATCCACCAATTGTATTTACTGCATTGCTAAACACTGGTGTATTGTTGCTCTCACTGATTTCTTCAGCACTGAAATTAGTTTTTATTATGTATGTGCAAACATACCCCCCCCCCACCAAAAAATCTTTAGTTCATTTTTGATAAAATTCGGTCCTGATATGTGCGTTGTCGGTAAAATGCGATCTGATGATTTCGAATATGCTTTTGTTTTTTTACTGTCACGCCTCACCGGTTGGGCCAGTACAGATTCCAATGCAGACCTGCGCAGGCCAGCGTGCAACCCTGGGAAAACTGGTATAAGCATAAAGAGAAAGAGAAATTCACATCCATGGAAATTGAAGTTGCAGTCCAGCATTATAGCTACAATGTAAATCGAATTTATGAAAATTTAAAATATGTCCTTTCATAAATTTGCCAAATTCCAGATAGTTTGAAGGTCTAATAAATTGAAAACATTTAAAAGAAAAAAAATAGAATTTAGTATTTCATATAATATAAATACACCCAAAATTGCGTCAGAATTGAAAGGGGAAACCCTCCCCTGTTTGAGTTTGAACTCGATCCATCAATTCTACTTTCTGCGGCTTTACCCCCATGTATACGCACTTGTTTTCTGGTGGCGCGAACCTGTTTTTGTGAAATTTTCTAATTTCACAAAAATCAAGGATCTTCTGGCTTACTTTGAACTTGTTTTGCCAATGCTCTTTCACGAGATTCTAACCACTTGGCTATTGAACAGCAATGACTTGGGGACTCTCTAGCGCCCAAATAGTTTTTGTAAAATTCAACCTTAAAATGTGGGCAAGCAAATTGTGATATGCTTATTTTCCGAGGAAAGTTTAGATGAAGAAAAAAAACCCAAAAAAACACAAGGAAAAAATATTTTCGTTAGAGTTGTTTTCCGAGAGAGCTAATGCAGGCCCCATAGAAATCGAAAACTTTTTTTTTTAACTCTTGAAATTCAACCTTAAATGTGTCCTGTAGGCAATTCGTGAGCAGCTGATTTCGGATATAATTGAAATGAGAGTTCAGTTTAGCATTATAATTACATTGTGAACAGAGCCCTCTCTAAAAAAACAACAATTTTTCATCAAAAGTCCTTCAAGTTTGAAGATCATTTAGTTTGAAGGCATATAAAATTAGAAAGAATAAAAAAGATATCCTGTCTTAGTAAAAACTTAGACCGCCAATAACCTTTTCCGACTTCTAACCACTCGGTTATTGGACTGCTATGATTTGGACACTGAGAATTACTGCTCAAAAAGAATGTTTTTAAAGAGCATTGCCCCCACCTCTTACAAATGAATAAGTTCAAATAAAAGATGGAAGATATCTTGAATGATGGTGATTCTCTAAAAGTATGTCCAAGCACACTTTGAGTTGACTTGAGACTTTAAAAATACTCTAAGTTAGGATACTTGAATCAATAAAGATGAATCATCTAATAAAATAGCTTTAGCCTTTGTGGTGCAAACCCATAGTTGGATAACTCCATCATTTTCGACGGATTGATAGATAGTTTACATACTTAACTGTCAGTGGGGTGTTCTTTTCTGTTTTTTTTTTGTTTGTTTTTTTGCTGTTGTTTTTTTTTCTGCTTAAGCTTCATTTTATCTTCAATGAACAAATTGCTGGCGGGCATTGCCAAAAAGCTCTATTTTGGTCAAGTCTATCAGCAGAACATTTACCCTAAAGGATTGTGGTTTGTCCAGCTACTCTTCGGCAAAAATATGTCGTTCCGTTTGATGCCTTCGTTTTAGCAATGAGATTTTCTTCGGCTTTCGCTTATGAGGAAAACAACATTCTACCTACAGTCAGCATGCACACACACACACACGAATCTGATTAGAATACATCAAATGAATTGAAGAGTGAAGGATTTACGCTCACGTCGCCTCACCCCTGTCGCAATAAAAAACTTCAGATATAACAATACAGGGAAGCCAAATTTATTTCATAGGGATTTCATAAAATCAAATAAAGTTACCCACATCCGCTACCGGTTGGGCCTGCGCACTAAAATTGGTGAAAAATTTCTTTTCTCCTTTAGATCTGAAAATAAAAAATTTGAAAAATCTCTTATATTTGAAAATGTAATAAATGACCTAGCCCTGAATCGACCTTTATCGATGACCAAAGGTCAGTGCAACCTGGGATCAGGCCACTCTTGTACACAAAGATACAGCCCAAATGATGCAACAGTCTCCCTTAGATGTGAAAATACCAAAATTGACCGAACCCTAAATTGACCTGAAGTATGATTAACCCGTCATCAGAGGTCAGTGCCACCTATCCTTTGTTCATCCAGGGGATCAAATCACTCTTGTACACATATCTTTAGATTGTCAGCCCTTTTGATGATCCCTGAATGAGGTGTATGTTCTCCATTATAAGATATATATATATATATATATATATATATATATACGCACAACACTGTGTCCATGCATACAAACACACCCATGCATGCACGCACGCACGCATCCATGCACCACCGACAACATCTTTTCACTGATTTTTAATGCATTTCTATAGTAAAACCACCGACAGTGCATTTACATCATATGCAGTGGGTGCAGAAAGTATCCGATAAATTTCAGAAAGCTCATTACAACATCCTTGTACAGCTTAGAATTTGACCAAATTTAAACCGACTACTAAAAACATTGAGATAGGGCATCATAGCTTTATGTTGAAAAAAATCAGAAATTCTTTATCCAAATGCTTTAAATTCTTAAAATGTATTAGAATGTGAAAATGAACGTTTTGAAATGTATCGGGTACTTTTTGCAATTACGTTATATGATAACCCTACTCGGTCAATAACACTTATACTAATTTCTGACTACTGACAACCCCTTTCTTCTATATTTTTCAATGCATTTTAATAATCATTAAATCATCAGTAGTTTCCCATAAATCAAGTATCGATTTCCTTCTGAGTAGCTATTTTTCCAGTGCATTGCAATGCATCGAAGTGCAATGCGGTTTTTTTTTTCTTCGCCTGTGCTGCACCTGTCTTGTGCCTGTCTACTGATTACAGAATGCATTTTCCTCCCCATCACCTCACCGGTGTATAGCAACACCATCTGAAATGATCCACCCACGTACCATGGATGAACTTCTTCTTTTCTGATCCTCGTCTCCAACAACGTCTCGTTTGATCAGGTCCCGTGATTGAACGACATTTGAATGATTTCTTTTCGTTACGACTAAGATAGCCAATTTATTTTCTGCACAATAGATTTCTTCTTTCCTCCATTCTTTCCATCATTCTTTTTTCATTATTAATCTCTTTTCTCTCTTTACTCTTTCTTTTTTTCTTTCTATTTCCCTAAGTCTGTCTTTCTTTTCATACCTTTCCACATCAACTTTCTTCATTTTTTCTTTTGTCTTTCTCTCTCTATTCATCATTCAACCTTCAATCATTTATTTATTACTCACTATGTCTGGGTTTTTTTCATATTCATTAATTAACTATTTTTCTCTCTTTCTTTCCCCTTTTTTTTCTTTTTTTTCTATTTTACATTATCTCTCTTTTCATTCTCATTTCTTCTACGTTCAATCTTCTTTCTTTCTATTTCACTCAGTCTCTATTTCTAATTATATTTTCATTTTTAGATGCTTCAATGCATCTCTATAAGACATTTTTCAATTGGTCTGTCCGTCTGTCAGTCAGTTGGTCTTTCCCTTACATGCCGAATATCAATTCTCTCAACTGTATCATGTTGGATTCAAATGAAACTCGGTCCAGACCTCCTGATACTACTGCCACTACTCCATTTAGAATGGCTTTGAAATCTGTAATCATTTATTGGAAAAATCAATCACACGATTCTTTCTCTTCCTATATTCCTTCTCTTTGGAAGCCAGACTCTTCCTTCTCCCCCTCTCTCTCTCTAATCTCTCTCTCTCTCTCTCTCTCTCTCTCTCTCTCTCTCTCTCTCTCTCTCTCTTTCTGTTCTCTTTTTCTTTTCTCGTGGAGTGAGGAAAGATTTTCGAGTTTTTAGACTGTTTTAAGTTACATCAGTATAAAATCTAGGTCAAACCTTCGAATCAATCGACGTGTGGATGGTGGACGCATCGTTGAACCTATGGTTCTTGTTTATTCATTTCATTCTTACTTTTCTAATCATTCTTCCTTACTAATCGCTGCGCCCCTTCTGTCAATTAATCATGTATTCTTTCTGTTGCTTCTTTTTTCTTTCCTTCCCGTTTCACATCGTTCACTCATTCAATCATTCTTGGCTCATCTCTTTTTTCTATCTTGCTGTCTGCCATTCTTGTTCTTCTTCTCCCGCATCTCTCAGTTTCCTGCTGTCTCACATCGGCTTCCTTCCTTCCTTCCTTCCTTCCTCCTTTTTAAGTCTACAATTTTTTCTTCTTCCTGTTCTTGTTCTTGTTCGTCTTTTTTCTCGTTCTCCATTTTCCATCCCAGCCTTTCTCAGTTTTCAGCTGCCTAATATCCCCTTCCTTCCTTCCTTCCTTCCTTCCTTCCTTCCTTCCTTCCTTCCTGCATTTCTTCAATCCTTCCCTTTTCTCTTTTTCCTTCCAACTTTCCTATCTCCCCGTTCCTTCCCATATTCCTTCTTTCCTCAATTTCTTCCTTCCTTTCTGCATTTCTTTCACCCTTCCTCTCTTCTCTTCTTCCTTCCAACCTTCATCTTTCCCCCCTTCCTTCCCTCATTCCTTCTCTCCTCAATTCCTTCCTTCCGTCCTTCCTTTCTGCATTTTTCAATCCTCCCTTTCTCCTCTTCTTCCTTCCCATCTTCCTATCTCCCCCTTCCTTCCCACATTCCTTCTTTCCTCAATTCCTCCTTCCTTCCTTCCTTCCTTCTTAACACATCAACCTACTTACGTTTCTATCTTTGTCCTGCCTTTCTATAGCACACCATCGCATTTCTCTTACTGTTCTTGTTACTGTTATTTTATCCAGACTCTCTTCGTTTTCCCCACAACACTGCTTCTCCTGATCACGTCCTTGCTCCACTCGAACTCGCATAATAGTTCATTCATTTGTGTATGTTGTTAACATCTGGCTAATAACATCTCCACTTCTACTTTCACTTTCACTTTGCTGAGCACCATCCTAGGTTTCCTTTCCTCCCCGTTTATATTCCACTTCGTGTCTTTCCCTCTTGGCACGTATTGGTAAACACTCTTCGTTCTTTTTGCACCATCAACATCTCCTTCATTCCAGCCTTTTCAAACCAAACCTCCTGCTTTATTCTCCTCATTTAAAGTTGTTCAAATCGTCTGCTTTGCTACCAGTCAGGAATCTTCTTCTTCTTCTTCTTCTTCTTCTTCTTCTTCTTCTTCTTCTTCTTCTTCTTCTTCTTCTTCTTCTTCTTCTTCTTCTTCTTCTTCGTCGTCAGGAATCTTTTTCTTTTTCTTCTTCTTCTTCGTCAGGAATCTTTTTCTTTTTCTTCTTCGTCAGGAATCTTTTCCTTCTTCTTCGTCAGGAATCTTTTCCTTCTTCTTCGTCAGGAATCTTTTTCTTCTTCTTCTTCTTCTTCTTCTTCTTCTTCTTTTTCTTCTTCTTCTACGTCAGGAATTTTCTTCTTCGTCAGGAATTTTCTTCTTCTTCGTCAGGAACCTTTTTCTTTTATTCTTCTTCTTCTTCGTCAGGAATCTCATTCTTCTTCGTCGTCAGGAATCTTCTTCTTCTTCTTCTTCTTCTTCTTCTTCTTCTTCTTCTTCTTCTTCTTCCACCAGAAATATAGTCATTGTCACTGCAACCACCTCACCTGCTGCTGCCTTGATTGCTTTTTCTGCTGTTGCTGCTGTGGACGTTACTACCTTGGTGCAATGTTCTTTAGCAGTTCGTTCAGAAAAGCCTCTCTCTCCGTTCTCCATATTTGATAAGTGTAATAAGATTAAGTTATTGATTTCAAGCTTTCTTACTCCCATCCCTACCCCACCCCCATTCTGTACACATTCCTTCTTTCACTCATTCACTTCTCAGATAGTACCCCCTCTCTCAACATCTCTCTCTACCCCCTCTCTCTCTCTATCATGCTTCCTCTTGATCTCTTTCAAGTATTTCTTCCAGACTATCCTCTGTTCATGATGTAGTTGCGAATTTCCAATCGGCACCAGAGGACGGTGTTCGAAACTGGGTGATAAGAAAATTTAGAAAAAAAAAACCAACCAACCAAAACAAAACAACAGGATTTCGAATGCTGCTTCTCAAGCTAGGCTGAGATTCTTTAATGCGAAGATTGGCACGACGCAATATTTTCAAGTCTTTGTTCGCTTCTTTAGTAGACTAAACAAAGCTTACAATCTATCTATTTCTGATTTATTATGATGGCTAAAACAGTTGCGTACTTGCTTTCGAAATCAGTTGTCAATGTCTGTGCTGAGGTAAAAGCCTGGATTGAATTTGAAGGCCATTGATTCTAAGAAGACTTTCTCCTTCTCACCCATCAGTACCCTCAAGAGAAATCTCTGTGTGTGCATGTGTGTGAACATTTGGCGTCGTGCGAAGTTGATATTCGCCATATATATATATATATATATATATATATATATATATATATATATATATATATATATATATATATATATATATATATATATATATATATAAGCATGTCAGGCATTGCAGTGTTAAGCTTGAAGTTGTTCGAATCGGCAGTTCTTGAGAAATCTTATTAAAATATCAAAAAATCTGTAGATTTTAGATCTTTTATCTGAAATTATTGATCTGACTTAAGATATCAAATGTCTAAATTGATATTAGATCGAAATATTTACATAAACCATCTAAATTGGCAGCACTTAAAGAGGTAACTGAAATAATTCGAAGCCGTATTTTCGCACGACGGACAGAAAAATATTTTGCATGACAATCATGACAAGCTGCTACATACACCATAATGCCCTGGCCCTTCTAAATATGTACCTTTGGAGCAAACACTACCCAAGTAACATATAATTTGCAATATCTGCACAATACAGATGCATGTCTGTCTCCTCACTTCAGCCAGTTCGTATATGTCATTTTATATCAGGTAGCTTTTACTGAGTTTTGTTCGGCACGAAGCTGAATCACGAGAGTAAGACAAGATTGTTTTGCGCCAAACTTCTGACTCAGCGTTCAATATCCTGGATCTTACTTGAAATAGAACAATGACCACTTTCCCTATGAAAAAAGGAAAAGGAAATTCTGAATTTATTGTCGCTGTCACAACTTTCTCTAATATGAGTTATTTCCAATAGATAAATAGAAAAGGAGAGAGAGAGAGAAAGAGAGAGAGAGAGAGAGAGAGAGAAGGGGGAGATGGGCTGAGTTACAAAGATGAATAGAGAGGACGAACAGAATTAAATAGATACATATAGAGGTGGACAAAATTGAAGAGAGTGAGAGGGAGGAGGGGTGGACAGAAACAGAGAGGAAGGGATTCAAAGAGAGTGATGGACAGACTATGATAGATAGATTGTTAAGTCTGCTTAGTCGCTCGATACAAACCATCGCATGACCAACATCTTAACTCGTATTTTGTTGGGTAGTGATCTCTAAAAAAAGTGTGAATTAAAAAAAACAAAAACGAACATGAATGTTGCTGGACACAAACAGATCATTTTGGCATAAACCTGGGCTGCAGATTGAATCTATTTAGGGTGGATTCGAAGAAGTGAAAGAAAACGTTTTTTCAAAATGTTACAAAGAATGAATATGTAAAATTTCAGCCCTCTAGTTCAATTGGTGCAGCTTGTACGCGTGTTGCTTACATAGACGGCCATCCGGACCAACTTGAAAACTGAAGAAACCCATGTTAACTGTTTTGGTGATAGTTCCTAATAGCTTTTCGGCAGAAAAAATTGGGTGGGGGCGGATTTTATTGTACTCAAACTTATCGTTTCAACTTCATATATATATATATATATATATATATATATATATATATATATATATATATATATATATGTATGTATATATATATATATATATATAGTGAGAGAGAGAAAGATACAAAGATAGGTCTGGTTAGTCCCTTGATATGAACCGTTATGAGATCAACATCTTTTGGCAGCATGTCAAGTTGGGGTGATCAATGAAAAAAATTGAATAAAAGGTTGAATGATGAATGAATTACCCCTCCCGTCTTTTGTTGGGTGGTGATCAGTAAAACATCTGAATTTCTAAAAAAAGCAATAGTGTACGCTGCCAGTCATAAACGAGGGGCGATTTGGGCATACACTTGCACTATATATTGAACTCCAAGAAAAAAAAAACTATTTAGGACAGTCATGGAAGCTTGAAAACTGTTTTGGTGACAGTTTTGGCTGACGGTTTCTAATAGATAGTCATGAAAAGATTGAGGTAGATATTAAAAGAATAGAATAGAATATTTGGTACAGTTGGGAAAGCAATCAAATAAACCCTGTAAGACGAAGTCAGAAGATTGCACTTCTCCTCTCTCTATAACACACACGTACTCTCTCCCCCCTCTCTCTCTCCTCTTATTCCACATTATAAGAGCTGTTTATTGAATGTTTGATTGACAGAGAGAGAGAGAAAGAGAGAGAGAGAGAAAGAGAGAGAGAGAGAGAGAGAGAGAGAGAGAGAGAGAGAGAGAATAGCACTAGTCTTTTATGTTCGATCATATAAAGTCTATGATATTTACAGCTGACAATACTGTCTCCCTTAGGTAATTCTGACTACATAATCTGATAATATCCTAGTGTAGTAGTTTACTGACGTGGCAAATGTAATCTACTTTGACTGAAAATTATTGAATTGTACATACTTTATATTTTGACATAGCCTTTATACACCTGGCATATGCTTCACTTTCATTGAAACTTGATTTTTAACACCTGCAAAGCATTAGAAAAAAGATTTTCAACGATCTTCAATTGACCACCATTTTGTGTTTTTTTATAGGTACATAAACATGCTCCAAAACAACAGAATATCGTTGATTTTACAAGTGCATGAACACGAAATGGACTGGTATTAAAATATTTTATAAATCATAAGACTTTCGGCTTGCTTGAACATGACTTTATGAAAGAGAACTTCCCATATGCAATTTTCAAGCGTCAAGACCATACAAAGAAAACTTCCCATGTACACTTGAAATGAATTGACATAAGATATGAAACGAAGAAAGTTCTCAAGAAAGCACAGTATATTGGAGAAAAAAAGAAGTCAGACATATCATAGACTCCATTAGAAAACTCAAATGATAATTGGCTGGTCATGCAAAAAAAATATCAGACAACCACTGGACATCACAACTCACAACGTGAATCTCTCGGGATCATTTGCGAGACTGTGACCTGCAGTAAATAAGATGGGGTGACGAAATAAACAGATTGAGAAAGTACTGGTTCCACAGCATCTATGATAAAGAGGTATGGCGAATCTTGGAGAAGGTCTATGTCCAACGACGGACGTTAAGAGACCGATGGTGATAAAAGTTACGAAATATGAAAGAAGACAAAAAATAATGAATGACTAAAAATTGAAGACGAGTCCCTCCCAGCAAAACGTGAGAGGAAATCGTGTGAATTACTGTAATGGAATTCAAGCAAAAGACGAGATGAAGGATAAATTTGCAAAAGAAATCGAGGCGATAAAAGAAATAGGAAATATGAAAAACAAGGGGGTAGAAGGAAGGAAAGAGAGAGGGGGAAGAGACAAAGATAGAGAGAATGAGAGAGATAGAGGGATAGAATTAGAGACACGGGGAGAGTGAGATAAAGTGAGTGAAGGAGAGAGAACGTTATAATGAGAGAGAAAAAGATATAGGTCATTGTGAAGACTTGGTGGAGCACGGTATGAATAGAATATTTTCGTGAGATATATATATATATATATATATATATATATATATATATATATATATAGAGAGAGAGAGAGAGAGAGAGAGAGAGAGGGGGGCTAAGGGGAGTGAGAGAGATAGAATGGGAGAACAAAAGTATAGAGGGGGAGAAAGAAAGTGAGTGAGAGACAGAGACTGAGAATGAGATATGTATACATAAAGAGATGTAATGAGAGACAGAGAGAGAGATAGGGGAAAGAGAGAGAGACTTTGTGTGCGCGTGCGTGTGTGTGTGTGTATAAGGAGAAAAGTTAGGAAAATGAAGAACACCGGAAGTGAAAGAAGAGGGCGGTAAGACCTGGTGAAGACAAAGCGAAACCGGGGTAAAATAAAATCACGTCTTGGCATCTGAGATTGTTTGCTTTCGTCGATGTTGTCTGTTTGCCCACAAAATGACAGCCACTCGTCTCATACACAAGTCACTCTCGTGGACACCTGATCATGGATACAAGCGAATACAAAATGCATGCACAAACCAACGCCATCAATAACAGCACTCAAACGTGCGGGCATGCGCATAAGATACTAACGTTCTTGACTCTTCCCACATTTCTAGTGGTGTCTTTTTTGTTGACTTTGTGTATCCTTTTTATCACATTTCCCTGCTCCCCCTTCACTAAATCTTTTTCTCCCTTTTTCTCTCACTCTTCCTCTTATTTTCCTCTCTTTATTTTACTCCTACTCCTGTTCATATTTTCATCCTCCCACTTTACTTTTTATATCGCCTCTTCTTCCCTCTCCTCCTTTCTTCATCTCCATCTGATTTTCCCTCCTCTTATTTTTCTCATCCTCCCTCTTTCCCTCACTCCCTTTCTTCTTCCCTCCCTTCTTCTTCTTCTTCTCCTCCATTCTCTTTCTTTGTCTTTCCTTCCTCCTTCCTCTACTCCTCCTTTTTCCACTTTTGATTGCCCCTTCCTCTTCTCCACCATATAATCTTTCCTTATTTTCTTTTTCCTATTTTTCTCATTTTTCTCTGTTCCTTCCCCTCCCTCTCTCACAGTTTACGTCTTCACCTCTTCCTCATCCTGCACTCCCTTTTCTCTGAACACTTTCCTTTCTATCTGGTCTCTTCCCCTTCGATCACATCTTGTTCTTTTCTTTCTCTTCCTTTTACCACATCAGCTTCATCAAAAAAAGTACATTTTTTAGTGACGGCCATTTTATGTATCATACTGAGATATCCGGTGAGAATCGAACCCACTAACAAAGGCCAACAGGATTTGCTTGCTTTAGTTGGACTTTACTAAAATCCCCCCCCCGCCCGCCTCAGCCAGTTAATTTCTCGGTGTAAGAACATTAGGGAATAATCCAGTATGTCTACCCTATGGATATAAAAGCATCAACAATTATTATTGTAATTTTTCAAGTCGTATTTTCAAATTGAATAAAAGTATTGTTTACGGTAAAGATTTTGTTTTTTCATTCATAGCAACGGCCATTAATTTACTTCTTCTCCTTTCTCTTCTTCTCTCTAACCATTTCCTTGTCTCTGTATTATTTATCCCAATTCAACACTAACTTCTATCTTCATATTTCTCCTCCCTCTCCCATGCATATTTTGGTCACAGTTTCATATTTCCTACTTTTGCTCCTCCTACTCTGTCTTTCTCCTTCAGTTTCGCGTCTTCCCCCTTCTTTCTCACTATTATCACTCAGGTTTTTCCTCCTACTTCTACTAACATTTCCCAATATTATCATGTCAGTAATGTGACCATTTTCAACTAAAACTTACACAAACACTTTTTCCTCTTCAAGTGACGCTTCAAGACTTAGTTGTCATTTATGTGATATCCATCAACTTGAAATAATTCGGTACATCGACCAACAATTGAAAAAAAAAACCTGTTTTATCCTCTATTCAGGGTTGAGCACTCTTTAAGTGAGGTAACCCGTTCATGGTAAGCATTATGCAATGCTCTTCCATCAGAATAGAGCACTAGTGGATGGTGGATTTAAGCAAAAATAGAATATATCGCTTAAATTCTGCCTCACGTCCAGTTCCATGTCTCAGCGGTAGGATACCGGCCTCCAGGTCTGAAGCAAAGGTTTCAATCCTGCCTTGTGGTACTGAATGGGATAATGGATTGTCTATAGCCACACTGAAGAGTTATAATACAACGGAACATCTGTCTGTGAATGACACAATAATCAATATATATATATATCACTGTCGACGCATTACTGGAGACGAAGAGATAGCAACCTCACACTCACAGTAAAATGGAAAATATCATAACAAACATATGCTAGAATATTGAAACCCCATATTACCTATCCCTTTTTTTGAAATCCTCATCTTTTCTAATTGAACAAAAAACAAAAAACAGAATAATTGAACGAAAAAAAATAAAGTTAAGTTTAAATAACGCCACCGCTCAAAATTTCTATCAAAAAACATATTTTAACACCCCACTTATAGGCATTCAAAAATAACCACCAGAGCTATCTTATTTCTCTCGTTATTATCAAGAATAGTAGTAGCAGCGTAACTAATAACATTATTATTATTATTATTATTATTATTATTATTATTATTATTATTATTATTATTATTATTATTTGCAATCTCACACTAGTTGCCTGGTGGTAACCGCTGGAGTTTGAGTGACAGCAAGTCTCCTCAAGTCTCCAGCCCTCCTCTTCTAGTACTCAAAGGTCGCAGTAATACTGCGATTTACAGTTTCACATCGGTTGCGCAGTTAGCGTTGCAGTCCTCATATTTCTAGCACTTTCCTCAGTATCCGTGCAGTTCCCAGTAGTGCTGTGGTCTGTACAGTCTAAATCCTTCCCCTAATCCAGACCTCCCTCAGCGTTTTTGGGACAGTTCCTAGTGCTCCCACTATGACCGGTACTACCCTGGCTTTCATGTTCCACATCTTCCTCAATTCTCTT
Source organism: Thysanoteuthis rhombus (assembly GCA_963457665.1). Classification (NCBI taxonomy): domain Eukaryota; kingdom Metazoa; phylum Mollusca; class Cephalopoda; order Oegopsida; family Thysanoteuthidae; genus Thysanoteuthis; species Thysanoteuthis major. Next base: position 36,178,961 of record OY735221.1, read on the forward strand.
GCTAGGTCCTGGTATTTTTCCCGTTTTTCACTCTCCTTCCTTTTTACTCTATGGTATGCAGATACAGCCACGTCTACTATTTGGCAGGTCTTCCTTTTTTTGTCTACAATTACCAAGTCCGGTCTTCTTGCCTGGATGAGGTGATCAGTTTGGATGTCAAAGTCCAAGAGTAGTTTGTGGTTGTCATTCTCAAAGACTGCCTCTGGTTTGTGCTGATACCACTTTTCCACATGGTTGAATTCCATTTGTTTGCTTAGTTCCCAGTGTATCATCGTTGCTACTCTATCGTGTCTATGCTTATACTCTTTCTGGGCGAGTTGACTACATTCACTAGTTATGTGGTTTACTGTCTCATCTCTTTCACCGCACATGCGGCATTTGCTGTTTGCCTTTGTTCTGTCGATTTTTGTTTTTATTTAGTTTGTCCCGATGCTTTTGCTTTGAGCTGCCATAATGAGCGATTCCGTTTCTCTCTTCAGGTTTCCTTTTCGTAACCACTTCCATGATTTCTCGTCTGCTACATCTTGTAGCTTCCTTTTAAACTCGCCATAAAATTTTTTCTCTTCCCATCTTTCTTTTTCTTGTTTGCTGTGCTGTTCCATGGTTTTCTACTTTATTGTTTGTTACGCTATCTTTCGCACTCTTTATGATTTCTTTGCTATCCGTTTGCACATACCTTTCTAGGACTACTTTAGCTCTCTGGACACAGTCTTCTATGCTGATGAGCCCCCTGCCACCTTCTTTTCTCTTAACGTGTAGTCTATCTGTATCATCTCTAGGATGTAATGCTTTATGCATTGTCATAAGTTTCCTTGTTCGCCTATCCATCGCTTGGAGTTCTTTTGTCCATCCTAGGAATGGTCCTGTATATCTTACTACTGACACAGCCCAGGTGTTCATTCCTTTTATTTGATTTCTGCTGTTTAATTTGGTCTCTAATATTTTCCTTATCCTCCTAAGGTATTCTCTCTTTATTTTCTCCTTCATCTCTTCCCGTTTTATCGTGTCACATTCAAGGACGCCAAGGTATTTGTATAGGTCTTGTGCGGTCAATGCCCTAATCTTGCTGTTGTCCGGGAGTTCGATTCCTTCAGTCATTGTAAGCCTTCCTTTGTGCATTACCACGATTGCGCATTTTTCTATTCCAACTTCCATTCCAATGTCCTCACTGTATTCTTTTACTTCGTTTTTATTATTATCATTTTTTATGCCCCTAGCTTTAAGAACAATCCAATCACCTCTTCATAATTATCCCAGACGTATAGAATCGAACCAAAAATAAAAAATAAAACAATTAAACTAACAAGTAAAGTCATGTAAAAGGGGGCTCCAATACTGGGAAGCAGATAAAAGTAAGAATAAAATACTTCCTGGGAGGAAACCTACCATAAAGAGCTGATGTTTTAACTACACATTGATAAAGAAAGTGTCTACAGCAACACCTGCTCATTTATATCTACCTGGCAATAATATATATACACTGTGTAACACGTAACAAGCAGTGACCAACAACTAAATAGGGGATAAAAAAAGGAAAGATATATAAATAGAATTATAGGAAGGTTCTCTATACAGAAAAATAGCTCCCTACCACAAAAAATGTGGAATAAATCGAATCAGCCGCCCGAAGAAGCCTAAATAGGGCAAAACATAAACGTGTTTTTGTTGTGAATCCTTTATTTCATTATATACGCATATATGAAATGAACACACACACACACACACACACACACACACATATATATATATATATATATATATATATATATATATATATATATATATATATATATATGCCAGGAGAACAACACTCTTGTGAAACAAATAAGAAACCTCGCTCCTATTCGTGCCATCTTAGTGGACCATAGGATGCAAATCCTTGCTTCTAAGAATGGGGTCGACCCTTGACAAGTCGAAATTTATAAAACTCCATTGCTCTGGCTCTGTCGTCTAAGGTCCTGTTGCTGCGGAGAACTCTAGCAAAAATCCTTTTTCGCAAATCCAATATATATATATATATATATATATATATATATATATATATATATATATATATAATCGTGCCATCCACAGACAGCTGTTTCGATGTATTTCATCTCTTCAGTATGGCTATAGACTTTCCATTATCCCATCCAATACCGCGAGGCAGAATTGAAACCTTCACTTCAGACCCGCAGGCCAATATCCTACCTCTGGATTACGGAACTGGACACTCAGCAAGGCTGAATTTAAGCGATATATTCATTTACATAGAAATCCCTCATCCATCAGAATGCTCTATTCCTATGGAAGAGCATGGTCATTTTTTCTATTTTCCTATCATCACCGTTGTTTCGCTCACTACCGTAAATAATTTGGTTAGAGCAAGATTTAGATTCTAAAACTATCTTACCTTATTCACCCCATATATATATATATATATATATATATATATATATATATATATATATATATATATATATATATATATATATATATATATTGTTTATTCAGAATGGCAGAAATCTATAGAATTGTGTGATTGCTGTTATTCGGAAATGGAGTTTCAAATAGTTGTTTAGGCAGGGATTTCAAGCACTTCTACTTTTTGCTTATTCCCAACGGGTTAGAGTCGACATAGCAGATAACGAACAGTGCCATTAACATAGATTTCAAGAGAAAAATCCCCGTTTGTTTAATGTATTACGACTTGGAGAATCATTTCCTTTTTACATTAAAAGATTTCCGAGGCAGATATTTCATCCCATTAGAAACTGTCAAACAAAACTGGCATCAAAATTGTCAACATAGGTTTCTCTAGTTTTCAAGTAGGTCTGGCTGGCTAATTATGTATGTATGTATTGCGCGTACAGACTACACTAATGGGGCTATACAGCTGAAAATTTAAACATTTACTTCTTATGTCCAGAAAAAAAAACTGTATTTTGCTTTTTTATGAGCCTCTCAAATAGGTTTTTAGAGGCAGTAATTCAATTTGTAGTGTAAATGTATGCTAAATTGGTCCCTTGATTTATCTCCAGTAGTTTTGACGCTTGTTTTTTTTTATTCAGACTTTTTATTGATCACTGCCCAGCGAATGACGAGAGAAGTAACCCATTCATTGGTTACACATTTTTTCGTTTTTTAATTGATCACCCCCCAACATTGCGTGCCAAATGACGTTGGTCACGCGACGGTCTCTATTCAGTGACTAACCAGACCTATTTTATTCTATTTTCAATTTCATTGTTCTTAATGCATGTTGTCGGATTTGTTATGCACACAACAGAATAGAAGAGATGTGTTTGTTTGTTCTTTTATATTACCTCTGGGATTCAATGTGCTTCATCTGTTATGGTAAGATTGCTTAAGTAGTTATCTTGTGAAATCCATATGGATTTTGTTAAACCTCTGAACATTTCAGAAAATTCAGAAAATTACAAGTTTCACAATCAATGAAGTAATGGTCAACAAGCTTGCGTTGCTTATCATCACTACTGCAATGAATTCGATCCTCAGTGCCCAACTACCACGACCTTGTGCCAACCCGAGTTACATATATATATATATATATATATATATATATATATATATATATATATATATATATGTACTACAAATACTGAAGCAGAACATACTTGATATTCACTATATTTAGCTTAGTTTGACACAAAGCAACATCAGTAGGGCACCTATTGAGGATAGTATTCATTACAGTCAGCACCACAAGCTTGTTAATCATTACCACGCCGATTGTATAACAATTCTTCCCAGTAAATGTTCGGGGGTTGTTTTTTGTTTTTTTTAAAAAATACCAAAAATTTCACGAAATCATTTCACGCTATCACTAGATTCACAATCTAACTGCAAAATATATACAAATCGTTTATGCAAAAAAAAAAACAAACAATAAAATTTACAGACTAAAACTTTATTGAAAGGTATGCTTTTATTTTCTAGAATGATTATTCGCTGGGGAACAGGAGTATTATTGTTTTGTCATATTCCCACATTTCCCCTGTACTATGTTATGATTCTTGTACAGAAGTTTCTAGCATTTTTAAGAGAAAAATTTCATTCATATAAATTCATAGCATCGTTTTTTATCCATCGAAACATCTCCCTTTGACCTTATGATGCCACTTCCTGTGTAAATGATGTATTCCATCATAAAAAAAACGATTCAAATTTTGATTTGATGAATACTACGATGATCTTTTTCATTTCACTAATTTTTTTTGATCCGCTGACTAAACAAAGAATGTTGCATGGAGTGAAACTAGTAATAGTCCGATGATGACAAGTCAAACAAATATACTCCAAGTGGAGGGATTTATCATACTGATCTCTCAAGAGAAGACTCCCAATGGACTACACATCCGGTTTTGTTTTCTGGAATGTACCCAACATGAGCCAGCATATGACGAGATGTGCACTTTACCAAATTATCGTCAAGCCTTGGATTGGAATAAGGTTATACGCACACCAAACAAAAGATTTAATCATGTGTGGATTCATTAATGTTATTAGATTTTTTCCTTTTCATCTGTTTCTGGCCCCTTTTCTACTTTTCGTTTTTCTCTGAACAAGCTTTTGTTTTTCCTATGCCTCAATGGCATACAATTATTGCATACCAAGTAGCCCCACTCCCAAAGTACCAACCAGTCCCAAACACATGGTTTTGTTCACAATGTAGTTCTGATATAAGCCATTTGATACACACACACATACACACACACACACACACACACACATATATATATATATATATATATATACATACATGTGTGTGTGTGAGAGAGTGTGTGTGTGTGATTATGAATTGTATTTTATTATATAGAAACTCTTATTTGAAATATCCCATCATTAACTGGCTAATGTATCATTCAGCCTGATCAACATAAATTGAATCAACAATTAAAGAAAATGGGGTTGCTGCAGGAATCAAACCCGCGACCGATAAGGTAGCCGCTTCGCTCTTACCATTAAGCTAAAGAGCCGCTGGTAATGCAATAGCCAAAATAACTGATTCCACTCCAGATTCTCATCTCCTCTATCCTTTTGTCTATATTCTGTTCTATTCGTTTATTTCAACACGACAGTTATGTGTCACGAAATGGCTCTATATGATCCGATAGATCATCATTATAATTGCGTTCAATTATATAAAAACTCCTATACAAAATGATCTCCCGTCATCACATGTATCACTTAGCCCAGACTACGTAAATAGATAAACAATTAAAAAAAGATTCCAGTAGCAACCCCATTTTCTTTGATTGTTTATTCTATTTACATTGTCTGGGGTGATTGATACATTAACTGTGTGATGACGAGAGATCATTTCAAATAAGACTTTCTATAAAATATAACGCAATTCATAATCACTATCAGATCATATACATACATTTCTTAATACATACACATATATACCGTTAATTGCGACTTCTCATTAACCTCAACATCACATTGTAGCATGAACTATGCGCTCGTTTGTCAAATTGGATAAAGTTTCTCAGCAAGGTAAAAACAAAACGTTTTTCATGCAATAATCTTTCATACTTACAATTCACATGACTCAGAAAATGGCCGAAATGTTTTTACTCAAAATGAAGCTAACAGTGATGCCATCAAGTGGCAGAAAGAAAAATTAAAGCAATTGATTCAATATTATACCCAGTAACCCTGGTATCCTCTATTTCTCCTCAGTGTTTTAGTTTAGTGTTCAAGCCGAAGGAAAAGAGTAGAATTCAAATGCTGATTTTCTTCGTGGGCATAATCTCCTCCTTTCAAAGATGGGTATAACAATTTAGTTTTATTTCGTTCCTCATATTTGCCCAATTGTTAATAAACTAAGTTTAGCCACTCATCAGAAGCAGGAGCAGGTTTTTAGCATCCGTCGTTGGATATTGACCAACCCCAAGAGTCGGCACACCCCTCTATCTTAACTTGTCTAGTCCGTCACGTCATCTTATATTCTGTCGGCTAAAGTTTCGCAAATAATCTCTTGGGCCCACGTTGAGAGTCATAATGTCTGCCATTCTTGCAACATGACCAGCCCGACGATAGAAAATATTTATGAAATATTAAAAATAAAAACTTAGCCTCGACATTTTGACGCTGTTAAAAAACAAAAAATAAATCGCAGACATGTTGTTATCATGTCTCCAAGTTTGCTAGTTATTTTAAATACAGTCTCGTCTTCATGAAGAATTGAATGAAAGAAAGATAATACCTTGAATAAATTATTACAGGTCTGCTTCGTAACTCTGTAGAAGACGTAACGTGATCAGTGTCTTTTGGCAGCATGTCATGTTGGGATTAATCAGTTAAAATAATGGAAAGGATAGTGATCAACGAATAAGTTATTTCTCTCACCTTTTGTTGGTCATTGATCACTAAGAAACTAAAAAAGGCATCAATTTAGCGTAACTTCCTGTGCAAATTCAACCCCCACTAAAAAATCTATTTGTGGAAATTTTCAAAAAACCAACAAAATATGTTTAGACATCATCATCATCATCATCATCATCATCATCATTCTTTCAACGTCTGTCGTTGGACATAGACCTTCCCTAGGATTCGCCACACTTCTCTGTCATGGGCGTTGCGGAGCCAGTACTTTCTGAATTTGTCTAGCTCGTCTCTCCATCTAATATTCTGCCGGCCTTGGTTCCGCATGTGATCTCGGGAGATCCATGTCGTGAGTCGTGATGTCCATCGGTTGTCCGCCATTCATGCAACATGGCCAGCCCTGTGCCATTTGAGCCTTTTAATGGATTCTATGATGTCCCTGACTCCTATCTTCTTCCCGGTGTACTGTGTTGTTTTGTGGTCTCTCCATGTGACGCTTAGCATGATTTTCTCATGTGCACGTTGCATAGTTCTCAATTTGCGGATCTGTCTCTTGGTTAGGTTCCATGTTTCAGCTCCATAAGTGACTATTCGGAGGATGCATTTGTCGGAAATTCCAGCCTGCACATTCCATTGATACGGCCTGTTCCCACGTCAACATACGCAGCCAGCCAGACAGACCAACCTGAAAACTGAAGAAACCTACGTTGACATTGTTGGTTGACGATTTCTCATAAAAAAGGTAAGACAGGTTAATTGCAAATGTTTATTTGACAATATCTGATGTCACTAAACGTCGAACATTTCTCATGCCTTCGAGTCATTCGATTATTCGACAAATTCTGTTTCATTTAAACAAAATAGTTTGGAATGTGAATAAAAGAAACAAACATAGCTTCTGAAGAATCAACCCCATTTCTTCTTCTATACCGACTGAAGATGATTAATGCAACTTCTGTATTGTACGTATAATGAATACATTCATTGATACATAAGAACTGTCAGTTCAGCTCTGTTGATAAGAGAGTTGTCTTCCAATCGTTTGATTGTGATTTCAAATGTTGGTTTGGAAATTGTAATTATACATATATATATATCGGTTTTTGTTCAACTGGACGTGATAGACAGACAGTAAAAAGTCAACCCCAAAGGAAAGGATTGCTCCCTGTTCTTGTTGCTTTTCTTGTGACGGTTTGGGAAACCAAATCAACTCCAACTTTAATTTGAGTTTGACAAAAAGATCCATGCAATCAAAATATTCCCTACTTCGTCGTTATATATTCTACCTTGGCAGAAAATCACCGATTCTTCATACAAGAAACCAATAAATGTATTGAAGGCTTCTTTAATCTGATCTCTACTAGAGAAGTTCTGGCTGCAAGAAGTGGTCTAGATATCATAAAAAAGGTCAATCAGTAAAAGAGAGTAAGTAATCATAAAGAGTGCCAACTGAAGATACATTGAACAGATGTAATAGGTGTTAGCATTTAAGGTGTGAGTATTTCAGAAATGTTTGCACTTGTATGGTAAGTTAGTTTCTTTTGACAGGTTGTTATTTTTAAACGTGTTGATAGAAATAATGTTTACAGTTTCGGAATTTGGTAGATCCTCTGTGGCCTCTCAAGTATTTCTTGTTGATTTTTGTGTGTGAAGACTAAGTATTGCTTGCATATTGTACATTCTACTGACAAACTTTTTGTAAAGAATTTAGAAAATAATGGTGTCCATGTGTTTGAATGCGTTTCGGATTATACCGAGCTTCTGATTTGCTTTACCGAAGTTTAGGTGTTCACCTACGATCAACTTTTTTCCAGTTACTTGTTTTAGGTTGGAATATGTACTTTTTATGATTTGTAAGTGTTTCCTCTTCTTCAACTGAATCAACATAGTGTGGTTTAAGTTGATGTTTTGACTTTCAACCATTTCCAGACATGGGATGGAAAATCATATTCTTATATTGAAGTTGTAATAAACATAATTTCTGTACGGGAAATGAAAATTCTCTTAGTCTATTAATCTCAAAATGGAAAAATAAAGGTACAAAATAAAACCGTTTGCTGTTGAGATTCAAAATATTTTAGAATAGAAATTGAAAATTTTACACCGCTCAATTTGATGTAATTCAACCAAAACAAAGATGAAATGTAAAATTCAGACCGATTTAACAATACTGTGCAATTGAGTAAACGATATTCAACGAAGACCGAAAAATTCATCTTTCGGATGGATCAAATTTGAGCCCCCAAAAGCGTTATTGTGCCAAGTTTTCCAAGGAATTTCATTATATCTCTGATTCCCGTTTATTCTGTAGTGTACTGTGATGTAACAAAGTTATAAACCAATTCCCAACACTTTGACTACTTTAGACGAAACATGTGATGTATTTGAAGATTCATGACAAAGTAATAAAACACCTACTGAAATCGACTGCAACAATACTAGACGGCATCATTCCTATATTCGAAAATGCACGAATGGACACTTTATATGAGTCAGTCAGTGTTTTGTAACAGTCGCATCTACAATGGCCGAGCAAAGACATTCTTCACGTCTTGTGAAGTTTTCTTCTTTTAGCAAAGCATCAACCAATCCCAGTCAGGATTGGCTACCTGCAATTTCTGTTTATAAAAAAGATTTTCAGATGGTGGTCGAGAGAAGGCAAGGAGACAGCTGATAGTGGTCCCGAAAGAAATCAGTGGTCCTGAAAGAAATCCTGGCGTCATTTTAGGTAATATAATATATGTATATGTATGTATAGGTTATTGTTCTTCGTTCATAATAAATGGATGGATACTTTCCGGACAAACACACTTATATATATATATATATATATATATATATATATATATATATATCGAACAGACTTGCTGACATTATAGTTTAAATAAAGCTTGTTCAACCGAATCGTAACCTGAAAAAGAAAAACATTGTCGACAATATGATGGAAAAATTCATAAAAATGGATGTAAATCAAACTGAATGTTGAGCGAAAGCCATTTACTTGATAACATGCTTACATATGAAGGTTAATAAGACGAATGATTTGAAAAATGCTTTGAAGGAGAAAGTATTTATAACAAGACGTTGATAGAAAAAATCAATAGGAAGCAAATAGAAATGAGGAGAAAAACTCCAGAAAAATAAATGTTAATAAGATAACGTAGTTGCAAACTGAAAAGAATGTGAAAGCAAACCAATTATGATGATATGGACTTTTGACCACTGTTTAGCTTCATATTTTTATTTACTATTCAAGCTTATCAGAGATTTTATTGAACGTTGTGCCAACATACGAACGACTATCGTAGATTTTTGTTGGATAAATTGGAAATAAATCGGCCAGATCTAGTTTTAAAAAAAGGCTAATGTAGTCGGTTTTTGCCCACTCCTTCACAACCATCAGCCAGGCTGGTTCTTACTTTTTTGCCCCCTTCCGTAATGCAAGGACTTTTTTGCCCATCTCCTCCAGGACCGTCAGCCAGACCCGTCAGGACCATCTTTTCCCCCTCCTCTCTTAGTAAAGGCGCACATACAAATACACAAACAGACCTCCAAATTTATATATACATATATGACAGAGAGATAGAGAGAGAGAAAGAGAGAGAGAGAGAGAGATTGTATGTGAGACAGAGAGAGAGAAAGATTAATTGATGTATTGGCGTGTGTCGTTCTATAATACCTACACCATCCACATACACTTACAGACGCATGCACATAAGAGCTCATATACATATACATGCACATACATCATCAGCAGAAGCCTTTTAGCGTCTATCGTTGGATTTCGACCTTCCCCTGGATTCACCAGAGTTATCATGGGCGTCACGGAGACAATACAGTCTCTCGATAGATGGATAGATTATAATCTATATATCTATATCTCTGTACATACATATACAGTGATACCCCTCAAATCTAAAGACAGCCCTTTAGCGGATTTTCACTTAATGAGAAGTTCTAATTGCCCTCAAAATAGTCTTGGCGAAATACTTCCAGTCTGTGAGAAATAAAAACTAAGGAATTTCCTATCAAGAACCGTTTAAATTCCATTTATACTTATTTTGATTTACATCAAGTGTCTTGGTTGCAAATGGGTGGACAGACATTTGGTCAATAATGATAAGATTATCTATTCATCACATTATCGACGCGTTGATTTGCATTAAGCCATTACTTACATTACACATCATTAACAAGGTTATAATTCTTGAGGTTCAAGGAATCCGATACTTTTTTTAAAATCTCAGACGAATTGCTGGAATCCCGTTGGTTCAATCATTCACTCGACGAATTTTGATCCAATGAGACATCTTGAGGACCTCTCTAGATGAGTTTCAAAAAAGATAAAAATTCGTTTATATGTGTTTATGTGTGTGTGTGTGTTTATTTGTGAATTTCTAATCGCGACATCATTTATATCTACGCAGGGACACAATTTCAGATTATGGCCGTTAATATTGGTATTTTCAAGTGAAGTATTTCGTTTCAAATAATCGCCTTTGATCCTTTTTTCCCGCCTTTTCCCGGCACCAAACCCCCCTCTTCCCCGCCTTTTCTGCTTGAAATGCTCATTGATTGAAACTACAGCTGATTGAATTGTGGATTGAATAAACGCTTTATGGTCCATTTGCAGTGCACCTGTCGAACTCCCAAAAGAGAAAATATTTTTGACGCACCAAGTGACCAGATCGGAAAGGCTATAGCCACATTTCTTTTAGATGTGTCCACCAATGATGTGTATTTTGATATTTTTCATCTAAATCTAGATGTTTTTCATCTAAATCTAGATGCTTTTTTTAATCTAAATTCAGATTTTTTTTCATACAAATCCGGATTTCTTTGGCGAGAAATGGCTATTTACATGATTTCAAGAAAATAAGTAATTTTTTCCTATTCAATTTATAGTGATAAAAAAGATATTTTTCAATGAATTAGATAAATTTCAATAAAGTGAGTGTTAACGATTAAAGTCACATTTAATTTATAAATGATGATATGTATTTCCTGGATTTTATATATACATCTGGAAAATCTAGATGTTTCTTCATGTCTGTTTACTCAATTTCGATTCTGAAAATAAGCTTGGTAACACTAGTGTCCACAAATCTTTATCAGACGCTTTTCAGTCGATTGGTTTGTTCGTTGGTCGGTCGGTCACAGTTATTTTAAACAACAGAAATAGGAAGGAAGGATGGAAAAAAGAAAGAGGTCTGATGTCATTGAAAGATGTGACGCCATTGAAAGGTGACACTTTTTCCAATAAATTCTAATGATGCCATAGTATTTTTTTATATTTGAAAAAAAAATTGATTAAAAGAGCTAAAAAAATAGCCATTTGCGATTTTTTATTGAAAATAATACTGGCAGAATATTTTCATATTGCAAATTTTACAAGTATGAGAATCAATTGAGTTGAAGGAAGACTACTAGCTCTCCTTCCACCTCCTCCTCCTACCCCCTACTCCTCCTGCTACTACTATCATGGATAATGGACGTATAGTTGAACTTATGGTTCGTATTTTTCTGCGCACCACTTGTAGGTCTTTGTAAACGAGAAATGTGGAATGGGATAGAATTTACTCTTATTCTCTGCACGATCTAATCATTGAGACATCGCTGTTCCTTTAACATCTGCACTCCGGTCAACCTCAAGGCTAAGTAGCACATAAATGAAAACCCCAAAGTCTCACTATTTTACGAAAAGTCCGGGAACAAAGCATACGATCTGCTCTAATCAGTTTTATTGTCGGTTTCACCTGTACCGGGCTCCAGACCTCTGCTTTGCCTAGATGACAAGCAGAAGGACACTCCATCATAAAACCCACGACTCAGGGACTGTACTACCATGCAAGTAAACCTCTATCTCAGAAGTTTGAAGCAGTAACGCGCACATCACGCAACACTTTTAAACGATCTCGAGTTACGAATCTGAGGGTTTCCGCCTGACGGACAAAAGGAATGTATAAGAAGAATCCGGAAAGAAATAGAATAGAGAGTACAGATCTTATTGTGTGAACTCTTTCTGGAGACTTTAGCAATTCCAGCAGTGATTGATAATACCATACTAGATGTTTTGTTTGTTTTTATTCGAGATATTTTTCAGTGAAAAACATCATTGATGCCATAAATAAAATTCATTCTGACCATATTTATTGATCGATAACTTTTGACAGCATGCCTTATTTTGACTTTTGCAATGTAACAACAGCTTCATGGATGGTGCATTAGTCAAACCCCACATTTTAAAAGGTTTAAACGCTTAAAGATTCGACTTTCAGCTCATCAGAAACCAGAACTGTCAACTTAGGTCTCTTCAGTTTACAAGTTAGTTTGGCTGGTTATGTATATATGTATGCATCACGCGTAAAGTCCTTACTGACTGAGCTAGATAGTTGAGAATTTAAACGTATTACACTCATTATGTCAATTTGCAATGTAAGTTCATGCTAAATTGGTCTTTCAGTTTGTGTCCGGCAGCATCCACCGTTGTTGTTTTTTTGTTCGTTCTTTTGAAAAATCATACTTTTTTCCGTTGTCACTGCCCAACAAAATACGAGAAAAGTAACTTAATCATTGATTGCACTTTCTTCCAATTTCTTGATTGATCACCCCAACACTTCAAGATGCCACGTTCTTCACATGACAGTTCTTATTGAGTGACTGACCAGACCTGTATGGTATTTATTTTGTTTTACCTCGTCTTGAAAAGAGACAAAACAGTGGAGAACCAAGCAAGAATTGAACTCATAAATTTGTTAAACTAAATTGCCTGCTCCACGGTTGGTGTAGGAGAAGTTAATTTGTAAGAATATGTTCATTGTTAGCCTAATGCGTTCACGTCTTATAAAGAGGCGTGTTAGCGGCTACATGGATACTATAACAGATACTCCACCATCCCGAAATATCAGTGATCATAGCTGATGAGAAGTTTCAGAGCAATTCAAAAATCAAAAATCGTTATTATATCTCAACGGTTTACAATTGAAGAAAATGAAAATGGTTGGAAAAAAAACTTAAACAAACGGCCAATCTTACAATAGTAAAATTTATGACATTAGTATGATATACCAACTCAAAAATCTTTTATGATAATTCATTTAATCAGACGGGGAATGTTGATCACACAGATTGAACATTATTCAGTGAAAATTTCAGATCAAAATCTAAGTATATGACATGACGGACTAAGAACTTGTTGATCTTCTCCCATGAATGTGTCTGTGTGTGTGTGATTGATTTCGCTTGATTTTTCGAGATTTAGCCTCGTTTTCAGATGGAGTTTCTTTTTTGTCCGTCATTTCCATAAAAGGATCGTTTGGGAATTCTCCGAAATATTGATTATCGCGTGGCTTGCCTCGTGCCTGATATAATTACATATCTATCTCAATCTCTATTTCAATAAGTTCATACCTATCGAACTGGCTTGGTCTGCTCATATCTATCTATCAATGTATCTATCTATCTATCCATCCAATATTGTTCATATTGTTCATGTCTATCTATCTATCTATCTATCTCAGATTGTTAATGATCTATCTAGCTAGCTAGCTAGCTATTCAATATTGTTCATAGCTATCTATCAACCTATCAATCCATCCATCAACGCTTCTGCAAATATAATTAATTGTTTGTTTTCTAATGCCCACGCGTGCTCAACAAATATCATCACGGACCCAAAGGCCACTTTTCTATAATTAGCCACAATCGATCGGAGAATTCCCATGCCACGTGACCGAATTATTCGACTTCACATCGATTAATTCTCCGGGCCCCATACAATTACTTTCATCAGTTGTCATCTCTACTGACATTACCCATCTTCCTCGGTCCATTTTCCGCCATATTTCTCCACCGTTTTGGACCATTTGGTCTCGAATTTTTCTCTTTCTTTTCTTGCTTTCTCTTCTACTTTTCTTACCTTTGTTCCTTCCTTTCATTTCCCTCTTTTGTAAACCAGCCCCACTTTTTTATTGCCTTCTTTCTTCTTTTCTTATCCTTTCTTTTCCCCTCTCTCTTTCTCCCCCTTTCGTTTCCTCTTTTGTCTTCATCTTTTTCAATCATTCAATTCTTGTCTCATTGTTTCTTTCCTTTGTTATTTGAAAAATCTTCCTAAGACCTATTCGTTTATTTCAATTTTTATTCTGCTTTTATTCTTTTCAAATTTTGTTTTTCTTTTTGGGTCGTCTGCCTTTTCCCCCTCAATCCTTTCTCCTCTGCATTCTTCCTGTTTTTCCTTCCTATTCTTTCAACATTTTTATTCATTGTTTATTTTCTTGTCCCTCTCTCTCTCTCTACCTTCTCTCTGTCTCCCTTCCTTTCTCTCTTCCTTCTTTCTTTTCTTATTCCATTCTTTCTCTTCCGTTGACTTTATTCATATTCTTTCCTTTCTTTCTTATTTTCATTCATTCTTTCTTTCTTCTTCAAACTTCAATATCAATCTTTAATTCCTATCTTTTATCGTTTCTTTTCACAGCTTTCTTATTTCCCAGCATTTTCCCTTCTTTCTCTCTGTCTCTGTCTCTGTCTCTGTCTCTGTCTATCTATCTATCTCTATCTCTCTCTCTGTTTCTTTTTTTTTTTTTTTCAACCCATTGCTCCTCCACTCCTCTTCATTCTCACATTTTATTTCCCCTTTTTCCTTTGGTAGATTTCTTCTTCCCTGGAATCTTTTTCCTTTTCTTTCGTTCTTTCTTCTCCAACCTTTGATTTTTTTTTCTCTTCTATTTCCCCCTCTTTATTTTTCTCTACAACTTTCTTTCCTGTGTATCTTCATTTTTGACCTTTCTTTCTCCTTTCTCTTTCCCTCATCGCTTTTCCCAGCCCCAACGTCTTTTGTGTATATTGTCCTTCTTTATCTTTTCTTCCTTCCATTTGTCGCTTCGAACATTAGTTTCATTTAAAATGTCCTAATTTGTCATGTCCTCACGTAGTTTACCTCGCCTTAATTTCTCTTCCTTTGTCATTAACTGTTTTTATTGACACGAACAAACCATACCATAAGAATGGAGCTACTTACACTCGTGCTAACAACACATTATTCATTTATCTATCTATCTATCTATCTATCTATCTATATATATATATATATATATATATATATATATATATATATATATAGAGAGAGAGAGAGAGAGAGAGAGAGGGGGGGAGAGAGAGAGAAAGAGAGAGATTGATAGATAGATATGAACTGGTAGAGATATATATGTAAGGTTTTTTTCTAATTCCCGAACAAAAAAGTTTTTTTTGTGGGGTGGGGTTAATTCACATTGCAATTATATGCTAAATTGGTCCCTTGCATTTTGTCTAGTAGTTATCATGCCTTTTTTTTGTTGAAAATTTTGACTTCTGAGTGTGCAAACCAAAGGCAAGGAGAAGTAACTTATTCACTGATCACCCTCTTCTAAATCTTTTTATTGATCACTCCAAACACAACATGCAGCCAAATGACATTGGTCTCGTGATGGTTTCTATCTAGTAACTAACCGGACCTAACTATCTATCTATCTCTGTTCCTATCCATCTATGTTTACAGCTATCTCCTTATCTTCATATCTATTCACTGCCAAGGGACACACACTCAACGTCACTCAAGCCTATGCACAAACAGAGAATCATGACAGGGAGAAACCCTTATGCACACAAAGAAGTAAATATTCGAATGCATCCACACAAGTCGAACGTAAATAGAAATTTTGAATCGGTTTCTGTTCGATGTTTCCTTTTTGAGTTTAATTACCTTTTACTCTGATCAAATTCCTACGAATTCCCATAACAAGCGCTACAATACTTGTGTACAATGCATTTTACTTTATTAACTCACGCATGCTCATTCATATACCTGCGCATGCGTACATGCTAGGAAGCTCCAACAAAATGGACTCCATGACAAACGCTTATATTATTCAAGAATATCTTCAAGTATTATTGGTCTTTGTTCTGTTTCGACTTCTCTCTTCTCTTCAGTAGATTTTTTTCTCCGCCCTCTCATGCATTGTACGTCTACATTCTTATTGTTCTCTCTCTTTCTTCTTTTTTTTCCTTTTTCCTTTATCCTTTTTTGATATCCATTTGTACAAATTCTATTCTTTTATCAATCTTCAATTTTTCTTCTTTTTTGCTTCTTCCTTTCTGTCTTCCATTGTTTCCTCTGTCTCTCTTTTTTGTTCCTTTTCTCGCCATTCAGCCATTTTCCCCTCTTTCTTCACCTTCCTTCCTTCTTCCTTTCTTTCGGTCTTTTTCTTTCTCCCTTTCATTTAACTTCTTTCCCATTTTGCCCCCTTCGCCCTTGCTTTCCTTTTTTCATTAATTCTCTTTCTTTCTTTTTTTCTTTCTTTCTTTCTTTCTTTCTTTCTTTTTTTTTCTTTCTTTCTTTCTGTCTTTGATGATGGGTATGAGTAAGAAGGGAAGAGAGAAAAAAATGGTTTTCGATAAAGAGATGATGATAGAAAAGAGGAAAAGGAACAAAAAAAAAGACAGGGGAGCTGAAGAAAATTAAAAGGGGGGAAAGTGGGAAGATGAAGGCAGATAAGGCTACAAAAAAAACGTTGTGATTGTCTGGCTGATATAGACATTCTTGTTACTTAAAAGATCGAAAACGTCTCAACAACGCCAGGACAAATTCAATCAGCTTCGAAATTAAGTTTGTTTTGCAGTCATCTATTTGCAAAATGAGATTGTCAATTAACGAAGTAGGTAGTCGATTAGAATACATTGGTCGAAATAATTCCAATATTTATAGGGAACCTCCAATGGCGCAATGGTTTGCAGCCTTGTTTACTTGTGGTTAGTATATAATAATAATGGGTAACTAATATGCCACGATAGTAAGCGAGCACGTCTCTCGGACCAATCCAGGAACGCTGTGAATTAGATACTCACGAGTGCTCTACTGTTTTGGTCTTGCCTGACCAAGCTTAGCCAAACAATATTATTATCAAACTCCTGCTATTGAGTTTTGACTTCATTTTCGTACGTAGCAACAATGACGGATGACAGTGACAAGACCAAAAACCAGTGACGTCATGTACGTACAGCAAGGATACAATGATATATTCATCTCCACTTCAAAAGTCAAACTCAAGTCGACTCGATTTGCTAAAGTTTGCAAGTCCCATAGAGGAACTACTATCTAAGTAGCTGAACGTGGTTTGGGAATGATATTGTGTTGAGAGATGAAATCTATTTTGACTACCTTCGAGATTTTACTGGAACAAGGGGGTTTGATCCAACCCAAGCACAACCAAGCTTGCTCGTAGTATTTTCATTCTTCAACCTTTGTTTTCTCGTTTCTCTTCCTTTGGTTTTCTATCTCTCTCTCTCTCTCATTCTCTCTCTCTCTCTCTCTCATTCTCTCTCTCTCTCTCTCATTCTCTCTCTCTCTCTCTCTCTCTCTCTCTCTCTATATATATATATATATATATATATATGAATATATATGTATATATATATATTCATATATGATTTTTTCTCTTGTCTCTACCTCTCAATTTCTTTTCCGTTTTCTCTCTCTTCATCCACCTTCCACTTCACTTCCCTCACTTTCTCTTTTCATTTTTCCTCTCCCTTTATTTTTCCACGAACATCTCTCTCTTTATTTTCCTCTCTTTTTGATTTTTTTCCCCTCTTTCAATTTTTCTCATTTTTTTCTTCTTTCATAACTCCTTCCTTCCCATTCGCACCCTTTCTCTGTTTACTCTCTCTCTTTCCTCTTTTTGATTGAATGTACCCGCGAAAACGGTACTAGCACACACGTTTTCACTTACACACACAAACACACACGTACCCCAAACATGCACAATCACACATTCACACACACACGTGCACTCCTAAAGATTTACAGATAAATTCGAGTTTCTATTAAATGAGAATGAGAAACCAGTGAATTTGTTTCAGTGGGAGAGTCCATCGGTTAAGATGGTGGTTAGGAGATATTTGTACTCTTACCTTTCAAGGGATGAGCCCACTGTTGTGGACAGAGAAACAGAAATAATTATATATTATCGTCTGCAATTGCAAATGACATTTCCTTTTTCCATCGACAGCAATTGGGCTAACCTCTGCCATGTCTTCCTGGCAACCGCTCTCTCACTCATTCCCCATTCGCGTCTATTCTCCCCTGAAGAGTTTACTGCCCCATGGACTCCAATCGGTTAGTCCTTTGCTCCATCTATTGTCATCTCTTCTTGCTAAGTATCCAGCCCATCTCCAACTTAATTTCCT
>OY735221.1:36205012-36215858 GCA_963457665.1 Thysanoteuthis rhombus
CAAGTCGGTCTGGCTTGCTAAGCATGTATGAATATATGTATGTATGTATTACACGTACTGTTTGCACTGATGGAACTAGAGGGTAGGACACTTTTACTTCTTATGTCGACAAAAACATTTCTTTTTCTTTTTAAACCCCCCCCCCCGAAAAGGTTTTTTGTGCCTGTTTGTTTTTCAAAAATTCAGACTTTTCCGTGATTACTGCCCAACAAAAGGCGAGAGAAGTAACTTGTCCATTAATCTTCTTGATTTCTAAATGCTCACCCCCAACACGGTATGCTGCTAAAAGACGTTGGTCACGCTATGGTTTCTATCGACCGACTAACCAGACCTGTTCTATACTTTGTACTACGTTGTTCAATTAGATTAAACAATGAAGAGTATTTCTCGTTTCTGTTATGGCATCCGTACAAAATTCTATTATTACTTACTACATTATTTTAAGTAATCAACCATTTGAGTGGATAATTTCCTTTGAGCGCTTGTTGCACACTCTCACAGCTTAGGGTGAACTATGATGAAACCCCCATAACCCCATAAAAAGTATTCTACATCATTTTACTTCTTCAGCTATTAGCAAAAGTTTCCTTGCAGGCTATTTCATTTTTATTGTATTCATTGGGGCCTAAAAATTATTCCTCACTGAAAAAAGCATTTTTCTTAGAAGTATTTCAACTGACAATCATTGGCTCCAGGAGATGTTTACGTAAAAAGAAAGCCTATAGCAATTAAAATTAGATTTAAATTGAATAATATGCATAAATCATATTTGAATTAAGCGTATGGAAACCAAAAATATACGTTAATATGAAAAAAAAAAGAGAAAACGTTAAGTAATTCCAAAGACAAAATTTCATATTGAAATAAAGATCATGGAATTTAAAAAGTTGAAATGTTAAGATATTTACAAAAATAACAGAAAATGTATTGAAACTGGCATGAATCGAAATTAGAAATTTGCTTGATATAGAAATGAATTGACGTTCGAAATGTATTGAAAGCAAAAGTATATTTAACCCAAAAGCAAAAGTAAACAGAAAGCGTTGGAGTAATGAACAAGGCTGTTAAAGGAACAGCTAGCGAAAAGGCTATTCGAGGAGAAAAAAGTCAAACTGAAAGTAGGAATGAAAGACAAAAAGAGGATGAAAGCGAAGAGATAAAGTTGCAGTTAGCTTTAAAATAAATTCTAAAACTAAAATCCAGATTAGAAGAGAAGATAAAAACAAATAAAAGTTTTACATGGGGTGAAGGTGAAATTTTAAAAGACGCTGCACAGGAAAGGAAGGGTGAAATAAACATGCTATAAAACTCATTGGGATGAACGATTGTGAAAGTGAAAGTACACGTAAACATATGTGTGTTAAAAAAACTGATGATGATAACAGAAGTGAGACGCTGTGCAGGGAATATACGTGACATTTTAAGACACTAAAGAGGGGTTTAGATCGGAGAGCCGGGCTGCGGTGAGAGGGCGACTTTTGAACGAAGAAAGATAAATTCTATCTCAAAGATGAGAGAGGAAAGTGAAAGTCGACATGAAATTGATACGCAGAAATCAGCGGATGTCTTGGTAAGCTCGTTTGAATATGATTGCTCAGTCGATCACCAAATGAAAGAATCTGATGGGGGAAGAGGGACTGAATGACGAGATAAATTAATTGAAAGAATGCTTTTCTAGGAAAACAAGCAAATCGAATGATTGATCCCCCTTGCAGTGTGTTTTCTTTTTCTTATCTAAACCGATTGTTTTTAACAAATCGATAAATTTGTCAATGGGGATTGAGGTCAAATCGATTCTCTCTCTCTCTCTCTCTCTCTCTCTCTCTCTCTGTTTCTCTGTCTCTCTGTCTGTCTGTCTCTCTCTCTCTCTCTCTCTCTATCTATCTATCTCACCCTTCCCGTTTTCTCTATTGCGATTTTTGTTCCCCCTTTTCCCCCCTTCTGTTTCTTCTGCCCCCTTCCCCTGTCTTTCTCCTTTTGCCCCCCTTTCCCTCTTTCCTTCCCTCGTTTTTCTTTCTCCTTTCCCTATTCCCCCCATTCCCTCCTCCTTCTTTTTCTCTTCTTTTCATTGTTCTCTTTTCACCCAGCCTCTCTCAAACATTTTTCTCTTCTTCTACCCCCTCCCTCTCCCTCTCCCCTCTCTCTCTCTCTCTCTCTCTCTCTCTCTCTCTCTCTCTCTCCTCTCTCTTCATTTTTGTCACCCCATTTGCATTTGTAGTCAACAGAGCATTTTTAGAGTAAAAAGCTAAAGAAAAAAGAAAAATCCCTCCACGTTTCCCGGAATCAAAACAGCCCACCAATTCTCGACGCTTCACAATCATCTTAAATGTAATTCCAATCTGCAAGATGACATTCATGCCTGGAATAAAGAAAATCGTTATCCAAATGCAGGCTCTTTTTTCATGCTTTTTAAATCAATTCTTCGCTCGTTTTAATGGATGCTTTTTTTTTTTTTTTTTTGCTTTTGACTCTTACGGCTGTCTGTCTGTCTGTCTGTCTGTCCAACCGTCTGTCTGTCTGTTTCTTTCTAACATCTTTCCTACTTCTTCGATTCTTTAAATCTTATCTCTTTTGTCAGCCCTCTGTCTCTCTCCTCCTCCCCCTCTCTCTTTCTTAGAAACTGTGAACTAATACTGTCACCAAAACTGTCAAATTAAGTTTCTTTAGTTTTCAAGTTGGTCCGGCTGGATGTATCACACGTACTGGTCTCATCAATGAAGCTACAACGCTAAAATTTGAACATTTACTCTTTATTATGTCTAGAAACAACTTCTTTGTTCTTCGAACTCAATAGGTTTTCAGTAAGGGACTTCAATTTGCAATATCAGTTTATGCTAAATTGATCCTTGGTTAGTGTTTGCTTTTGTTGTTGTTGCTGTTGTTGTTTTTAATTCAGGCTTTCTCGGTGATAACTGCCCAGAAAGGGGCAAGATGGGAAAACTTCTTCATTGATCACCTCCTTTTTTTCCATTTTTAATTGATTACCCCCCAACCGGTATGCTATCAAAAGATGATTGTCACTTGACGGTTTCTACTGTGTGACTAACCAGATCTGCCCCCTCTCTCTTTCTCTTTCTTTCCCTCTTTCTCTCTCTCTCTCTCACACACACACACACCCATGTATGGTGTATGCGAATTTAAAACCGCTCCAGGTTGTTCTTGACAACGATACAGCCTCTCTCTCTCTCTCTCCTCTCTCTCTCTCTCTCTCTCTCTCTCTCTCTCTCTCTCTCTCTCTCTCTCTCTCTCTCTCTCTCTCTCTCTCTCTCTCTCTCTCCTCTCTCTCTCTCTCTCTCTCTCTCTCTCTCTCTCTCTCTCTCTCTCTCTCTCTCTCTCTCTCTCTCTCTCTCTCTCTCTCTCTCTCTCTCTCCAGTGCCTGGGATTTAAGCTCTTTATACACTCGAAAATGTTGCATTACCACGCTATCACGTTAGCCAAATCGTAAACAGTTGTCGCTTTCGTTGGAATCGAATACGATCGCCTTCTCAGTAGTGGCTCTACGTATTGTGAAGTTGAGTTATTGGTTGTGATGTCTGTCGAAAGTCAGCAGGTATTACGGATCTTCTCTGTCCGGAGAGTCGCTGTAATATGTGGTCTGCGAGATATGCACTGTTTTCACCGAAAAAAATCTTCAGAGGATAACTTCTCAGAATATAGATACAGTCGAGAAAGGACTTTGGGTGATAAACGTTGCGAACTGAAAATGAAACCCAATCCTAAGCTCTGTAGGTGTTTAACTGTGGCTGGCCAGAATAAGCAGGGGTTGGAAAATCGGACACAATTTGATACGCAGGAAGAAACTATGGACACCAACACAATTTAGTAAGATCTGAACAAATCTAAGCTATTAGAGAAAGATTTATGGTAGGGATGAGATTGGCGCATGGAAAGTAAAAACATACAGTATTGACTGGAACAAGAAAATACTTTTCAAACAAGATTGAACTGAAAAATTTGCAGATACATTGAATTTGGATAAACCAAGTTCTCCTCTTTGCATTATTTATAATACTAGTCCTTTGTTGGGAAAATTTTGATAAATCTATAATCCCCTCCACCAACTATAAGGGTGGAGAGACTCTTAAAAATTAATCAACAAGGTGTTCCTAAAGAGAGTGAGGGGGGGTCAAAGATCAATAAGCGCAGGGGTCGGGGAGTTATTGGACACCTACGAGTACTGGGATGATGAAAGGAACATGACGTATAGAATTATATTGCAAGTCTCGTTTATGTTTTGCGTCAGCTGAGAGAAATTATTCCAAAAAAACTATTCAGTATTACCGGAATGAAAAGCCTAGTACTCAGCAAGAGAAAGGTTGGTCAGTATTTGCTAGTGAGTTCGTAGACCTTGTGCCAGACTCTCTGGGACTAAGCTAATTGTTACAATTGTTATAATTAGTAATTCAGTACCGTGGCCCAGTTTTGCTCTAAACTGGTGCCCCACATAACGGACCCCATAAAGAAGTAAAGTTTAGGAACTATTTTTTCTACATCGTAACCGTGCTTTCTATAATACTGCACACTCTCACAGTAATGACACTCGTTCTAACAGCACTATTTGATGATACATGCATTGTATACACGGGTTCTCGTACAATCAACGGAGCTAAACGACGTCGAGCCTGGTCATTACCCGGATGGGTGACAATCTTTGGGAATACAATATGCTGTATGCAGTAACCATATTGCTCAGCGGTCGTCTCAGCCAATTATGTGCTGCCATCGATTACTAGAGCATCATGCTAAACTAAGACTGAACTGTGCAACCAGTCCCTTTCTTACGCACATGCCGCTCTACTGAGGCAATGTGGACTCCAAGGAGCCTCAATACTTGCATTGAATGGTAATATTCATGTCATGTCACATGCGTTCTAACGACATGCTTGTTTTTATATTCTCGCAGGACGATTAGTTTACTGGTTCCACTGCATTATTTCGAAAACTAACATCAAGGCTTTGGTAGAGCATGCTCAACATTCAAAAACAAGATCCCATTAGTCCTAAAAAGAAAGGTTCACAACCAATGAATCCTCCCAATAGTCACTTACGGAGTTGAAACATGGAACCTAACCAAGAGACAGACTTAGAAATTGAGAAGCATGCAACGTGCATATGAGAGAATTATGCTCAACCACACATGGCGAGACCACAAGACAATTCAATACATTCGGGAGAAGATAAGAGTCAGAGACATCATAGAATTCATTAAAAAACTCAAATGGCAAGGGGCTGGCTATGTTACAGAATGGTAGATAATCGATGGACATCAGAACTCACGACATGGATCCCTGAGATCACATGCGTAACTGAGGCCGGTAGAGTCCTGGGTAGAGGAACGAGTTAGACAAATTCAGAAAGTACTGGCTCCGTGACGCCCACGGTAGAGGAGTGGGGTGAATCATGGGGAAGGTTTGTGTCCAAAGATGGACTTTGAGAGACTAAAGATAATGATAATTATGGAAATTATTCTGCCTAGAGTAACATGGATCATTAGACTATGTCAGATATTTAAAATGTCTTTCTTTGGCTGTACTTTTTGGTTACTCATTATTAATACACTATTGATCCGCTGGTTATAGCCGCAAAGTCATTATCACAGCGTTCTCGAATCCTCAAGGTTACCGTAATAACGGGAATCTTCTATAGCTATATTAGGTTGTAAATTTGTTAAAATAGACGCTGAGGCCAACTGCTCTCAGAGCAGTCGAAAGAAAACAAGAGCCATAAGTTGAACAGTAGTAGTAGAAGGAGGAGGGGGAGAGGGAAATGAAGATGGTTCTGGACCATGTATCATTCTAATCCAGCATGATACGGCTTGAAAATTGATATTTAACATCACTAGTAGAGGTAGGACTAGCAGGTTATTTAATACTACTAGTTCTGGTAGTAGTACCAGGAGGAGGAGGAGGTGGGAGAGGAAGATGAGATGATGATGGTTCACCGAAGGTCTGAACTAATTTTCATATCAATCCAACGCGATGCAGCTGGGGAAAACTGATATTTAACATATCAAGGACAGACCGAAAAGTGTCTTGTAGAGAGATGCGTTGGGCACATCTAAAAAGAGATTTGGATTCACCGCAGCAGCAGCAGCAGCAGCAGTTATAGCATCTGAGGTCGTACATATTTGCTTTCGATGTCATCATGACTGCTACGAAATAACAACGTAACTGGTGAACTTGCCGTCTTTCAGATGGTTACTGGCATTCTTTCTAAAATCTTCTGTGACCCACCTTTCGTTTTCGGAGTCACAAAGGTCGGATAATGCCGACAGATCGACAATTCGTGGTTGGGGGGTGGGGGTAGGGAGAGATATTCCAGAAAATTCTGTGTGCATAGAAATTGATTATCTGAACGAATAGCATTGACGTTTCGTTTCACGTGGGCGTTGATGTGGCTTTGTCTGTCTGCTCGTGTGTCTAGGCATGAGTGGGCCTATAATTTGGCGTGTCAGCTCAACAAAATCTGTCACAAGTTGAAAGACATACTTAATGGACCTAAGGGAAGAACTTGGACTATCTGGTTTGAAAAAAAACAAAAAACGAACAAACAATTTCTATAGAGTTTTAGAGAGAGGGGTCTATTAGCTGACCATGATTTTCAATACGAACACACGCGCACAATTATATATATATATATATATATATATATATATATATATAATATATATATATATATATATATATGACAACAAAAACAGTAGGAAAAGACAAGACACGAGATGGAGGGATGAGATAGGGAGGTTTGCTAGTAAGACATGCCACAGGTTAGCACAATCGTGATCGTCATAGAAGGAAATGGAAAGTTGATGATGGTTGCTGCTGCTACTGATGATATATATATATACATATATATATATCCTTTGACAACCTTTCGTTTGGAGTTACAAAGGTCGGATAATGCTGACCGATCGACAATTTGAGATCTATATATAACTGACCGTCCAGTTCAGCATAGGGAAGGGGTTGAGCAGCTGCCTATACCTCTGGGTCTGAAGCGAAGGTTTCGACCCTACCTAGCGGTACTGGAAGGGATACTGGATAGTCTATGGCCGCACTGAAGAGTTGTAGTACAACGAAATAGCTGTCTGTGGACGACACAATTATTAATTATCGTTATGATTAATGCCCCTTTCTTTGGGGTTGAACACTCTTTGGGCATTCGTCTTCTATAAGGCTACTATGCAATGCTCTGGAATGGAGCACTCTGGTAGATAGGGAATTATTATTGGTAAATATATCGCTTAATTCGGTCCTGCTGACGAGTTGTAATACTAAGAAACAACTGTCTGTGGATGACGCAATTATCAATAATCATTATCATATACTACACATGCGCATCTCAACCAAATTGAGTATGCATAATTAGTTGACCTAAGGGGACGATTTAAATCACTCAAAAACAACATGTTCAAAAGGTTTAAACTTAGTAATATGTGTATACAAGATTCTTCATAATATTACCATTTATTGGTTCTATAGTTAATTCATTTGATTTGCTCCTTGTTAATTCTGGAAATAAAAATCTACGACTCAAATGTAAGTAATAATTGCTGGATCACATTTTACTATCTCCATTCAGCAGTAGCCATATTAATTACCGGGGTTTCAGAAAACGTCGGCCGGTAAGAAAAGAAGTGAACTAATTCGTAGAATTATTTGAATTTCGATAAAACAATTTTCATGCGAATTTGTTTGAGTGGGAGGGTCCAATACCTTCAAAAGATAAGAAGGTGGTACCCACCAATCCAGAAACTGAAACAAAAGAGATCATATATAAATCCAAAAGAATAATTGACATTTTCCATACTTTCCAGACATTATTGATATGGAACAAAATATGTGAAAGAAAAATTGCACTGTATGATAGAAAAGGGTTATAGAATCTATACATTTCTATTGAACGTTCAGGGTTCAGTTTCGCATGTCAGTTAAATGTGAGTAGAATTTTCCTAAACTAGAAGAAATTTGCTATTATTTTCTTCTCAAAAATCTGTTTCATAGAAAATGTATCATATATCCGTTAATTTTTTTCGTATGTATTAACTAGTATATGCAATATAAAGTGGCAGTAATCATTTTCAGCCGGAATAGAAGTCGAAATAGGAGATTGATGCTGCCGCAGCCAGGCTTGTCTCATTTGCTCTCATTCTCTCTTTCTTTCTCCCCTTTTCCCCTCTCTGTCTCTCTGTCTGTCTGTCTTGTCCTTTCTCTTTATCTCTTTCCTTCTTTCTGTCTCTTTCTCCTTATTATCTCTTCCTTTTTCTCTAACATTTCCAGTTCTTTCTCTGTCAACTTTCTGTCTTTCCATCTCTTACTTCCCCTTTTTCCTTTAACTGTCCTCTTTTATTTCATTCTCCCTCTTCTCTCACTTATCACTTCCTGTCTCTTACTGACTTACTCTCACTCTTTCTCTCTTTCCCCCTCTCTCTCTCTCTCTGCGGCTTGCTCTCTTTTCTTATTCACTTTCTCGCTCTTTTCTCTTTCTCTCTCTCATTTTTACTTCCTTTTTCTTTCTCTCTGTCTAGTCAGTTCTTTCAGTTCCTTTCATTTCATTCTCTTCTTTTTTATTCCCTCTCTCTTTCTTGCTCTCTCCAACACTTCTCGTTCTCTCTTTCCCTCGCACTCTTCTCTCATCTTTTCCTCTCTCGAACCTGTTTCCTAACTCTTTCTCTCACCCATATTCTGCATATCATTTTCTTTCCCTCTCCTTTCTTGTTGTCTTCCTTACCCTTTTCATTTTCCATGATCTTTTTCAATCTCTTTCCTTTTCTCCTTTTTTCTCCCCTCTTTCTTTTTCTTCCTCTTTTCTTTCTCTTTCCCACACTCGTCATTTTTTTCTGTCTTTGTCTTTCCCTCTTTCTCTCGTCCTCTCTATTCATCTATGTTGCTCTCCCCCTCTCTCTCTCTCTTTCTTACCACTCTTGCTTTCCTTACCTCTCTTTTCCCACACCTATCTATCTCTACTTTTTGCTCTCCCTTCCTTTCTCTCTATTCTCTTGCGTGGTTATTCACTTCCTTCCTCACCTCCTGAAATTCTGGTTTGACAGCAAATGGCCAGGTTTGCCAAAGGTTACTCAATGTGACCTCTAATGATGGGCTGTGAGAGAAGAAACTTCGTGGGCCTCGTTGTGGAGTTGCCAAATCAGGAGAAGAAAGAAAGAAAGAAAGAAAGAAAGAAAGAATAAATGCAGAACACCAAAAGAGAAAGGGAGATACAAACAGAGTGTAATAGATAAATATATAGATAGAT
Source organism: Thysanoteuthis rhombus (assembly GCA_963457665.1). Lineage (NCBI taxonomy): Eukaryota > Metazoa > Mollusca > Cephalopoda > Oegopsida > Thysanoteuthidae > Thysanoteuthis > Thysanoteuthis major. Next base: position 36,214,265 of record OY735221.1, read on the forward strand.
ACACATATACATACTTACAGACTGACAGGCATACGTACATACATAAATAGAAACAAACTTGAATAGACAAAAACTAACTGGGATAGATATGAAAGACTGAGATAGATAGAAACAGACATACAGATAGATAGATGGATAGATAGATAGATAGGTTTGGCTAGTTCCTCAATGGGAACCGTTAAGTGACAAATGTCTTTAGACTGCATGCCGTATTGGGGATGGTCAATCAAAAAAGTTTGAAGAAGGGATGATCAATGAATAAGTTACTTCTCTCGTCTTTAGTCTGGCAGTAATCACTGAAAAGTCTGAATTTTCAAAAATAAAAACAAGCGGGCACAAAAAAAACACGTAAAAACCTTCTCAGGGGGATTTCTAAAAAAAGAAAAGTTTTTGTGGACATAAGAAGTAGAAGTGTCCTGCCCTTTAGTCCCATCAGTACAGCCTGTACACGTAATATATACATACATACATAAATACATACATAGCAAGCCAGACCGACTAAACACTGAGAAATTTTTGATAATTTTTGTGACAGTTTTTGTATACGATTTCCAATAAGATAGATATATGAGGTAGATAAGTAAAATAAGATTGCAAAGGGGGCCTAAAATAATGAGGATATTAAGAAAGAAGCGAAAGAAAGAAAGGGGGAAAGATAGAATCAAAGAAAGAAAGCAGAAGAGAGAGGGGAAGAAAGAAGGAATCAAAGATAGAAGCGAAAGAAAGAGTGAAAGAGAGGCCAAGTGAAAATGCCCAAGAAAGAAAGTGTGAAAGAAATAAAGAATCAAAGAAAGAAGGTGGGAGAGAGAAGGAATGAAAGAAAGAAGAGATGAAAGAAAGGAAGTGAATGGTAGAATGAAATGATAGAATAAAGAAGAGCAAATAAAGAAAGAAAGAATCGAAAGAGATAAGTCAAAAGAAAGAAAGGGAAAAGAAAGCGAAATAATCAAAGAAAGAAAGTGGAAGGAAGAAAGAATGAAATTATGAAATAAAGAAGGCAAAAGAAAGAGAGAAAGATAGAAAAAATCAAAGAAAAAGTCGAAAGAAAGAAGGAATCAAAGAAAGGGTGCAAAAAAAGAGAGCGTAAGAAAGGAAGAAAGAAAGAATCAAAGAAAGAGAGAGAAAGAAAGAAAGAAAGAGAGAGAAAGAAAGAAAGAAAGAAAGAAAGAAAGAAAGAAAGAAAGAAAGAAAGAAAGGAAGAAAGAAAGAAAGAAAGAAAGAAATATTAAAATCAGGAAAATGGATAAGGACTAAAATAATGCAATTATCATCAAGTATGATAAAGAGAAAAAAATCGAAAGAGAAAGGAAGCAGATAGTTAGAAGGAGAGCGAACAGAAGGCGCATGTAGAGACACCAATGAATCGTTTATTTAAATTCTTAGCAGGTTTGTAAGAATGTCAGACCAAATTGAAATACAGCCATGCGTTGATTTGCATCCGGGTTGCGCTCTGGTAGTATGGACGCAACTCGATATGGGTGTTAGTTTACTATCCTGGGTTAAAGTGAAATGTACACAAGGCACAACATAAGATTTTATCTGAATATATATTTATATTTAACTAGACCTCTATATTGTGTCTACGTCTTCGTTG
>OY735221.1:36216058-36276058 GCA_963457665.1 Thysanoteuthis rhombus
TTGTCTTTCACTCTTTCTCTCGTCCTCTCTATTCATCTATGTTGCTCTCCCCCTCTCTCTCTATTTCTTACCACTCTTGCTTTCCTTACCTCTCTTTTCCCACACCTATCTATCTCTACTTTTTGCTCTCCCTCCCTTTCTCTCTATTCTCTTGGCGTGGTTATTCCACTTCCTTCCTCACCTCCTGAAATTCTGGTTTGACAGCGAATGGCCAGGTTTGCCAAAGGTTACTCAATGTGACCTCTAATGATGGGCTGTGAGAGAAGAAACTTCGTGGGCCTCGTTGTGGAGTTGCCAAATCAGGAGAAAGAAAGAAAGAAAGAAAGAAGGAAAGAAAGAAAGAAAGAAAAGAAAGAAAGAAAGAATAAATGCAGAACACCAAAGAGAAAGGGAGATACAAACAGAGCGTAATAGATAAATATATAGATAGATACACATATACATACTTACAGACTGACAGGCATACGTACATACGTAAATAGAAACAAACTTGAATAGACAAAAACTAACTGGGATATATATGAAAAGACTGAGATAGATAGAAACAGACATACGGATAGATAGATAGATAGATAGATAGATAGGTTTGGCTAATGGGAACCGTTAAGTGACAAATGTCTTTAGACTGCATGCTGTATTGGGGATGGTCAATTAAAAAAGTTTGAAGAAGGGATGATCAATGAATAAGTTACTTCTCTAGTCTGTAGTATGGCAGTAATCACTGAAAATTCTGAATTTTCAAAATAAAAACAAGCGGGCACAAAAAAAAACCACTTAAAACCTTCTCAGGGGGATTTCTAAAAAACAAGAAAAGTTTTGGTGGACATAAGAAGTAGAAGTGTCCTGCCCTCTAGTCCCATCAGTACAGCCTGTACACGTAATACATACGTACATACATACATACATACATAAATACATACATAGCAAGCCAGACCGACTTAAACACTGAAGAAATTTTTGATAATTTTTGTGACAGTTTTTGTATACGATTTCCAATAAGATAGATATATAGGTAGATAAGTAGAATAAGATTGCAAAGGGGGCCTAAAATAATGAGGATATTAAGAAAGAAAGCGAAAGAAAGAAAGGGGGGAAAGATAGAATCAAAGAAAGAAAGCAGAAGAAAGAGGGAAAGAAAGAAGGAATCAAAGATAGAAGCGAAAGAAAGAGTGAAAGAAAGAGAGGACCAAGTGAAAATGCCCAAGAAAGAAAGTGTGAAAGAAATGAGGAATCAAAGAAAGAAGGCGGAAGAAAGAATGAAAGAAATAAAGAATCAAAGAAAGAAGGTGGGAGAGAGAAGGAATGAAAGAAAGAAGAGATGAAAGAAAGGAAGTGAATGGTAGAATGAAATAATAGAATAAAGAAGAGCAAATAAAGAAAGAAAGAATCGAAAGAGATATCAAAAGAAAGAAAGGGAAAAGAAAGCGAAATAATCAAAGAAAGAAAGTGGAAGGAAGAAAGAATTAAATTATGAAATAAAGAAGGCAAAAGAAAGAGAGAAAGATAGAAAAAATCAAAGAAAAAGTAGAAAGGAAGAAAGAATCAAAGAAAAAGAGAGAAAGAAAGAAAGAATCAAAGAAAGAGAGAGAAAGAAAGAAAGAATCAAAGAAAGAAAGAAAGGAAGAAAGAAAGGAAGAAAGAAAGAAAGAAAGGAATATTAAAATCAGTAAAAACGGATAAGGACTAAAATACTGCAATTATCATCAAGTATGATAAAGAGAAAAAAATCGAAAGAGAAAGGAAGCAGATAGTTAGAAGGAGGGCGAACAGAGGGGGGCATGTAGAGACACCAATGAATCGTTTATTTAAATTCTTAGCAGGTTTGTAAGAATGTCAGACCAAATTGAAATACAGCCATGCGTTGATTTGCATCCGGGTTGCGCTCTGGTAGTATGGACGCAACTCGATATGGGTGTTAGTTTACTATCCTGGGTTAAAGTGAAATGTACACATGGCACAACATAAGATTTTATCTGAATATATATTTATATTTAACTAGACCTCTATATTGTGTCTACGTCTTCGTTGCTTTTCTCGAGAGAAAAGAATAAATGTCATTATTCCCGCTCTTTTACCTTCTCTTTCTAGCCTTTCCTATCTGGAGAACCAGTAACAAACATGGCATATACACTACGTTCTCTTTAGCTAACAATAACATGACAGAAAATCTATTTTCGGCTTCGCAGTTGGACTCAAGAACTGCAATTACTGAAATTCCCGTCATCCGCAGTTACTGGTGTTCGAGCTCTTATGAGGGCGTATCTGCGATTGGATGTAAGTCAGTCGAGCATAAAACAACTTACGACTGAATGGTTGACACGAGCTTCTTTTTCCTCTACTTCTTCCAGTTTCCTTACGTCTTTTTAAAACTGTGCTTGCTTGCTTGTTTGCGTATTTCAGCGCTCCTGGTCATACAGTTTTGTCTACAAACTTGAAAAATGGGATCAGTACTCCTCTACACCTCTTCTAAAAACATTTCTTTTATTTGGGGTAGGGGGATTTTTTTTCACCTTTTTTGTGGTCTTATTCTTACGGTTTTATCGATTTCTTCATTAGTTCAAGCGCTCCCAGCCATAAAGTTTGAAAACTGGCAGCAGTACTCACCTAGACCCCTTCTAAAAACTTTATTCCAAGGCCTTTCACTGCCTCATTCCGACGGATTTATTCATAACATCTAGATTCTCATGAATCTAGAGGTTTTTAGATGTTTTTTTTTTTTCAGAAATGTGATAAACAGAATTCATTCTGTCCATATTTATTCTCCGATGAAATTTGTTTCACATGATTTCAGATTTTGACGCAACGGTTGTCCAATTATTGGCTGTGATAGTGAGTATTATTTGTCTTACTTCTCTTCTGGTGAGCTGACTCATAGCCTACTTCAAAACCCCGGATCAGGATGATGAATGGATTCTTCATCTGCTTTGACCATGATTTTCTTATAAATCTTCAACCACGTGTAGAAAGTTGGTATTAGGAGAGGTTTCACTCGGATTCTGTTTTATTCCGTTGGTAAATCTCTCGAAAAAGCCTTGCAACTGATACTGAAGCCCTGGAAAAGTATAGTTCTACAAACATTGAAACGGCCATTTTTTTTAGTGAGACAAGGACAGGCCAGAGATATTTCATGAAAGCATGATGATCGAATTCCAATCCGGCAGATTTATTGAGAGGAACGGACTGACATAGATTAAAAGAGATGAAGAAACGACACAAAATAGATATAAATCAGATACTATAGATCAAAAGAGCCATATATATATATATATATATATATATATATATATATATATACATATATATATATGTGTGTGTGTGTGTGTGTGTGTGTGTGTGTGTAGAGAGAGAGAAAGAAAGAGAAAGAGAGAGAGAGAGAGAGAAAGACGGACAGAGGAAAAGATGGACAAACAGAGAGACATTGAGCGTAAGAAATATCTGATACATTTCAGAGAGGTTTATTTTAACACTTTCATAAACCTTCAAAATTAAGAGGACCTGGAACCTTTGCACACGCCTAATATAGATAGATCCAGAAAGACTGAGGTTGGAAGGTATTAGCCCAGATTGATAGAAAATTATTAGTACACAGATACATCAGATAAATATATATTAAAAGATAGATAGATATTAGCACAAATACACATGCAACACACACACACACACACACACACACACACACACACACATATATATATATATATATATATATATATATATATATATATATATATATATATATATATATATATTAGCACAGAGATAGATAGAGAGATAGATTAGATAGATATAGCCCAGATAGATAGATATAAGCAAAGATAGATGGATAGATAGATAGATAATAAGCAAAGATAGATGGATAGATAGATAGATAAATAGATAGATAGATATCAGCATAGAGAGATAGATGGTCTTTATTTACTACCATGGTTGACATTCAAGCGGTCACTGTCACTGACTTTCACTGAATCTCGGTAATAACAATTCCAAGCGTCAAGTACGTAACGAGTCACACTTATCACGTCTATTCAACGACTATAATCTCTTTCCTGTGCTGCTTGTAAATTGGCCGGAAGGGGCACGCTCCAGTCTGGCTTCCTTCCGGAAGTTCTTTTAACGCTATCAGCTAAAGGTAAAGTGTACTTTTCCGGACTCCAAGATAATCGAGAAAAAATAAACCAAGAGAAAAAGTTTGGGTTTTTTTTTTTTCACTTTTTTCAACCTCCAAACAAATCAATACCGGACTTTGAAATTAATTGTTAATATTTTTGTAAGGCTTCTGTATAGGATAATTAATCCCTTACAAGGTTGACTATGGGAATACGAGCCTTTTGCTACTACTGGTTAGGGGGGTAAGGTACTTATGGGAGAGTGATTTCCCCAAATGTTCAATCATCCACTCTCTTTTCTTGGTGTACCAGTGATGAAACTTTTTTTTTTTGTCAAGATATCAGGCGACGAGACTATTATCATCTTCAATTGTATTTCGGTCACTATATTTCAGCATGAACAGGGTCATAACTATTTCAGGGATGCATAATGATCAAATTCCGACCCGACCCAGCAGATTAGTCGACAAGAACCGACTGACGTAGAGCAATGAAGAAAAGACACATAGGTGAATCTAAATCGGATCATTGGAGATCAAAAGATCTCCCCCCCCCTCTCTCTCTCTCTCTCTCTCTCTCTCTCTCTCTCTCTCTCTCTCTCTCTCTGTATATATACATATAAATGTATTGAGACGGAGACAGACAGAAAGACGAACATTTATTGAGTGCAAAATGCGTCCTCTTTCAAGATACAAGATACCGCCCATTAATCTGAAATCGATTTCACATTAACCCCGGGGGTCTGACCGCTTCCGACCGCACGAAAATACAGAGAAGAAGGAACTAGGCTGCAATATTTCTTTTTAGATATCCACAGGTCGCGTTATGTATGGGTTCCGTAGTCAAAGTCTCCTAATTATGATGTGTACCTGAATCACGTGTCAAGTTAACGTGCATTGCTTTCATCCTATTTTGTGTGTCACTTACATTTCCTTTGAACACGTCAACCATAAGTATCATTTTACATAAGCCTCGTAGCTGAATTCATTCCTGTAGTTTCGCTGACCTGTGAGATTTTTGTGAATCCTTACTTGGTGCCCCATACTTTAGTCGTACAAAACTAAGTTTAGGTAATATTTAATTTAATATTTTAAGGGGCGCCTCGCTGTGAAAGTATGGTTAGAAAAAACATTGCTGCAGTAGTGAGTTCGATCCCAACTGAGATACCCATACTTTTGAATATAAGCTGTTCTAAGGGTAAAATTGCAAATGTCGATGAGGACCCTTCGTTGTAGGCTAGTGGTTGGTCCTGCAGACAATTAAAATCGTGCTGTAAAGCTTCATAAATATCAGTTGGCTAGCCTGGCGAATTAGAGAAGAGCTTTGCAAACTGCATGCGACAAAACTTTAGTGTGTTGCTGATATTCTTTAGGTGTGTCGTTATATCAAGTCAAATCTAGTTGAATTACAACTTTTTATGTACGTTTTGAGTTCTTAATTTGACTTGGCTAGCAAAGCTCAAGTGTTGTGCGGCAAACAAATGTATTTCTAAAAAGTGTTTAGCCTATGTGAAAATGGTAGAAAGCTCTGGTTCAGAGTGTAGCGTAATTCTGACCATTGCATCGAGTCAGTGTCCAAGCTCAAGTAAAAAGTCGAGATTTCCAATGTTGCTTTTCAAAGCAAGCGGGCTTATCCTAATGTAGAATTGATACAAAACAATCTCCCTTCACTTTATTCTTTCTATTTTATCTAAGTGTCACCCTAAGCTAATTATCGAAATTTGGTCGTCTGCTTTGGTCGTTGGCCATTTTTGTGTGCCTTTGCCATTCCTCTCAATGCTGCAACCGAATCGCGTTGGACACACCGGTTCTTGCACAATCACCGAAGTTAAGCAACACCGAGCCTGGTCAGTTTTCAGACGGATGACCGTCTGGGAATACGAGGAGCCGTACGCAACTGGTGCTCGTGTAGAGAGCCTCTCATGGCTTAACTTTTTAATCCTGCAAATGAGGCAAGCGATCACTGCGCCCAATAACGTGGGTAAAAGCCCTCTCCCCTCTCTCCCCATGGACCCTCAGGCCTGGCAGCGAGCGACAAAAAAAATGAACGAAAAATACTCTCCATCACTTGATTTGTTCTTCGGTTGCCTGGGCGTCTCTTTTTTTTTCTTTTTTTCATTTTTCATTTGATCATCTTTTCTAAACTAATCAACTACGTTTTTCCTTCTCAAATTATAATTAGCCATCTTCTTCGCGAGTGTCCTCATATTTGAAGAGCGGAGAAATTAACCCCTGAAACACGAATTAGTCCACTTACAGAAGAAGCCTCGTCTAAATGCAACAACCATATCGTGTGGATGATTGTCTAATCCAGTTTTGTTTCTTGTTTAGTTTTCAAAAATGTTGTTCCGTCATTTGTTCGTTGCCTCTTCAGAGGTTTTTAGGTTGATATTGGAAACCCTCAACCCAAACTGTCACCAAAACTATGTTTCTCTCGGTTTTTTAAGCTGGTCTGTATGTCTGACTGACTCATTATGTGTGCTACACGCACACAAACTGCACGAGTAGAGCTACAGGGCTGAAATTTTGAACTCATCATTATGTCCAAAAAAAATTATATATTTCTTTTGAATTCCCCAAAAATCAGTGTTTTAGTTGTGGATTAAATTTGCAATGTAAATTTATACTAAACTGTTACCTTAGTTTATGCCCGCCTGCTTTTTGTTGTTTTTGTTTTTTAAATTGAGACCTGTTTGGTGATCACCACCAAAAGAAAAATAAAAGAGAGAGAAGTAACTCATTTATTGATCGCTCTTTTTTCCAATTTGTTCTTCATTTTTCTTCATTTTTCAAATTAGTTTCGCCATCATTGTGTACACTCATTTTTATTCTTACAAATAACGATTCCATAATCAGTTAGATATTCCATGCTGTCAAGGGACGTTTCTCGCGAGACAGTTTCTGTCAAGTGACTAACCAGACCTGGTTTGGTTTTTTTTTTTTTCATAATTTTCACTTCACATTACCATTATTCACTTCAATGTCAGAAAGTGTATTTTTCGGATTGCTTCACTGAAACATTCGCTCTGAGCCCGTAATCTGTTCGCTTTTCCATTCTGTTGTTCTTATTCCAGGAGATTGCCAGTTTTAATCTGATTAACAAAAAGCAGCTGATCTTTCGTTCCGTAAAAATCAGGTTCGATCCATTTTATTGAATAACAAAACGGCAAAATCCTTGAGAATGCTCATCGATACTTTCTACCCCCCCCCTCTCTCTCTCTCTCTCTCTCTCTCTATTTTCATCTTATATTCTATATTTCTTCATTCTGCTCCCTTCCCAGTTACCCCTCTGCTCAATTACAGGCATTATCTGAATCGGTTGAGTTCCTCGAAATACGTCAAAAACATCAATATCGAAATATATACGCACGCACGCACACACACACACATATATATGTATACATATATATGTATACATATATATGTGAGTGTGTGTGTATAGTATAAGTGTGCGTATGTCTGTATATGCACACATTAAAAGACGTAAAGCCTGATTTATGCTAATATATCGACCTCGATACATGCATATTATGAACATGCATGTTACATGTAAGATTACAATATCATATGAATACATATGAATGCAATGTATAAAAGTAAATAATATATGCACATATATAAACACTTTTGTAATATATATATATATATATATATATATATATATATATATATATATATATATATATATATATATATATACTAATATTTGAGCCTTCTGTCCTTTGATTTCACAGTGTAACTTTCACGCTTAAACTACGAAGACCATTGACCTACTATTTGACATGAAGACTCAAATAACATCTTGTGGCATAGATTCTGTGAGGTTGACTTCAGAGGTCATCACAGGATGTTTCTGGCTATTTCTAGCTAATTTCCATGTAGTTGGTCACAATACTACACTTATGATACCAAATCTCACGAGAAAGGCTATACGAGGTTGACCTCAGCGTTTAATTGAAAACTCCAGAGGTCATTTGTAGCCAATTTTCCAAGTTGTTGATCACAAGTTTGCACATACAGAGCTGACATTTGGCCAAAGGATAAATCTTCCTCGGGCTTTGTGAGATTAACCCCAGAGCTAATTCAATGTTTCTCGAAGTTATTTTTAGCCAATCGAAGCAATTTCTAGAATAATATTGAGTTTACTATAAACTGCTGAAATTGTATTGACCTCACGAATTGTAGGGCGAATAAAATCAAATTCGATGAGATAGGTGGTGCAGATCTCCAAGGTAATTGAATGTCACCAGATGTCAATTTTTAGATTGAAAAAGCTTTCAGTCATATTGTGGCTACATTCTTGAAGGTATACTCGGGTTTAACTTAGAAATACACTCACATACACACACACAAACACAATACATATATATATATATATATATATATATATATATATATATATATATATATGTATATATATATATATATATATATATATTTGTTTGTGTGTGTTTGTGTGTGTGTACCAACGAAATAAGTAACCGTTAGATACGGGAGGTGTAATTACATTCTCCTGAAGAGATGTTATAATCATCGAAATACCGTATCAAGAACTTTTTTTTACAATATATATATATATATATATATATATATATATATATATATATATATATATATATATATATATATATATATATCATAGTACCATAGCAATATCCTGTCCACTTTTTTATACTCCAGAAACAGGACCATGGTAAACTCCAAAATAAAGAATAAAATTACAAATAAAGATTTTTTTAAATCATTAGATCATGTGCACCTGTATCCTGAAACTATTATTTTTTGTTGTCACAAGATCCTTATTAATTTAAAGATCGCTTTCTTTGTTTTCTCTTTTGAATGTTTTGTCTCTGGAGTTTCGTTCTAAATTTCTGAGGTGAGGATTGATTGTTATTATACACTGAATTACACAGATCAGTGTCCATACCTTAGTTGCTATCTTAGCAGCGGTCCGGTCTATTCTAGGTGTCTTTTGTACGCGGGCTTCTTCTGGGAAGATTACCAAGTACGATGGACACCTGGAAAATTCCTGAATCTTGTTTAAAATCTTGTATAAGTTTGAGAAAAAAAATCTTCAGAATCAAACAGACCTCCTTTGCTCAATAACTGTTCAAGACATGAATTACTCCTGGCTGCCCATTATAGTCTTGTACATTTTCAAATCAACGAATTATTGGAGAAAATTGGTAAACTTTCCTTTTGTTCTGTCAGGGAAATTAATCTGTGAAAAGAGTTGGTCTTCTAAGATCTTTAGTGGGACCTTATCTTGCCGTTGGCACGATAGCTAGGAACAATTTTCTAAAGATCTTGGGCCCATTATTCAAACCAAGTATGATAGCTCAGATTTTATCGGTTGGAAATTGTTAACAATAAAGATTACAACAAGGGAAACTATAAAAAAATATTGAAGAAAGAGGGAAATAAGTACCGAGGCGGGAAATAAGGGGAAAAGGCGGGAATAAATTAGAAAAACTGTTGGTTAAAAAATAAAATAATATTAAGGAGTAAAAAGGAGAAAAGAAGCTGAGGAAGGAGAAGGAAAGAGTTGATAGAGAAATGAGAGAGAGAGAGAGAGAGAGAGAAAGAGAGAGAGAGAGAGAGAGAGAAAGAGAGAGAAAGACAGTGTATGTGATGGAAAGGAAAGTCTATGGTAGAAGAAAAACTACTTTGGTTCCTCGCTAACATTATCCAAAATCTTCACATAATGCTCCAAAATTGGTTTCCCATCAAAGCAGGAATGATGGGCCTCATTATTCCATTTTCCTTCTGTTTTTCTATTGATCATTTTTATTTCAGAATTATCCAGGATTCTGTTTGATCTAAGAACCGACCCGATTAAGTGGAAAATAGTCAATTTTTTAAATGTCGACATAAAATTGAGGGGAAAAAAAGGCAAAAAAGGCCCGGTTAGTTGCGCAATAGAAACAGTCATGAGACCAGCGTCGTTTGGCAACAATGCCGTGTTGGGGGTATCAATTAAAGAATTGGGGAAAAAGTGGTAATGAATAAATTACTTATGTCACCATTTGTTGGGCAGTGATCTCTATCAAAGTAAACTTTTAAAAATTAAACTCTTTTTCTAGACACATGAGTAAGTGTTTAAATGTTCACCTCCCTAGCTCCATTGGTGCGGTCTGTGCACGTGACACATACATAGCCAGCCAATCAGCCAGAACAACTTGTGAATTGAAAAAACCTATATTGGCCGTTTTGGTTGACGGGTTTTCACTTCTGTTTTTTGCACTGTTTTACAATAAAGTTTTTATTTTTTTATTTTTATCGGCACGATAGACTGTATAAATCAATCATTCTCAACGGGGGCAATATCTCCCTAAGGAGGTGAAAGTTGAACTTGAGGGGTAATAGAGCGAATCATGCAAATAGGTCGTTGTTGTTCTTTTAAGAATGGGTGATCTTTCGTTTCATGTCGATAAAGTCAAGAATCGAGTGGAAGCTACTACTAATTGGTGAAATATTTATTGAAAAAATTGTTTTAATTATTGAATTCCGTTTCTGTTATCATGTAATCTAATTATGCAAACATGCGTAGGTCGTTCTGAATCCTCTCCAGATATTTGCTGTAAACAATTTATCAGAAAATTAACTTGGCTTAGTCAAGATAAGGCATTACATAATATAAAGCTATTTTCTTTCTGGGCGATGTGCTGTCAAGCTACTCGAAGTGAAAATCTATTTGGCTAAAGGCATTTGATAAGTTCGAACAGTCATTCTCAAGAGTAACGATATTGCCTCTGGTTGGGTTAAAGTTGAGCTGAGGTGGACCATAGATCGAAAAAAAAAATAACCAACGGGGATGATAGGAGAAAGAGGTTGAGAAACGTTGATGTAGATATTTACTAAGTTGAGCTTACTCTGGCAGGAGAGAAAATGAGCAACAAGTGATATTATTTACGAAGATCATCTTAGTTTGGTACAAAACCATGATTAATGGATATACGTATACTGAGGTTATTTACAAGGCTGATCTTGGTATGGTACAAAGCTACAGTAATGAGACACTCGGTGAACATCAAACAACAGACGGACAAAATGGTCTGCAAAAACAGTCTGCTAACCATCACGCTACATTAGGCATTCAAGCTTTCGCTGAGCTTGTTTTAGGAATAAAAGAAATATCAAAAACGAGTTCATGTTCACTAATGTTTTTTCTCCTGTTATATCAAAAAGACAGAATTTATCATTCTATTGTAATGAGATTAAAGGGGATAGACATTGGTGGCAAGCAGCTGACCTTTTCGTCACATGTGACCCACTCAGACTGCACTGTCAGCCAAGCCAGGGAAATGAAAGGAGGAAGGAATATTCTTTTAAAATGTGAAATTTTCTCACAAAAAAACAATTAAAAAAAGATGACTGCTAGAAAGAGTATACAGAAAGAAAGAAAGAAAGCAGGAAAGAAAACAAAGTCATTTAAAAAAACTCACTCTAATCAGTTTTGTTTGAAATTTTGTAAAAGAATGTCGGAATCCCTGCTGAACACACACAGGGAGAAGAGGGAATAGTCCATGAGTCAGGACCAAATATTTGGGCCATTGTTACTATCAGGGGTGGAATAATTCCCATAAGGATAAGGTATACACCATGATAGCATTGCAGCAGTGGTAGATTTCTGTGTTATCACTCAATTTATAACCCTATATCAAAACACTATGCATCAAACAGACTAAAACATTATACTTCAAACTGGCGGTTCTCTCTTATTATTGAGGCTTTCTCTGTGAATTTTTGTGGGAATAAAGCTAATACAATATATTTTTAGAAAGCATAGTAAAATTGGTATTTCTACCAATTTTATGTATTACTGGCAATTACAACACAGTGACTATACAAAACCTAAGTAGACGTGTTTTGTTTCCATGAAAGATGTAACACGAGTTCCCTCAGAATATAACCTAAAGAATAAATACCATGTTTACTTACATATATTCGATGGAAATTTATCATGAAATTTAATAAACTAAATATAGTGCTGGTATGGGGCATAGGATAGCTATTATATCACCATCTATTAATCTTGCCCGACAGGCCCGTAAACGGTCCGTATTTACCGAGCTCCCCGCGGGCTTAGTTTTTGAGTTAGAGCAGAGTTCCGGTATTAGTGGAAACCAGACTTCCATACGGATCCGTGGGTAACATCCAGTGCCAAGAAAGGTGGAATCGAAAGTCATCAACTCTCATCATGCAAGGATTGCTTATCAAAACAGGCACGTCGAGCCAATTATAAGACTGGTATTTGGAAATGTTTGGAGAACGACCCTCGAGTGCCAAGTCCTGTTGGCAGAAGATGGAAAATGGAAAGAGAGGAGGGAGTTGAACAGTTGAAAAGCCAGTCGGCACCCGGCGCTGTCCTGGATCTTCTGGCCTTTAACCCCCCCCCCAAAAAATGCTCACTCCCAAGATGTATGTGTGTTTCAAATTGTCCCAGGTATACTGACATGTAAAGACCTACTGACTGAAAGACATCCACCTCCGAGAATGTGGAAAGTTCAGATGAGGATGTAGAAGACATAGAAGACATGGAAAAATATTATGATTATTAGGAGCAGACAGTCGTAATGCCCCGATTCTCCTTTAAAGTGGGCGTTGGAACTCAATAGCCAGCTCAGGCATCTACCAGCTGCAAGATCTTCTCGTCCAATGGCTTAACCACAGGCCAGCCTTTGTCCATTGCCATTTAAGTTTTTCTAATAGATTCAATGATGTCTCGGACCCCTGTTTTCTTCCTGATATTTTTTACTTTCCTGTGGTCTCTCCAAGTGAGGTTAAGCATGATTCTCTCATGTGCACGTTGCATGCTTTTCAGCAGGACTATCTCATGGTTAGATTCCATGTTTCATCTCCATAAGTGACTATCAGGAAGATGCACTGGTTGTATACTCATCTTTTCAGGATTATAGGGATCGTCTTGTTTTTAAGGTTGGGCTTGCTCTGCCGAGGGCTTGGCATCCTAGAGTGATTCTCCGCTTGATTTCTTCTTCTTTTGTGGGTTTCATAGAGATTCGTTGTCTTAGATGGTCCTACCTAAACCCTTACCAAAATCTTCATTCGTAAAGCAAAGCCATTCATTCATAAAGTACATCATAGCACATATTTGGCTACCACTGGTACAATGCTATCATATTTCCTAACGCTAGTGATGTATGTCTTGCCAAAAATTACTATGAGAATTATTCTCGCCCAGATGGTACCGACCAACCCTACTGGCCTATAGACCAGCAGATATGCTTTTAAAAATCATTTCTGGCGAAATTTATGTAGAATTGCTTTTAGAAGATCCACCGAACTGATATTGAGTT
This sequence comes from Thysanoteuthis rhombus, assembly GCA_963457665.1. Lineage (NCBI taxonomy): Eukaryota > Metazoa > Mollusca > Cephalopoda > Oegopsida > Thysanoteuthidae > Thysanoteuthis > Thysanoteuthis major. Next base: position 36,229,481 of record OY735221.1, read on the forward strand.
TCCAATTGAATACATTAACAACGGTATACCAAGAAAGTAATGCACACGCATACATTTAACAAAGCCAAATGGACAAATATACATTTGAATATATGCACTGTGGTCACTCAAGTGCAGATGCACACCCACACGCAAATCTACATTTTATTCATACATATGTTAGTGCGTGAGTGCATGTGTGGATTTTCACATATGTGAAATTGTGGTCGGCAAAAAAAAAGATGGCGTGACTATCTAGACAGGTTCAGTAAAAATTGGCTCTGCAATGCCCACGATCGGTAGGTCTGGCAAATCTTAGGGAAGGTCTATGTCCTATTTTAATAGACTGATGATATATATATATATATATATATATATATATATATATATATATATTTCAGAGTGAGTGCAAACATGAAGCATATATACATATGTTTGCATATATAGGGTTGAGTACTCTTTAAGTGAGGTAACTCATCCATTGTAAGCTTGTGCAATGCTCTTCCATAGGAATAGAGCACTCTGGTGGATAGGAAATTTATCTGTAAATAAATAAATCACTTAAATTCAGCTTTACTGACCGTCCAGTTCTATAGCTCAGAGGTAGGACATCGGCCTCCGGGTCTGAAGCAAAGGTTTCAATCATGGTACTGGATGGGATAATGGAAAGTCTATAGCCACACTGAAGAGATGTAATATATCGAAACAGCTGTCTGTGGATGACACAATAATATATATATATATATATATATATATATATATATATATATATATATATATATATGAATATATATATATATATGCAACAAAAATATAAATGTGCGTGTACACATATAAGGTACACCCATATGCACGCAAAAGTGTATATATACACGCACATACACACACGTGAGTGAAACATACATGCGTATATGTGATAGGAGTCTGAACACGTGCATGTCTATGTGTCTTCGTGTGCGCTTGCATTAGTCGTTTTTGTGTGCGAGAACATCTTCGTGTCTGATCATGCATGTGTACGTGTTTGTAAATATCTGTGAATGCTTGTGTCTATACATGCTTCTATTTGTATGTCTGGCTCAAGGCAACGATAGTGAAGCACTAAGCACACCCGAAAGAAAGCATGCACCAATGAAATTTCCCTAGGCTTGGATCAGTCTGGCACAACAATATGATTATACATACCGTGAGAGTCGAACTCACAACACTAGCGAAGATGCCTTTTGACAAGAGAACCATTGCACCACGCACAGGAGATGGATGCTTATGTGGTAACGTCTGGGTATGTGTTTTCGTATGTGTGTGTGTGTGTGTTTGTGTATGCATATCTCTGTGGGTGTGTGCGTTGGAGGAGAGTCTAAACGAGTGTGCACAAGTATTGGGTGGGGGAATGTCTGTATTCGAGTCGGGTGGTCTGAATGTACGTGTTTGCCAATTCGCAACGATGGAGAAAGACGTGCCGTTATCCTTCGTGTTCATTCGGAACGTTTCTGCCATTCGTGCTAAACTTCGACGTCACCTGCCACATTCAACAGCGAGGAAAATTCCAGTATTTCATCCGTAATTTCTTTTTATTTTACACCTTTTTTCTTTTTGGACGCTGATTTCTTTCGGTGGTATCCTTGGCGAATTGATGTATTGATTTTTTGTCGATAACCGATACCAATCCTTTTTTTTTTATTACAGGGAATAAAACAAGGAACAGGGGAGAAAAAAAGATAGAAAGAAAGGGGAAATTAGTTATGATAAATATAACGTTTTACAGAATTTAAGAGAAGTTCGTTAATATATATATATATATATATATATATATATATATATATATATATATATATATATACAAGAAATATATATATATAATCTGACAGAAAAATTATGAATAGAATAAACAATTAAAGAAAATGGGACTGCTGCTGTATATATGTATATATGTGTGTGTGTGTGTGTGTGTGTGTGTGTAGTATATACAAAGAGTTTAGTGTCCAATTAAGTTCCTTGTTTCAAATTCTGAAACAGAATTATAACTGTAAATGTGAAATCATTTTCTTGAATTCTTTATTGTATTCATGATGTCTAGGCCAAGTGACACATTGTTCGTGTGATGATGAAAGGTCATTTCAAATAGAATTTGAAGCAATATAATGCATTCATGATTATATATATATATATATATATATATATATATATATATATATATATATATATATATATATATATATCAACAAATGAAGAATAAAGAGATTTTGAAAGTAAAATAGAAAAACACTGAGAAATGATTAAAAATTGGCAATTGTAGGAACAGAACGAATTGTAAAGATGCTTTGGAATAACAAAACAAAAACAAAAAAGAACAATGAGAAAACTGGTCTGGTTAGTCACTAAATAGAAACTGTTGCAAGAGCCAAAGTTGGCAGTGGTCAATTAAAAAATTGGGAAAATAGGTGATCAACAAATATCTCTTGTCTTACCTTTTGTTGGGTAGTATTTGGGAGCAAAAATAAAGTCTGAATTTTCAGAAAACAAGCGACAATGCAACTGGACAAACCTCCATTTCAGCATAAACCTAAACCCACAACAAAACCATTTGGGATCGAAAAACCAAAAAGTTTTGCTAGACATAAAGAGGAAATGTTTACATTTTCAGCCATCTAGCTCCATTGGTGCAGCCTGTACGTGCGGCAAAAACATTCATAAATAGCCAGCCAGACAAATTAAAACCTTAAGAAACTAATGTTGATAGTTTTTGCGACAGTTGTGGTTGACAGTTTCTATATATATATATATATATATATATATATATATATATATATATATATATGTATGTATGTATACACACACACATACACACACACACACATATATATATATATATATATATATATATATATATATATATATATATATATATATATATGTGTCATCCACAGACAGCTGTTTCGATGTATTACATCTCTTCAGTGTGGCAATCCGATATTCTACCTCTGGACTACGGAACTGGACAGGCAGTAAGGCTGAATTTAAGCGTTATATTTAAATTACACAGAAATCCCTCATCCACCAGAGTGTTCAATTCCTATAGAAGATGCATGCAACATGGGGCGAGAATGAATCGAAAATTAAAGACCGAGATATTCCAGCGGGAGAAAGTAAGAAATCTCATAGAATGAAATAGGAAAAATACTGATAGATACACATGCCACAGACTGCTGTCAAGGTTGATTATGAGTATATCAGCCTTTTGTAGTCACTGCCCGGGCGGATCAGGTAGACATGAAAGAGTGGCTTGCCAAATTGCTATAACGATGGAGGAGAGAGAAATGAAAAGAAGCAGCTTGGGGAAAGCATCTCAGCATAATATCAAATCACTCTGAAAGTATCGGTTCCTTATCAACGAAGTTAGGCAGTGATGGCACTGGTCAATACTTAGACGGGCGGCCGCTCAGAAATACCAGGTATATTAAGCTAATAAATTACTATACAGAGATGTCTCCATTTTTTTAATGAAGGAGAAGTAGACTGAAGAAGACCGAGATTTTTCACTGGAAGAAAGTAACTTTTATGAAAAGTAACAGAAAAAAAGATTAAAATAGAGACACACGCCGTTGGCCGTTTTCAAGGTTAACTATGGAGATTTTGTGGTGTAACTTCCTCAGCAGTTAAGGCAATTATGGGATAGTGGTTTGCCTAAGCACTCACTCATACAATCTCGTAGCATATCAGGGATGAGAAATTTTGTCTTGATATGAACATACCAAGGATAATATTTCGTTGTTGGGAAAGTAATGTTGCATTTTTGGAGACGGAATAAAAACACTTCAAATGTAACAAACCTTATTTTTTTGGTCACAACATAATTTCTTCTTTGACATTAAATGATTCGATGATTTTTTTCTCTACTCGATCTGTAAAAATTACCAACCATTTCTAAGTATGGTGATTCCATAATTTTTTGACTAGGGTAGTAATACATTTTCCTGTAAGATACACGATGGTGTTCACTTTTAAAAATTAACAATCGTTTCTTATTGTTAACGAAGTATTTGATCATGTTATACATTATTGGAATATCGTGTAAAAACGCTACTTCTTCGATATTTCTCCTACGTCCGAGTGCTTTTTTGTTTTTAAAAATCAAATCTTACTGGTTTTCTTCTAAGTTTTCATCTTCCTTATAATTTTAATTATTATTTCTTTTATTTCATATATCATGTGTATAATCAGAATCCAAACTTCCGGTACTGTCTCTCTAGCGCCTCAACAGTCAAGAATGTTCGCGTGAGATATGCATCCCAGAATCCCTCCCAACCGGAAGGAAATGACAGGGTATGCGCAGAGAGAATATGGAGGATAATTTAGAAGGCGATGTTGAATCAGATATTGAATGTCATATCGGCCTGTCTCGGGAAGAAGTGAGAAAGAAATGTTGAATAAATTTGCGAGAAAGAAGAACGTGAAAAATAAGAAAGAACGAAAGAAAAAAAAGAACAGGAATGAAAAAAAAAGGAAAGAAAAATAGGATATTGATTTAAAGTTTGGAACTAATTTGATAAAATGTAATTAGCTATACATGAAGAGAAAGAAAGAAAGAAAGAAAGAAAGAAGGAAAGAAATAAATAAAGAAAGAAAGAAAGATTTAAAACTAAGAAAGAAAGAATGAGAAAAAGAGAACTTTCTTTTCGTTGGGCAGTGATCACTAAAATCTGTAATAAAAAATCGTATGAAATCTAAGGGATCGATTTAGCATAAACTTACATTGCAAATTGAACCTCGATTGAAAAGCTATTTGGGGGTATTTAAAAAAAATTCTTGTAAACCTAATAAAGAGTAAATGTTTAAGTCTCCAACATTTGGCCCAATTGGTACGACCAGCAAGCATAATAAATAACGAGCCAGCCAAGAGGACCAATTCAAAAACTGAAAAAACATACGTTGACAGTTTTGGTTGACGGTTTCTAATTCTAAGAATTTTAAATGATCGAGGGTTTAAAAGGAGGAAGAGATATGAAGAAGTGTAAGAAAAAGTAATGAAAAGTTAAAGAAAAAGGAGAGAGATTTTAGAATAAAGAATGAAAAAAGTAAGAAATGAAGAAAAAAGAAAAATGTTGGACAAGTTAGGGTCAAGCACAAAACTAAACGATGCATAAAAAACATTTGGACTTGAAAGGCAGCAATATTGCTATAGTGTTCTATCAAGTTTGACCAAGGGCAAGTTGGTTAAGGCTTCGTCCTTGAAACACAAACTCTTAGGATATGGGGTGCACTATAACGTTGTATGACGGTCACGGTTATTTGACCGAGAAAGCCACAATAAAATTAGTATAAGATCTAAAATGATTTGCAGAAATCGCTTGTTTTACTAGTAGCGGTTTTTCTCCATCATCATGACCCCCGGCTCCAAATTATGAAAGCCTTTTACTCAGCTTCAGTTTTGAAAATTCACGTACGGTAAGTGCTAAATGTATCCGCTCCATTTCTAAAAACTCAATGTTAGCATTCTTATACAGTTTCAAAATTGGAAGAATTCGGACAAAAATTATAACTTACTGGCTTGAGCGAAACAAAACTGGCTTTTATATTGACTTAAATCCTTTATTTATTATTTGCAACAACTGTTGCAAATATCGAGCTATAAACGTGTATAGTTTTCAATCGTAATCGTGCAGTATATGGAAGACGTTTTCCCGGCTCATCCGTCACAAAGTAGACCGTAAACCCGAGCTACCGCTCGGAAAAATACAAAAATTGAAAAAAACAAAACATCAACTTTGTAACAAGATAGAACATTGAAAAGTTGTGAACGAAAATCAGAAATATTTGGACCGAATTCTGTCAATCTTGAAGCTGTTTATAGATGTTAAAATCAACTTTTTGAAATGAATCGGATACTTTTTGCACTCACTGTAGCTGCTTCTTCTGAATTCTATTGCTTTTCCAAATAACTTGGGCCGTCCTATCGATGCCACAAAGCTGTTTATTTGCCGAAAGCTTATTTTACGCTGCGTTTAGCTTGTGTCAAATTGTGGCTGGACTTGTATAACCATTAATACGGCTACTTGGAAGCCATAGACGCCAAATTCCTCAGTGCTTCCGAACTTTTCCATTCTTGTTCGATAGAAACGCCTCACAAGAATTATCGGATTAAGCTGACAGAAGAATTGTTTTCTTAGCATCATCTTAAAACGAAACTAATCCTTCTTTTCGAGCCAGACCAAGAACCTTCGTTGAGATTCTTGGAAGATTATCACTACACAGGAAAGAAATAACTAATACTGATGTAGATGATCAGCGTCAAACATTTTGCCTTGCATCCAAAGTTTTCTGATCAATGGCTTCCAAACTGTGCACTACGACACAATAGTATGCCACAACTATCTCCCAAGTGTACCGGGTGATTCTTCCAAATTAGAAAAACATGGACGAAATATCAAAGGGAGATAACAAATAACGCCGAATTATGCAAACGTAAAAAGGAACAAATTAAAACAGAAAACTTGATCATTGTAAACAGCATTCTATTAAATCTAAATATGAAAGGGATAAATCGAGTTTCGGGATAATTTTAGGGGTTAGGTTTTGAGCTTATTTTCAGAATTAGAATTGCTTTTAAGGGTGTTCGATAAATTTTTATTAGTTGCTGGGGTGTATTCTTTTCAATTTTATAATTATGAAAAAATGTTTAATCTTTTTTTGTTACTTGCAACTCTAAGCTTAAAACTAACCCAAATACTGACCCTATAACCAAACCCTCAAACTGAATTATGTCCTTCATAATTGAATTTAATCAAATATAATTTTAAATGCTTCAATCTATTCCTTAATACATTAGTAGCTTCAGCCGCCTTTCAGTCAGCGTTATTTGTTTCCTCCCTTTGATATCTAAGTTTTGCAAACCAGTAACAAACCTTTACTACAAATATGTATTTCGAACCTTGAACGTGTTCAGTATGTATAATATGGCTATCTCGCTTTTACCACTGATTTCCCCATCTTGTGGTTATATCGTTAGATTTTGTGACATTTCAACCTTTTTAGCGATAAATGAAAAAGAAAATGGGTGATGAGGACGTATATAAGTTTCGTACATTGACTATTGAAATGCTTCCATCTAATTTCATTTTAACAATTGGTGTACTGCATGTCAAATATATTTATTGTGTGCCGTTATGCAATAAAGTTTGGGAACCACCATTTTTTAAGAATAAAAATTCGTTCCTAGTCAGCAAATGTTATCAATTTAGACAATGATAATTTTTACATTTTAGTATTCACGATTTCACCTGTTTTGGAGGTTGGGTTTAGGATAAAAGCCCTGTTTATTTTGTATTACAAGGTGAATTCTCTCTCTCTCTCTCTCTCTCTCTCTCTTTTTCTCTCTCTTTCTCGCACACACACACACACTCAATTTATCTATCTATCTATCTATCTATCCCTCTCTCTCCTCCCTCTCTCTCCCCCTCTCTCTCTTTCTCTCTCTCTCGCACACACACACACACTCAATTTATCTATCTATCTATCCCTCTCTCTCCTCCCTCTCTCTCTCTCTGCACTTGAAATCAAGGTGCTTTTTGTTATCTTTTTTATGCAACGCTTCGGTCTGAGCGTTGTTCAACCTACCCACAATCGTCTGAAATTCTGAAAGGTAATATCAGTTTGATTCCATGAAAAGTTCAAACTGGATGCGTTATTCGATTGAGAAGGATTGGAGAACGCATTTCCTGGAATGTCGTGATCGATTCGCCAGAAATGAGGAAATAATTCCAAATAATTCATAGAATAAAGACAATCTTCCGTTGCATAAAATCCTTCTAGAGGGAGACCGGTGAACACATCAGTCGAAATTCTGCGATCAGAACACAAAAGCTGAGGATATTAGTCCGAATAATTCATGGAATAAAGATATTGTTTCCTTGTTCGACAATTGTCACCTTCTCCGTTTCAAGATGATCGCTGATCCAGCAGCAGGATTAGTATTTTAAGGATTAGTGTCAGGGTTAATATTTTTAGGGTTAGGATTAGTTTTCATTGGGTTATTGTTGTCTGCTGCTTTGACTTTAAATTCGCCATCATCGCCAGTCACTCTATAGCCGGGGTGGGAGCCATTTTGAAACAGGAAAGGTCATAATTGTCTCTTAGAAAAAAAACAGATTACATTTGAGGAAAACTGAAGAATGTATCGGCCGAAAATTCATGTTCAAAACATCATAGATGAGGATATTAATTCTAACGATTGATGGAATTAAGACAATATTTCATTATTCAAAGATTCGTTTTAAACAATACTTGAAAAATTATTCCCAATTGATTTTGTTTTATACCAATATGAGAGTAGTGAATGTCATTAGTGGCCTGCTTAATGGCTGAGGTAGTATTTCTAACAACGATGTCAGTGTTCGAACTCAAGTCAAAGCCATAATTTTGAACGCTGATTTTCACAGCAGTTGATCTTTGCTGCTTATAAAATTTGAGCAACACAATCTTCCTTCCATATTTTACTCAGGGTAATTCGGGGAATATCAAAATGGCTGAAAAGAAAGGAAACAAGACTGATTGCTTAAATTCCAAATTCTACTCAGAACGCAACTATTTCGGCCACTAAGTCGAATGTTAAAGACAAAAAGGTTTTCTTTGCTCATCGAGGGGAGTGTGTGTGCACAATTTTACACTATGGACAATTAAGGGTGAGAAGAGTAGAGAAGAAAGGAAAAGAAAGGGAATTATAAAGATTTGCATAAAGAAAGAAACAGTAATGAATTTTGATTGGAAGAATCTGTTTTGCCTCAGATTTCTTTCATTCTCCCTTTCTTTCTCTCTTTCTTTCTTCCACTCTCTCTCTCTCTCTCTCGCTCTCTGTCCCTTTTTCTATCTTCCTTTCGTTGATTGTACACGTAGAGACAGAATCTCTCCCTTTTTTCCCATTTCTCTCAATCAGTCATTTTAAACTTTTCACTTTTACAATCTGACTTTGAAGTCTGAAATCGCCATTGTTCTTAGATTAGAAAAATAAAGTCAACTCAGCTGACAAATTTTGAGAGAAAGATAAAAACAAAAAACAAAGGAAGGAAGAAAATATATACAGAGACAGGAAGTGAGAGGGAAGGGAAGAGAGAGAGAGAGAAAATGTTATGAAAGGGGTTATTAGAGAGGGATGAAACATTGGTTATTGCGATTTGCGACTTGTACTGCAAAGAGATGAGAGAGTGACGAATCCAGGTCGACTACACTGCATCTGCTTAAGCTGACAGATGCGTACGAGAAAGGAAGACTATGGAGAATACAACAGAGATAGTAGCAGGAACAGACACCAGAGATAACGACGTCACATCTGCGTCACATCAACGTCATCAATTGACGTCATAAGCGGGATTTTTCTAAAATGTGATTCCTAAGCGGGCGTTTTGACAAATAAATGAATGTGTACTGCAATCTTCTATTGTCTATGCGAGCTGCTTCCTCTTTTGAGAAGAAAAAAAAATTAACAAAGTAATAAAAAAAATTGATCGGATGATGTGTAATTAAATTCTTTTATATATGAAACATTGTTGCATTTAGCTATTCTTGGTTGGGCAGAAATAGACTTGGAAAATACCTTAGTGAGCGATTTGTGATCAAATGATTCCAGCTAGCCGAAAATCATATTTGCTTACTTTCTCTCTCTCCCTCTCTCGCTCTCCCTCTCTCACTCTCTCTCTCTCTCTCTCTCTCTCTCTATATATATATATATATATATATATATATATATATATATATATATATATATATATATGAATTGTGGATATAATCTAGGATATGATAATATATCCGATGTGTGATGGGTTCATTTCATAAAGAGCTCGATACATCCAACAGTAAACATTAAGTTGAGTTAGAGTAGAGCCCAAAATATGATGAAGAAAAGAATTTGCTACACAAACATGTTTATGTTTTTGCCCTGATTGTGCATCTTCATGTGAATCTGTCCAAACAGAACGGAATCATAAACGAGTTTGTGTAACGAATCCTTTACTTCAATATATGTATAAATGAATATATTTATGTGCGCGTATGTGTGTGTGTGTGTGTGTGTATGTGTGTGTGTGTGTGTGTGTGTCAAGTTTGGCGAAATATATTTTTGTGAAAAATAAGTTTGATTTCACAAATTTTTGATCGCAAAAAATGATTGCTTATCCTTGTTTCGTCTAGATAAACTTTCGATCATATTATAACTGCATATAAAAAAATCAAATTTCCTTTTACAAAAAAGTAAAAGGAAATTTGATTCCACTTTTCATTACATAAACTTTTGATTGTAAAAAGATAGTTGTTTTATGTCCTTGTTTTGTGTAAATGAAATCTTGATCGAATTAAAACTACGTATTTATTTATTTATTTATTTGTTTGTTTGTTTGTTGAAAATAATTAAAACTTCGCCAAATAAACAATTTTGCTGATTCGGTGTAACATGTATATGTGTGGATCCAAGTGTGTGATTCCGCTGAGAGGAATCTATTAAACAAACTTTGGATCGATAAGAAGATAACAAAAAATGAGTCGTTCAAAGAAGGAAGAATGAGAACAAATTCTACCACCTGTCAGGTATCCAATTTCGGCATGAAATTCAAAACTCTCTTGAAAATATCCCAAAAATAATATTCCGTCCTTGAACTAAGATCTCACGTCTACATTGGATCCAATTTCTACAGACCCCAAAAATGGTAATGCAGAAATACAGAAGAAGATGAAACCTTGGAGTTTCTGGCGGTATTTTCCAAAGAATATCTTCCAGTTTTTTTTCTAAATGCAGTGAAACACAGTCAACTTGAGATTTTAACTGGAGTTTTAATATTCCAGAATTTCAAAAAAGACGAGGGGGAGTCTCGAAAGCTATTGATAATTACACTTGTTCGAGCAGTTCTCTGATGCCGAAGTATAACAAGCCTGGTTGCTGCAGGATAAAACCTCACTCCTACTTGTATTTCAATTTAAGATACTTACTGCGACTTTTGGATTGCATATATAAGGATTTTTTTCTACAACAAATGTATTGTTTCATTAAAATGAAATAATCCTTGTAAGATTAATTTCATTGACATGCAAGACTTGTCAGTTTGGCTCGGTCCGTGAGAGAGCTGGCTACCAATCACGATTTAATTTTAGAGATGTATGTTTTTTAGAATGAAATGAGCCTTTGCGTATTTGTAACGTGAATTTGCACTTATACGAAAGAGTAGTCAATTTAGCTCAGTCTTTAAAATGGCGGCTTCCTAACCACGTAATGAGATTGGAAATTGTTCTTCTTTTTCTTGTTACGGTAAAAAAATAATAAAGTCAACTCAAAACTTTTACTGGAGTTTGACATTTCCGGACGTTCAGAAAACACCACAAAGGAAGGCCAAAGAATGTATCGACCAGAGCTTGAGGATGCATCCAAAATTTAGATGATAAATGAGAGGAATTCAGGGTAATGTGTTTTTTGATAAATCAATTTTCTTTTTAATTCCAACTGAAATTTATAAAAAGTTGGAGTCTTATATGCCATCTAATACGATGTATAGAATGGTCGAAAAGAAATCAATATAGCACTATATGACCAATGTATGGCAATCGATTGGTCATTGAATAAAACGCACTCTTTCTAATGTTTATTTTTGTATGTCTATTTGCGTCAGTGGTGTATGGTGCTTTGTATCTTTAGTATGTCATGTGCTACAGACACACAAAACCGTATAAATGTTTTAGCGTTCGTAAAAAAGCAATTGACAGTCGAAGCCTTTTTGGTACATTATAGGGAAAGCGGTCTTGATTGTTAAACAGAATTTGAAGTAGACACTATTTGCCATTCGTCCAATCCAAATTTTGTTTTTCTTTCATTAATTCTCTTATTTCTTTTTATTTGTACACCGTTTGTAGCATCGGATGAGAAATTGTGTAAAACTTTACAACCCACAATCAGGACTTCCTTCCTTACATTGTACCAAAAAGGCTCTTACTACCTGTTGCTTATTACAGACATTGTGTGTGTGTGTGTGTGTGTGTGTGTGTGTGTGTGTGAGCATTTATTTTTTCTTCATTCTTGATCAACTTCTTTTTCCTTGCCTCAGCTTTTTCTCAACAAAATTTTTTTTTCCCAACGATTTGTCGGAAAATGATGACTACTTTCCAATATAGTAAATCAGAAAAAAACATTCTTTTAAAAACAAAATGGCCCCAGGTGGCTTAATATTTTCCTATCATGTTTCTGTCAATATAAACGCCATGAATGTCTCATCTCCAACCATCGCAGCAAAGCTGCGTCTCTCGTAGACGTCAGTCGGGAAGCATTGACGTACTCTTCAATTAAAATTGCGATTAATTGAAAAAAAAAAGAAAGAAGCAAACTCCTGGGCTGTGTCCATCATTCCATTCGTGGAAAGGCTTAAAAAAGAAAGTATTTCGCGCATGCGTAATCTGCATTATTTCTCGTAGCAAAACCACGTAAATCGCTTCCTGAATATTTATTTTCAATTACCGACATATTTTGCATGCATACAGACAAAAATGCGACTTGAGGTCATTTTTATGTGGATAGGTGCCAGAAAAATACGCAGGATCCTCTATCTTCACATCAGGAGATACCCCTGACCGTACCCGTATTAATGCAAGGCAATAGTGCCCCTCTTTCTCAATCTCTCTCTCTCTCTCTCTCTCTGTCTGTCTGTCTGTCTCTCTCTCTCTTATTCCCTGCCATGCTCCGCTAGTGCCACACGTTTTGACGCAAAAATATTCCTTCCCTTTCCTAATACTTCTAATTCTCAAGCTTTAATGAAACGTGTGGCTGGAAATGGCAGGGAATCCGTTTATGTTTGAAAACTAGTAGTATGAAAATGTGGCAGGGAATGGCAGGAAATGAGAGGAATCAAAAGTACCGCCCATGGAATAGAGAGATGTTGGCTGGAAGACGGGTCACAGGTTGAAGTTATCCATTGCTATAGGGTATCATCATCAGCAGTTGTAAGTCCACCGCTGGACAAAGGCCTTTCCCATCTCCGCTAATGACGAGTGTTAACCACTACCGCGTCCTGCCAGCAAATATTTCTGTCTCATCTCTCAATCTGACTAGTCTTTTCCTGTCTAATGAGCATAAGTCGGTTATCAGTTTGCCCCATCTGTTGTCCCTTCTTCCTGCTATGTGTCCTGTCCATCTCCATTTTTGCTACTAAATTACTTGGACAATATCTTTCAACCTAGTCCTTTCAGGAGTACGTGTTAATCTTTTTCTATCGATTAAAGTTGTTCCTAACATTCTTCTTTACATTGCTCTCTCTCTCTCTCTCTCTGCGGTCTCAAGTTGGTTTTCGAGTGGTTTTATGATTTTCCACGTTTCGGGAGGGGTTCCCATCAGCAGAAGTATGTGTATATTTAAGTGATTAAAAGATTCGGTTCCCGTAGAAAACAAATTTTGCATCAGATGTTCTACTTTTAAATAAAAAATGAGGATTCATGGAAGGTCGTGGCAGTGTGTACCCTCATACACGTATGGTGCAAGATTTCAGGACGTTGTTATCAATTCCCTTTCTCTCTAAGGAGAAAATTTGAATTAAAATGTCTTTTTATTTTAGGTTCAAGGTTATTTTTTTTTTCATAAAAACTTTGGTTATTATCTGCTCACATTAACGGAGATCCTCTCAAAAGAATAACTACAGGGCCCATGTTCTCAATCAGATGATCAAATCTTAATAGGAAAGACATTTTTCTCATAATCCAAATTTGATTTGGGACTCTACATTACAAATCTTCATCTTTTAAGCCACCATTTCCATTCCTCTTAACTGAAAAATTATTATTATTTTTGAACTGAACTTTTCTTGCTTTTTTTTTTGGGGGGGGGGAATCCCACAGTGAGGGTTTTCAATATTTACGTGCTAAAATACAAGATTAATCTTTCAAATATCTTCGTTTTTATGTTAACGAAATTTTATTAAAAAATTCAGCTTTGCCTTTCGTTCTTTTTGCGTATTACCGAGTACTGTTGTCAGCTCTTTTACATAAACGAATCAGAGGATTTTGACATGAGGCCTGTCAAATCAAGAGAAACTCACCGCAAATAAATCAACTTAAGCATGTTTTACCATAATTGATTTATATCACCATAAACATTTTCGGACTGAATCACTTCAGCGCAAGTGCAAACGTTTGCACCCAACACTTTAATGGAGAATTAATGTCATTTGTTTCGTAAAAATAAATTTTACTGAAAGCTTTCAAAAGTGCGATGAGATGCACCGATCTATAATTCCTATGCAGATATATCTCGAAATTCCTTCAAGCGATGTTTTGAGTCTTCAATTTAGACATTAAAGTATTTCAAACTTTTCAGTAACATTTTTAGAATAAGAGCATCAATATCAACTTTCTCGTCGTTTGATGAGATCAATTCTGACATATCAACGCCTATGTTATCAGCATTTCAACTTCACATTGCTCGAAAAAGAGTTAGTAATACGTCAAAATTCAAAGAATTTTTTGGACCTATTCAGATAGATGAATAGTGCCCAGCTTTAAAAAAGTTCAGTTTGTACTATTTCACTTCCACGGAAGACCTCGGGCTGCAATACTTTTAAACTATTTGCAAGCATCTGTTCTTTATAACGAATGATTTTAAGCATCTGTTGGCGAGGTGAGTTTCAAGCTATAAGAAAAATCTTCGAGATCTAATTTGGTTGTTGCATTTAGCGTAAAACTAGTAGGCATAGAAGGAGATCTTTTGGGTCTAGGATACACAAAAAGTTTTTATAAATCAATGGTAATCCCTTCTTCACATTACGCCATTTCAGTTTACGGAAGGTTTCGTTGGAAAGCTCTATTTTCGGATATCGGGAAACCTGTAGACAGACAGATAGAAAGAAAGAAAGATATTCGTACCAGAGAGAAATGAATTACCGTAGCCTGCGAGTGTAACAGAACTAATTATCAGTAAAATCTATCTGAAATTTTCAAAAACATTCCAGCACAAGATCGTTGCCCCCAAATGACTATAGGGATCCAAAAGAACACTTTTTTGAAGGAAAGGTATTTTTAGTTGATGTTTAGTGGTGTACTCATGCAAATCTTCAAGGTTATTATCCCAAAATGTTCCAAAGGGGCCCCCCAGGCACGCACACACGCATGCACACACACATATACACAGAGACGAAAAAGAGAGAAGAATCTGTAGTTAACTTGGCTGGTTTGTCAGGCGAGCAATTCGTGGGGCCACATTGATCCGAAAATATAGAAAGACGAAATAATTGTAATTGGGAGCCTTGCATTGGGACAATGGTCAGCAAACTAGTCTTGTAGACAATTACTACCGTAGTGAGTTAGAAATTCCTTGGATGTTCAACACTAGTCATTTCTTGATGGACCATGCAAAGCTTAGAAACAAAAAAAAACGCGGTGATTAGAAAGTTAGTCTGCCTTATGGATTGAATAATTACATATTTCCCGCCGCTTCTGGAGTTCAGCATTCGAACTCAGGTAAGAGACCATGTTGATATTCTATAGAAGACCATCTCTCTTAAAAGATTGGTGTAACACGGCTTTCTTACCCATATCTCTCTCAATCTAGCTTTCTGTCGTACTGAATTAAGCTTAGAATAGATTGGGTCTCCTTGCCGTGAGAATCAGCATTTGATAATCTTGGCAGCAGTTGGAAATACGCAACAGCCCTGAAGCAGGTTCAATTTGATCGAGATGGATATTTATTAAGTTTTTTGTAGTGCGTAGATAGGGTGATATGGAGATTACGGTGATAAGAGGATTGTGCAGCTCCAATATTCAAGAGAGGGATAGACATGCTTGTTTCGAAAATTATCCTGACCTTGCCTTGAAAACTGACTAACTACGCCTGTAGGAAAGCGCTATTATCCCAGTTTTTCCATCAGTCTTTTAAGCAAGATCGAAGCAGAGGAAAAGGGTTTTACGGATCGAATCATAACTGAGGACGAGTCTAGGGTCTACTAACACGAGTTAGAGAGTTAAGACCAATAGAAAAAAGTTGCTTCCGAGGAGGCCTGCTGGGCCAGTCAAATTCAAGATAGAGAGGTCAGCTCTTTTTGGTTTGCCCTAGTGTGTAGAAATATAGTCTGTAAAGCTTTAAATATCACTGATGTAATACAATTTTTTTTTATAAAATATTTCAAAAATACTTTTATGTCATTTCAGTTGATTACTTCCAAATATTCGTTAATGCAATTACGTAAAATTTTTTAAAAGTTTTATTTTTCAGGATTAGATAATAAAGTACTCTATGTGAATCTTTCTCATGAGGAATTATCATTTGTTTATCAAGTGACAGTTATTTTAATATATATATATATATATATATATATATATATATATATATATATATATATATATATATATGTAGTCTAGGTTAGATAATTCAAAACTTTCAAACAAAAACTGCTATACTCCCATGCATGTGATAAGTGTTTGAACTAATGTCAGAAAAGTTCATAGTTACTAAAAATGCCTGGACTTTCCACTGATTATTCATGGTAAACTCGTTACCTCCAATGATCCCTGCCAGAAATATTTTTCTTTAGCAATTACTAATGTCGTAAACTAATTTTCTTACCCTTACCATTAAAGAGATTGTGTTTCCTATAATAGACATGTACCATACAACTATAACAGCTACACTCATCTCTCGATAGTCAATCGGCCCGCATTGAGAAAAAAAAACTTCTACTGCGCCGAGTAGAAACCCTCGACTTGGCCATTTCCCTGGTCTTCGGCGCATTTCTATCATATCACCAATGCTAACTAGTTCGTTCCTTGTTTTGGCAGTGCTAAAAAAAAATAAATTGGCGCGGGCGTATTTAACATCTCGGACATTTTAGTGCGTGTCCTTTTACCATTATCTAAACATCTTTGGGGCATTTTCGGTCATTTGCAGTCATTTTCGGCTTCTACTATGGAGGGATGAATTTCTGTTTGCCACTATTTTATTGGGATAATACGTCGAAGAAAGACGTAGATTGATTTGTCGAAATGTCGTGTTAATAACACAAACCAGAAGTTCGAGCGTTCGAAAAAAACTGTTTAAATGGAAAGTTATTAGAGTATTTGAACTTTCGACTCTAAATCCGAACCAGTTGATAAAGTAAATTGTTATTTGGACTCACTTGGTCGCTGGAATAGTTGTGCACTTGCCATTGTTGACAGTGAGCTTTGGTAGAAATCAAGATCTGACTTGGAGTGCTGTATCTGTGAGCTCATTCGAAAACCTTAGGTGCAATATATATATATATATATATATGCTACGAAATTCTCTCTCTCTCTCTCTCTCTATGCATATATATATATATATATATATGTATACGATAAAATATAAATATTATATATACGATACAAATTTCTCTTTATATACGGTACAAATTAGATATATATAGATACATATATATATATATATATATATATATATATATATATATATATATATATATATATATATATATATGAATATATGAAACTATGTATACATATGTATGTATAGAGAGAGAGAGAGAGAAAGAAAGAAAGAAAGATCAGTATTATATATATTACATATATATATATAGAGAGAGAGAATAATTTTGCAGGACATATATATATATATATATATATATATATATATATATATATATATATATATATATATATATATATATATATATATATATTTATACTAATTGGGCCAAAGGTTTTCGAATGTACTCATAAATACTGCACTCAGATCGAAGCCAGGGCGCCCAGGGTTAATGGATCTGTATCAAACTGTAGTATCTGCTTGCAGTAGTGAATTCTTTGGTCGCTTTGCGCTGTTGCCGATGATGGCTTACTGAGCCTCGGTATAAGTAAGTGCCAGAAGCACAGAATGTGTCATGTGGCATAAAAAATATCTCTGTCCAGTCTGGGGAGATCAGTAACCCCCTGAACAGCACCTCCCTTTTGCACTAAAAGACGAGGATCGGGCTTGCCTGATGCCTGGGACTGGAGCGATTTCTTTTGTTTCCCTGTGTAAGGAACTCCCCATTGAAAACGACCTTGTGTCATATCTTGCCCTTGCGGGAAAGCTAGTAAATACAGATCAAACTGTAGTATTAGTGCACTCATTTAGAATTTTACACTCTCAAAATATACGCCTTTGTGAGTTTTGCATTTTATATACGTGGATATATCGACTCCCACCGAATGTGCGTATTGTTTGGTAATCAATGCTACGATTATTACCACAAAATGTGCATATTGTTTTGTAATAACAGGTATGGTTATTACCACAAAATGTGTACATGGTTCCGTAAAAAAGCTACTGTTATTACCTGCAAGTGCATTACACACTTTTGTCATCAACGCTTTCAAATCGAAAGGAAAATTAGAATATACTAGAACAGAATTGTATTTTGGCCTACTGATGATTTTACAAGTAGACGAATGGAAGGATTCGTATTTGGCACAGATGCTTGCTCAAAGGCTCATGCTCAATACAACGATCTCAACATCATTATGGCAACAAAAACACCTGCACCACGCTACCCACTTTTTTTTCTCTCTCTCTCTCTCCCTCCTCCGTACCGGCTCTCTCAATTACCCACCCCTCTCTTTCTCTTCCTTGAATCTTCTCTTTCTCTGATTTTTACAACTCTCTCTCTCTCTCTCTCTCTCTCTCTCTCTCTCTCTCTCTCTCTCTCTCTCTCTCTCTCTCTCTCTCTCTCTCTCTCTCTCCCCTATCCGATATTTTTTACCGATTCTCCCTACCCCTTTCTCTCGTCTGGACTAATTTCCCCAGTCTCTTTTTCTCTTCCTGATGCTCCACATCTCCCTCTCTCTCTCTCTCTCTCTCTCTCTCTCTCTCTCTTACACACACACACACACACACCTACATACACATACACACGCAGAGGATACATTTTAGATCTCATTCAGTTTTTTCTTTCCTCCTCCTCCTCCTACTCATTTCTGATATTCCCGGTAATTTCCGTTACTCTCCGTCAATGTTCGGCGGCCCCCGTCGCGTGTGCCAAACAATTTCACCCCGTCACGTGGGCGGAAGCAAAGTTTTGGCCTCCGTTCGATCGATGCCCAAAATAGCGACGCCGCTCGGTTGTATCCATCAGCCACAAGTGAGTGACTATACACTGTCCATCAGACAACTCTCATAGCATTTAGTAGTACAAATGCCGCTCAGATAGACTCCCAAATGGGCTAACTACCTCACCTTCACTCGCGGGTCACTCTCACTCTCTCTCCCCCGCAATACCCCTCTCTCTTGATCTTCTTTACGCTCTCTTTATCCACCACTCGATGGTCATCTGCAATTCTACTCTCACTCTCGATCACTGAGTGACTCAAAAAAGAAAAAAAAAAAGATTCCCAACTGCTTACCTGCACTTATCTTATTTAGCTCGGTAGCTTTTCCTACTCTCTCTCTCTCTCCCTCTCTCTCTCTCTCTCTCTCTCTCTCTCTCTCTCTCTCTCTCTCTCTCTCATTCTTCTTCTGTTCCTCTCAATCACTTATCTGCTCTTTCACTTTTTTCAAATTCTTTCCTTCTCTCCCTCGTTTCTTTTCTCTCTCTCCCTCCCTCCCTCCCTCTCTCTCTCTCTCTCTCTCCCACTTATCTGCTCTTCTCACTTTCTGTCCCATTCTTTCTCTCTCTCTCCTTTTCTCTTTTTCTTTCTCTCTCCTTGACTCTATCTTATCCACTCTTTCACTATATGTGTTTTGTCCCTCGTTCTCTTTCTCAACCACATCTATTTTTTTCATTCTCTCCTCTCCCTCTTTCTCCCCCTCTCTCTCTCTTTCTCTCTCTCTCTCTTTCTTTCTCTCTCTCTCTCTCTCTCTCTCTCTCTCTCTGTCTCTTGGCACACTCCTTCTCTCTCATCCTATCACTCACTTCAGATATAAAACCAATGACACAGGTAAAAGGTGCTGACGAGTCGGCTCAGATCCATGATCTGACATCAAGTAGAAGGAAATTCCGTCAAAAAGTATTGTCAAACTTCAAGTTGACTTTATCTGCGCCCCCAGAAGAAGAACAATCCTCACCTAATTTATGGCAATAATTTCTTCACTGTTTGTCTGTCCCGTCACATTAAACGAAAATGACATATAACGCTTTCTCGCTGTAATTTGAAAACACAACCTAGGCGACTCCCTTACTAACTGAGCCAAACTTACATACCTACAAATTTGATCATTATAAATATAATGCAAAATTTGCAGTAAAGAATGAAAAGTAAAGAATCACTCCAGGTTAATCAGATGAGTGTTCAACCAATGCATCCTCCGATAGTCATCTACGAAGTTGAAACATGAAACCTCACCAAAAGATTGACTCTCAAATTCGGAATCATGCAACGTGCACAGGAGAGGATCATTCTCAACATCCCATGGAGAGCTCACAAGACCGCACAGCATGTTAAAGAAAAACAGTAGCCAGAGATTATCATAGAATCCATTAGAAAACTCAGATAACCGCTGGACATCACGACTCACAGCATGGATCCCCAGAAACCATATGCAAAAATGAGACAAATTCAGGAAATATTGTTCCTGCTGTACTCGCGATAAAGAGGTGTGGTGAATCCTGGGGAAGGTCTATGTCGGACGTAGGCTGATGAGGATGAAGAACTGCAATTAGGATATAATGAATTCTATTGGAAATTGATAAAAGTACAGGACGGATTAGTCACTAAATAGTGCCGTGTTGGGGGTAATCAATTAAAGCATTGGGGAAAGTGATGGTGATTAATGAATAAATCATTTCTACCACCTATTGTTGGACGATGATTATTTAAAAAGTCCGAATAAAAAAAAAGCGCGGTTGAACGCTGCTGGGCATGAACTAAGGGACCAATTTAGCATAAACTTGTACATTTAACCACCCAAATATAAACCCCTTAGATGGTGGAGGTTAAAAAATGTTTTTGTAGACTTAGTAAGGAGTAAATGTTCAAATTTTCAGCCCTTGGATACAACCTATATTTCAAATCATACCGACTGATAGAAACAAGTGGGGTATTGATTATATGTCACTGTGTTCAGGTTTTTGCGTCACAAATCTTCGAAGAATCATTTTGATTTCTGGGTAAATGTCAAGATTGGCAAGATTGAAGATTAAACACGCCTGACTGCTGCAGGGTCCAGCCCCGCTCCTACTTCCATTCTGACTGAAGATGATCACTACAACTTTTGTATTGTATATGCAGTAAATTTGAAAAAAGATTTAGAAACCTCCTCACTTTCTAAAAGAAGCTCTGTCTATCTGTCAGTCGGTCTGTCTCCGCATTATTTTTCAACTGTTTCAAGTCAGATTTATTTAGGATAGAAAGGTGTCTCTTGATAAGATGTTTTCCACCAAGTGAAAAACCTTGCACTTGGGGTGTCGTAATCTCGCAATAATGCCGTTTGAATTTTTGATATTTTAAATTAAATTTTCTCTGTCAGATTTACCTGAAACTTGATCTGGAGGCGTTCCTCGATGATATACTTCTTACCTAAAATCGTTTTCTTCTAGGGGTTATGTGATCAGGCAATAATGACATCTAAACTTTGTATTGGATTTTCGGTTCATGTTTCTGGTATAAATGTATTTATTTATTAGAATGAAAGAAACCTTTGCGCAGCTGTCGAATTCATGCAAGACTTGTCAGTTTAGCTCAATCAGTTAGGCTCCAGCCTACCAATCAGTAGTGCGTGATCGAACAGTAACGGAATGTTAATTCCATGAAAGTTTTCATTTATCAGAATAAAAAAAATCCATTGCGTACCTCTAACGTATATTTTTGAAGATACGTAAAACTTGTAAATTTGATTCCATCAGTCGGTCGTGATTTCGTTGGGGAATGCGAACTTTAACTCCTCTAACTTCGGTGAGGATTGTTCTTGCTGTTCTTGTTGTACTTGTACAAAGTCGACTTCAAATAGGATTCGAGTTTGACACCAATGGTTTTTGGAATCGACCTGCAGATTTCCAGGAAACTTACCATTATGCCACCGATGGCTAAACCAAACAAACTGGCTTAAAATTGCAGTCTAAGCGTCAGTCTTTGAGCGATGGTCAACAAGCTCGTCTGATAGCCCATAGG
Source organism: Thysanoteuthis rhombus (assembly GCA_963457665.1). Classification (NCBI taxonomy): domain Eukaryota; kingdom Metazoa; phylum Mollusca; class Cephalopoda; order Oegopsida; family Thysanoteuthidae; genus Thysanoteuthis; species Thysanoteuthis major. Next base: position 36,251,522 of record OY735221.1, read on the forward strand.
AAGTTTGATCTTTACCGGATGCATTATCACAGACTTCTCCCTTATCCTAAAGCCGAAGCAATTACCACTGATTTATATGAGAAAAATTGAGCGTTCCCAGACCCCAAAACAACCTACTCCATTTTGTATATAAGCAACAAAAATACGATGAAATGTAAACTTGTAAAGAATTGATAATAATTGATTTTTTTTTTCATTATTTTCAAAGATTTGGAAAAAATTACACGAAATAGGTTTTTGGCTGGTGACAAATTGGAAGCATGGTGGAGAGTGTAAAATCCAACCCAGTCGACGTTGGCCTAGAAGACTATGATAAAAAAAAGGGGGAAGAGATTGCTGTGTGGATAAATGATCTTGACTAATTGCTTTCTATATTTGCAACCGATAGACAAGAAAGCCTTGAGAAACTAAAGAAATAACAAAACTGGTCTGGTTAGTCACCCAGCAGAAACTGTCAAGTGACCAACGTCTTTTGGCAGCATGTCGTACTGAAGTGATCATTTAACAAGAGGGTGATCTATAAATTAGTTTCTTCTCTCATTTTTTGTTGAGCAATAATTATTAAGAAAAAAGTGGGAACTTTCAAAATACAAGCATGAATGCTGCTGGACACAAACTAAAGGACCAGTTTATCATGGAATTACATTTACAATTACATTTGAACGCCCTCCCCCTGTACTAAAAACAATTTAGTTGGGAAATTTAAGATAAAAACATTTTTTCTAGACATAAGAAGTGTTTTTTGAATTTTCACCCATCTCATTCTCTTTGTATGATGTGCACAAATTGGACATAAATGGATGGCCAGCCAGTCAGACCCACGTGAAAACTGGAGAAACCTATGTTGATAGTTCCAGCGACAGTTTTGGTTGAAGGTTACCAGAAATCAATGAACGTTTTAGGGAAACAATTCAAAGGCCATAAACGTTTGCCAGATCTCACAAGATAATCGATGGCGTGGGAAAAAAAAACAGGGAAACATCATTTGCTAAGTGTTGGGACTCAAACAAAAATTAGTTTTGCTGATCCTTCATTTACAAAGGTAATCTCCGATCGATCTGTTGTTCTGACCAATCAAAATATAAATCGATTTGTATGCGTGATACGTATTCATTGTCCGACTTGTGTGAGGTCAAGGGATGATTGCTGTACTTTTGAGTTCGAAATAGTTTATTGTACGTTGGTTAGTTCGGACTTCGCTGTTTTTTGTTTGTTTGTTTTGGATTTTTTTTCACCACGTTTCAATCTTATATATATATATATATATATATCTTGCGCCCCCAGCCAATGTTTTGCACTTACTACCACAGGTTCGGTTTTTCCCGACGGACAAACAAAATGTATGCTGAATGTTTAATATTTAAATTTCATTGGTCAATTTATTTATTTACGTACACCTTGATCATCAACTGATATTGGCATGCCATACCCTTTATGTCTAAGCTGAAACATAAAGTTCCAGCTCTCTAGGTCTGTTTTTAAGGGGTTTAGAGCAAAAGAACCGAAGTAGTGCAAAAATCATATGATTTAAGTGAACAATTATCTTTTCTTCCGCTGAGCTTTTTAACGATTTATCAATTCAGAGTTTTCGTTAGCTGTGCCCACCGCTGATCAGAACTGATATATTGCGATTTTCCGATTGACAGCTTGAGTATGGTACTTAAAAGATGCAAACTGCTTATCTAGAGCTGTGACGAATTGTTTAATAAGGCCTAATTTTATGTGTAGTGGTGGCATCAACACTTCCAGAGGGGATCAACAAGTGACTCTCACCTGACGTTGTTCATCCAAAATTAGTGTCAGTGTCACGCTTGTCAGTGGTTTATTTGCAAATCTCGTATAATCTCGTAATGTCGTTTTCATGGAAGTTATAATTCCCGTAGAAGCTGTCGTCTGATTTGGACATATTTGTTGCCTTAGTTCTACTATTTTTTTATCTTTTTTTTCACTTCACACACACTACGATGTGTTTTTGGAAAGGTAGGAAGAGGATATCAGTGGTGGTAGTAACCAACAAGGAAAAAATCAGCAATTTTTTAATAAACAGGTCTGTTTAGTCACTTAATGGAAACCGTCATGTGACCAGCGTCTTTTGCTAACACGCTGTGTTCGATATGATCAATTAAAAAATGGAAAGAGGGGTATCAATGCATAAGTTACTTTTTCGTCTTTTGTTGGACAGTGATGACTGAAAAAACAAGCGTAAAGGCTGCCGGTTACAAAATAAGGGACTTATTTAGCATAAACTTACATTGCAAATTGAACCCATCTCTAACAAAAGACTTCTGGAGGAGAAATTTTCAAAAAAAAAACTACTTTTATAAACATAATGATGAGTGAATGTTTAAATTTCCAGCCATTTAGCTCCATTGGTGCAGCCTGAAAGGGTTATGCATACACGTTCAGCCAGCCAGACCAACGTAAAAACTGAAGAAACCTCTGTTTGAAGTTTTGGTCGACGGTTCTTAATACAGATATGATCTGCTTTTTGAAAGTTACACTTTACGCCATTTCGTTTTTTACGGTTCGCATTAGTATAGGTCTTCCGAAATGACGTAAATGTAAGAAGCAAGTACTTATGACTTACACAGGGAAAAATTCGAAGCTCGTCGTTAACTTAGGCTTATGTGGAAGGGTTGAAATACGACAATTTAGCCTCACGCATCTTTTTCATCATACAGGTCGGTGTAGGCACCTGAAACATTCCACAGACTTTCCTTAAACTTATATCTTATTCTACTACACTTACAAAAGTATCAGTTGTAGTGGAACCTCGAAAAAGTGTTTTGTTTTTTGTTTTTTGCTTTTTGTTTTGTCTGAGAACATTTTAATTTGTTCCCCAGATAAATTAATGGTTATTGCTTCTTCGTTCTATACCATTTGGGCATACGAAAATGTTCATTTTCCTGTTTTGGTACATATGCCAAACTTGGTTGCCAATTTAGATGTGATTTTTCAATTTTTCGATTCTTGAAGTTACTCTCAAATTAGAAAATTAAAAAAAAAAACGTCCCAATTGGGCCACTCTAGACTTTAAAAAAATGAAACAAAGATTGAAATCGATATATTGTCAACACTAGACGCACTAATTCGAAAAACAAAACAAAAAAAAACATCTAAATTGGTAACCTTGATTCCAAGATGAGAGACACAAAGGACAAATATTCATAATTTGTGTAAACTTTATTTGGGCAATTAAACTTCATGTAAGTTTTTATTTTTTTCTCAACTTACAATGGAAAGCAAAATCTATATTTCCTGATTCGATTCTGTCACGTTCTTTAACAGAAATCAATGTACAATAAACAGTATCTAATGCCTAAATCTGCAAATGTTAAGAGATTAGCATATTCTCATCACGAGAGGATTTTTTTTTTGTGTCCGGTTCTTGTGAACAAGAAGTGTGACAGATCGTAAATTTTGATATTCCAAGCTGATCACAGGGTAAAGTAGAAAATTGCAAAATGCCAGGATTTCCCAAGGAAGTTGAAGGATCTATGGAACATGAAGGTCAAATAGCTCACTTGGAAAAAATCTCAAAAAGAATATGGTTCAAACATGCAAATGCATTATTATTATTATCATTATTATTATTATTGATAATAATAATAATAATAATAATAATAATAATAATAATAATAATAATAATAATAATAGTTTGGTGTTTTCATCCAAAACCTGTTACTTTTAAAGAGGTGTGCGTGATATTCACGAGGACAAAATCAACATGTCAGCAGTAAATGCCCATAACAGTTAAAAAGAACGTACAATAAATATAGTTTGTAGTCTTTTATATACCTTGTTAATCAAAAAAGTCAAACAAATCACCTTTGTCTTTATTTTTTTTTTCTTTTAATTGTTTTTTTTTCATTGACGCAGAAGAGAAGATTTCGCCTGATACTCACATTGTGAATTGAAAGTCCATTGGAAAGTTATTGTGGAATAAAAATAATTTCGAGTGTCTGTTGCTTTCCCCAAGCAGGAATTAAAAATTTCCGATTGAATTTACGATTATCAGAATTACTTAATTTGAATTTAGAAAAAATAAATATTAGAAGTATAGTTTCCACAAATACTTATCAAGGCTGACTGCGCTGGGTTAAATCTATATCTAGATTTTTTGATACCTGCCTTGGTTTCTGGAGTTCTGTACTTAAATTTCGGTAAAATTCAAGTTTTTCCCAACATTACAGTTTCTCAAGTTTTTTGTTACTTGTATCTGTAGAGGAACAAGCAGAAACTTTTCTTAACTCACTGTATTTCACATTATGCAAACTTTGCGCTAATTTTCATATTGTGTATCCACAAAAGTTTGTTAAATGTGCATGAAATTTACGTGATTCATGTTTTTCACAATATGATTTCCATCAAATTTATCTCCTCTTACGTTATGGAACAAGTAACCTTTCTGTAAGTCAAATAAAGAAACTGCGATTTTTTAACGATATGGTCTCAGTTTTTGAAGATCTCGATGAATAGTCGTAAAATCAAAAGTAAGTAACATTCATTTGTAACACTAACTAAATGCTAACTAGTAGCTGATAATAAGTAAAATAATCTATTTTAAAACTGTTTAGATTTGGCAAATGTCTTCTGGCTTTGTGTAGAATCTAAGTTTATTGGAGAGCAAGGTCTTTTCTTTTTGGAAAAGCTGCTGGCAGCCCTGGTAGTTGTATCTCGTAATCATCTATTTAGAAATCATCATATAGTAAGTTGAATGTTGTCTTCTTTTTATGTAAAAATGTGAAAGATCAAGGACAATGGTAATTATTAATATTCCTGAACAGCCTTAGAAAGAGGTTGGAAGGAATGAAAATCTGGGGAAGAACTGAAATTATCCAAACGATAGCATCTCTAAGATCTATTGGAATACTTAAGATGGTACTGAATATTCCCAGAAATGTAAAATATTTATACTAAGTTTGCTATCATAAACATTCCCAGAGGTTTTTTTTTATCCTTTGAAGAGGGAGAAGAAAAATGGCTGCCGGGAGGATGGGTTAATCACGTGATTCCGTTATGTGGTCAGTTTCACGTTCTTCTCTTCATTTGCGTCAATAAAACAAGATGGTGACAGAAATTGATAAATACTTAGTTCCCCAAGCGAGAAAAATTGGCTTTTGGGGAAGTTCGAGACTTGAAACGGGTTTCTTGTTCAAGATACTTTTTTTTTATATCACAGAATAAATTTTGTGGAGATTTTTGTTGAAAATGCAATTTACAATTCATTTTTTCCACTGAATCTGAGGTAATTGTTAATTTTTTGCATTCAACTGGGTTCCTTCTATTTCATATTTTTTACTTACTTATTTGTTAAATCTTTCAATCTCTCATTTATGTATTTGGTAATTTTTTTCAATATATTTTTTCTTTCAAATTCTTTAATTTGATTTATTTTATTTTATTTTTTATTTTAATCTATTTGTTGTATATAATTTTGTTTCATTTATTTCATTGCATATATATTTTTTAATCATCAATTAAGTTTCACACATTTTTCTTGTTTCAATTTCTATTCAATTTTACTTATTTCGTTTCATTAAGTGACAAACAATGTTATTGCATTTTTTTGTTGTTTTTTTTTCTTTTGTTTTTCTTTTTCATCTACTGACTCCATAGGGTGTTTATTTCCCTGGGAGGGGGGTAAGTTTTCCGAACTGTTGTAGATATACAGTTCCATCTCTTCTCTTGAACCTTAATACAAGCAAACGACGCGTTTAAAGCGGACTATATCCTACACAAATTCTCAGTTTGTCATTATCAATGCTTACTAGCAGGGCTGGATTAAGGCATTTGAAGGGGGGGGGCATGCATTATTAAAATTTATGTATCACTAATGATTGAAAGAATTATTTTCAACGATATAAATATTTTAGTTAAAATGACTGATTTATATGTTAGGGTGTTCGGAAAGTATTTACGTATTTTCGTGTTTGAGAAGTAATTACGAATTTATTGCTATGAATTATAAGCTAACCTACAAGGGTAAAATGGTACGAAACGACGTCTGGGTTTAATTCATCCTCACCCAGTGAGTCGTTTATTTGCATATTTTGCCTACTTCATAATACGGACCTGCTTACCAGCTGTCCTTAACGAGTTGCATCTTTGAGTAACTCATTTCCGATTGAAAACCTCGTGAACCACATTTGAGCAGTGCAGTCAATAATCTCACCTTCCTCAAATGCTATGCATAATCTAACGGTCGCTTCTGCTGCTTTTGTTCCAAGATTAAATCTTTACAATGGACACACTCTCACAATCAATTTTTGGCCGGCAATTTGATTTTAATCGTTTTTTATTAAGAGTATACAATTTAAAGGTAATAAATGATATGTGTAGGCTTCATGCCGCTGAAAATGCCTTCAGGCTATCGTGTTTTGAAGGGTCAATCTTTTAAAGTAGATAACAAAAAAAAAAACAAAATAAAACCTTGAAATCTACCCAAACATGTTTGGGTTACTCGACATTGAACAACTGCAGCAACAAAGGTGACAAACAATTCTATCATATATATATATATATATATATATATATATATATATATATATATATATATATATATATATATATATATATATATATATATTCCTAATTGCCTTAGCAATCAGCATTAGATTCCCAGCTTTTCACCTTGTTAAAGTGTTAAAAAAGAAACAACTATCCCAGACAGACCTAATCCTAAATTCAATTATAAAAAAAAGATCTTGGAAGATTAAACTGCACTTATCTTCCTATTGAGGAGGACCCGTCCGCTTTGATAATCAAGAGTTTTGGTTTTTACCGGGGCTCGAACACCGACCGCAGGCACAGATGAGATATACGCAACTATTTGAATCTGTGAAAGTGGGAATATTTGCAGCGTTGATATTTACTGATACTAAGGCAATGCTTATTCCAAAGGTGTATGCTTGGAAGGGGTCGGACGTTATTGTGTGTGAAGCAGCCTGCCATAAAAGTGTGTAAAATAATTTCTCTCCAAACATATTCATATCTAAATTCAGATTTATGATTTTGGATAAATGATCTGTACTTTCTTATTTATTCTTTTAGATATCTTGAGAGCCGCTGATCTAAACAACTTTAAACACAATGCTCTGTGTGCTGACAAAAATTTATCTTGCGAATGCTAACTTAGTACAATGGCCAGTCGTCGAGCAATATATACACACGAACGCACATACATATATACACACACGCCCAATTGCATGCACGCACGCACGCACTTCTTCAATTATGATTAAATGGATCAACTTCATCCATCACCGAGCTGTCTGTGTGGTATTGCTAAGAGCTTAAAGAAAAGATGAAAAAAAATAAAAGGGGACGGCTATTCTATTCCACTAATTCCTGGATGACTATATGAAAAAAGGAGAGAGAGACTGGGGAAGGACAACAAAATGTGCGAGATAGTCATGGATTAGCAATTAGTAAATTTTGCTTGATCTGGCACAAGGCTATATATGTAGAGCATCAAGTGCGAGTCGAACTCACTAAAGTGGCACTAGTGTGCTGATTTATCTTGCCAACACCACGGTTGGTCAGAGTGGTATCAATACTAATGAGGATAGTAGTAGTAGTAGTAGTAGTAGTAGTAGTAGAAGTCGTAGTAGTAGTAGTAGTAGTAGTAGTAACTGCTGCTGGGATGAAAACATTGGAAATTGGTGTATTGGGAGGAAGGTGATAAGGAAACTGAAATAGTTGTATATCATTGATTGGCGTTCAGAGGAGATAAAAAATAATATATCCTCTGTTTCTTGATACGGTATGGTAGAGTTTAGGTACTCATGTCTGAAGCTTTTAGCTTCGATGAGTCAGATATTTTGTATGATGAATCTTGTTTTCAAGAGCCTAATGGGATCAGTCTTCGTTTGAGTTGTATCGTTTAGCCAACTCGGTTGTGATATCACCAAGAAGCTTCGCAATGTTTATCCATGGGTCTCATTAATAGCTGGATCTTGAAACACTGAAAAAACTTAGTTTAATTCAACTTGTATTTGGGTTCCGACAGACATAAGCAACTTACTTCAGATATTGAGTATAGATAAATCCTCGTAATGGTTATAGTTGTTACATTTAATGTCGGAAAAGTGTATGCAAATAAAACAACTTTTATGGGACTGAGGCATTTCTCCTCTTTGAGATTTGGAAATTCCAAGGGACGGGATTCTAATTTCAAAACTGGCGGACGAACCAAGAGAATGGTGTCAACGCTAATGCTATGTCATTGATGAAGGTTTAGGCAGTTCTAAGAAGCGAGGAACTTAGCGAGAATAGACTTTTTTTAATTCTATAATCAATACATCGTATCATTCTACAGCAAGGGTCCCTAAAGTGGTCGATATCGACCTTTGGGATCGATAAAACTACCCGAGAGGTCGATTAATGCCAGAGGATCAAGAGAGAAAGAGAGAGAGAGAGGGAGAGTCGATAAACAGCCGGGGAAGTCTATTGAACTGTTGAGGTCGAAAGCTGACATTCTCATAAGAAATATAAGTATATATAATACAACTTGTTGATGCACATCTTTTGTCAAACTCCCACTCCTAACAACAATGACAGATTAAGACTTCCGGTTAATACTAAAAGGCGAAAGTTTGAAATGATGGATAGAAAAAGAAGGGAAAAGAGGGAGAGAGACAGATTCTATTTCCTTATCATCAATCAACGGAAGGAAGGATAGGAGAAAGTGAGAGATAAAGAAAGAGAAAATGAGCGAGAGAAAAATAGAGAAGTAAAGGGGGAAGAGGAAATGGAAAACTATGGACGCTAACTCTGACCATCCAGAGTAAAATCTTGAAATTTTATACACACACACACACACACACACACATACGCGCACGCATGCACACACACACGCGCGCGCGAGCGCGCACACAGCTATACCTTCCCCTCAATAAGTAGGAAAAACAATTCTTTTGTTTTTTAATCATGTAGTGACTGAAATAGTTGCGTTTTTCTATCTCTGTATGTGTCACGTGTGCAGGCTACACCAATGGAACCAGAGAGGAAATTGACCCTGAAGCAGTCAGTCTTGTTATTTATACATAATTGATTTCTTTTATCTTCTATTAATCACCACTACTCACAACTGAACAGTTGAATCATTGAGTGGAGAAAATGTTGTTGATTTTCAAATCTTTACCATTTAATGTGTATATATTGCAAAAAGTACTATATTGGGGACGCCTGTAACAATATAAAAATCGCGTCTTTGATATCACTAACCGAGTTATATCGAAGGATACCTGTACTAATTGTATTTTCATAATACCTATATGATGTCAGGTAAAAAAAAGCTGACTTCCCAAATAAAAACGTCTCATCAGATCATTTTGTCTTGCCCTTTGATTTTTTATGACATCAGAGAACTTTTTTATCCTCTGACTGATGTAATTTCACGTGGCCATAAAGTCAGGGTCCCGTTCTGCAATGTAATTACATATTAAATTGAATAACCCTTCTAAAACATGACGTAATCAGCTGACACAACCCGGTTTAGTTTTGTTCTCTAAGTTACAGCACGGTGAAGATGAAGGTTTTAAAAAAAAGATTATTTCTACCATGTGCCGAAAATCGATTTCGAACATATTGGATACAAACTGATCGACCTGCAGACCCTTATCTAGGGATGCATTTGTATGCATAAAAAAGCAAAAGAAAGAATGGTTTTTTTTTTTAGGAATTGAAGAAATGTTACAAATGTCTAAAACAAAAATCCAAGACATTTCTAACCAAAGAGTTCTTTACGAAAAGCAGCATTGTATCATCTTGTTATTATAAGACTGAGAGTTATTACCACAGAAAAAAAGAGTCATGCGTATCTTGTAGGCTTGGCCTAGTCCGAAACAAGGCTGACGATCATTCTTACGCGGGAGGGGCTGTCAGCCTTGAAAATCAGCATTCGAAATCATGATGATGTTACTGGGTTTCGAATACTTCCCACTAGAGCTGGTAAGAAATATTCAACTATTTCAGCTACTCAACAGGCCACTGAAAAGAGTCCTGAAGTTAGAAAATCCTTCTTACTCACACAAGAGGTATCAAAAGGTCTAATATAATTAACGTGTATTAATATTGAATATATTATTGTTATAATATTGATATATCAATATTTTTATTATATTAAACGTTATCCATGTGTATGAAATGCTGTATGTATCCATACTATACATACATATTTTTTTTAATACTCTGGTCCACGGTACTTTCATACGAGGCAAAGCGCGTAAATACTCTAATCAAAGGCAGAAATTTCGATCAATAGTTTAAGAATACCGTCATATTTGATGGTTACTATGCTAGTATAATGCAGTATATATCAATCTATATACATATTCAGCAATCTATTTAATATGCATAAATGTATCTAATGTGCCGTGGGAATATCAATAAACCAAGCGCAAGACATAGTAATTGGAATTTAATTTTGAAGATCGAGACAGTGCTGAAGAGATTTACCAGAAAATGACATCAGAGATTCAAGTTATAAGGATAGATTAGAAAAAGTTAAGCGTGGCTTCTTTGTTTGGGTAAAGGGGAACTTGACCGGAACTTTCAAGATATCAAATGATTTTGCAAATTATGGATTTCTAATATTTAATATGTCTGATAGGGTGGGGAATTTACAAGCTAAATCTATTAAAAAGACAAAATCACAAAAACAAATCATTTTTTCTCCCAAAGAATTTTGAAATAATGGAATAGTTAACCATCTTATGGAAATAAAAAAGTACAAGTACAAATAATTTCAAGAATAACTTGGATAAACTTGGATCCAATGGATAGAAAATAAATTGATGGGAGAATTTCGGGAGTTATCAGCCGAAATCGAAGAATTTAGGAAAAATAAATACATAAAATGTGCCCGGTAAATGTTTCTCTGTACTGGTAAGATTGCAAAAAAATTACCAAGTTTCATACATTTTTATGAATACGAAAGCATGTGTATTTCAATGTTGAATAAGCATTTATAATATGAATTGTTTGAGGAGATGCCCTACAGGCATTTTATTTAATAAATGAATAGACCAAGAAAAGAAAATAAATCATAAGGCTACAAGATCGGGTAGAAGTTGCATCTGCATGAAACTGGCACTACCGCACAGTGACAGAGAATCAACGAAACCTGGTGATATCATGAGGTACTGCTGGGGCTCGCTCGATCAGTGGTAATGATGCTTCGGCCCCAAAACATGCCTGAGCCCAGAGTCATTATCTGACGAAAGTTTTGCCGGTAGCGCTGCTGCAGCAGTATTTTTGTAAATTTATTGGTTATATAATGTCAAATAAGTCATATGATATACATCATATGTATAAGATCATTGTGCAATATCGTAGCATGTACGGGTATTCGATCTCTCATCCGAAATTCTGAAATGACAAAAGCCCGAAAACCGAACGTTTCTTGGGTATCGTCTGCCAATCAAAGCTCGAATTTGATGTCAAACATATTCTGACACGACCCACGTCTTTGCCAGATCTTTGTAAAGAACAGCAGAAATTCTTTTTCGAGATGATCTTCATTCGACTTGTGCCACGCCATTGTATCTCAGTCTTCGGGTTGTACCTCAACTGCTGAAAACTGTGAGCATATTTTAAAAGTTGCATATTCTGCTCCCTGTCAGGTCTGAAAGGTTTCAGATGAGAGATTGTGGGCAATTGATACTTTTCTCGTCTTAAAATGGCCACCGTTCCATGGGGATTGGTATTTTAGCGTTAGTATTTTTAGAGTTAGAGTTGGTATTTTAGGATTGGGCTTAGTATTTTTATGGTTAGGGCTAGTATTTTAAGGATTAGTGTTAGGGTTAGTTTGTCATCAGCGTCTGTTATTCAATAGCTGGAACAGCGGTCATTTCAAAACGGGAAAGGTAACAATCGCCAGATAGATTACTTGTAATATATAATTTTATGTTACCTGCAAGAAATCAAGACATTTAGAAACACGAATTAACACCTCAAAATGCAAGATTTTGGCAAAGGTGGAGAGAAAATCAAATAAAATATTAAACAAAATTTAAGGAAAACATTTTTTTTTTTTTTTTGAATTAGAAAAAAACAAATTGAATAAAAAATCTTTCAAAATTGTAGGGAAAAGTTGGAGTAGGAAAAAAGAATCAAGTTGTATCCATTTCGTCTATGAGAAAGTGTTCTATTTCGTTGTGAGTCGAGTAGTTCGCGGTGATGTAAACTGCGTCATTTGACCGCCCGGGGAGCCGCTTGGACTTCTTCCATCCTGAGCGTCGACGACACCATCATAAGTCTTTATCACTGATGGTCTCGCATCGCGTTGTAAAAAAATGCCATAAGAAGATGGCCACGATCAGAACACCAATGAGCAAAGTGAACGAACTGACGCTGTAAATGAACGTCACGGTAAACGTATCGGCCTTGAAGAACATCGTTCTGGCAATGGGGTGTGGCTTCAACCTCGATTCAAACCTAACAATCAGGTTCCTTGGCGGACGGGAAGAATTCACACGATATGTTGTTCTTCGGTCTTCAAACACTCAGCGTTCAGCGAATCAAAAATCCCTGTTGGAGTAAAATAAAAGAAGATGAACTTTTCATCACAGAATTTGTTTTTTTTTATTCCTATCGTAGCGTGATGGTTAACAAGTTCGTCTCTCAAGCCATTTTGTTGGGGTAGTGAATTTAGTTTTCACTTGTATCAGAATAAGCTTATCTTGGAAAATGAATATTGATGGTGTTTTTTTGTTTTTTTTTACTGATTTGCGAACTGAAATATCAAAGGGAGGTAACAAATAACGTTGGCTTGGGTTGGTGCTACTACTAGCACATCAAGGAATAAATTAAAACAGAAAACTTTATCATTTAAAATTGTGTTATAATTTGATTATAAAGGATATAATTCAGTTTTAGGATCAGGATTAGAATTAAGGTCAGAGTAAGGATTAGTTTTGAGTTGGTGTAGCAAGTAACGACAAAACAATTAAACATTTTTTTTTCAATATAGAATTAAGCAGAATATACACTAGCAATTAATGATTGAAAAAATAATTGAAAAACCATAAGACAAATCATAACCCCTTGAACAAATCCTAAAATTAAATTGTATGTTTTATGATTCAATTCAATAAAATACAGTTTTAAATGGTCAGGTTCTCTGCTTTCATTCTATTTCTAACACGTTAGTAGAAGCAACAATAGCCTCATAAGTCGGCATTATTTAAACCCATCTTTGATATTCTAGTTTACCTACCAGTAACCAACCTTAACCAACAAATTCGTCAGGGGACTGAAAATTCAACCAAGCTCCGTTTGTGCTATACGCATGGTACATACATACGTAGCCAGACAGACCAACTTAAAAACTAATGATACCTATGTGACATTTTTGGTTGACAGTTTTGTTTTACGGTTTCTAATAGTACTGGATTAATCTCTTCAGAATTCGAAACATATCTCGAGACACTGCAATCCCTTCATCAGGCTAGGCAAAGACTGAACCCTTCCAGCTCGAAAATGGGGTAAAGCAAGATGATACAAGCTCACCCAAACTCTCTACAGCTTGCTTCCAGTTGATCCTCTGAAACCTATATTGGGAAAATTAAGGGGTCAGAATAGATGGCGAATACTTAAGTAACCTCAGATTTGCTGACATCGAACTTTTTGCTGATAACCTCCATAATCTCTAAATAATGCAAAATAATGCTGCATTCAATGCTAGACTTCTGAATGAAGAAAGCGAGTTGGTCGTTACATGAACTTCAGTTAGACAAACGTCTTGTGCAATAAACATGATGAGGACAAAGACACAATAATCAAAATTGAAAATCCAGTGAAGAAGGAAATAGACAACTACATCATCCTAAGGACAATCAACCTTAAGGAGATCTGCAAAAGAAGGAGAAATCAAACAAGGGTTCACCCTAGGCTGGCAAGCTTTCGATAGAACAAGCTCGGCTTTCAAAACAAGAAAATCCAATCGATCCTAAAAAAAGGTGTACAACCATTGCATCCTCCTGATAGTCACCTATTGAATTGAAACATAGAACATAACTAAGATACTGACCCTCAAAATGAGAACCATGCTACGTGCACACGAGAGAAACGTCCTTAAGAATACGTGGAGAGATCATAGGACAGCACAGTATATTAAAGAGAAAAGAACAGACGTTATATCATAGAAACCGTTAGAAAATTTACAAGGCAATGGCCAGGTCATGTTGCAAGAACATTATGAATCAGGACCCCTTTTTTCTCCATTTTAAACATGTCCTGTTTTAATGTTTCCGATTTCAAAATTCTAACATCGATAAGGTATTTAGTAACGTGGATCCCCGGGATCATATGAGAAACTGGCAGATAGAAAATAAGATGATGTGACGAACTAGACAAGCTCAGAAAGTATTGGCATCACGACGCCCATGAAAGCGAGATCAGACGAGTCTTGTGGAAGTTCTATAACCAACGACAGGCGCTAAAAGCTTATGATTATCGCATTGGTGATCTCTTCTATTGATTCGAATACGAGAAAATTTGAAGGTGTTAACCAGCGAATAGGAATTCGGAGGTAGATCCTCCAAATGTAAATATTCAAAATTATCGTCAGTTTAATTAATTGAATGTGCCTATATTGCCATTCTGTAGTATTGCAAGGAATGACACTCTTCATCTTGACCAAATTGACACAGGGATGAGAGTTCAAATCTCACCAGACGACATCTTCATTTCCATTCCATGCCGTTAATCAGAATGCCGTTGTATGTTAGATTACGTAAATATTCCAATTTAAAAAAAAAAACTATTTTGAAGAAGAGTATATTAGAAACCGTCAACCAGAACTGTCAGTAAAACTGTCCACATAAGTTTCTGCAGTTTGTGAGCTGGTCTGGCTAGTTGTAAATTTCAACATTATACTCCCTATTATGTCTAGATAAAAAACTTTTTTTTTGTTTTTTGTTTGTTTTTTGTTGTTGTTTTTTGCTCCCACATAAGTTTTTTGCAGAAGGTTCAATTTGCGATATAAGTTTATGCTAAACCGTTCACTATTTTGTGTCCAACAGCGTTCACACTTGTATTTTGGAAATTAAAACTTTTTAGTGATCACAGCCCTACCAAATTCAAAAGAAATAACTTTTCCCAATTTTCAAAGAAGGGTGTATAACCAATGCATCCTCCCAATAGTTACATATGGAGCTGAAACATGGGACCCATCCAAGAGCCAGATCTGCAAATTGAGAACCATGCAACGTGCACTTGGAAGAATTATGCTGGGCCTCACATGGAGAGACCACAAGACAGCACAGTACATCCGGGAAAAGACAAGAGTCAGGGACATCATAGAATTCATCAAAAAGCTCAAATGGCTGTGTCAAAATTTGGACATCTTTCATTGTGGCAAAGTTTATACAGATGGATGTGAGTTTGCCAAAACGACACTGAAATTAATCGTTTAGGTTTCAAAGTTTTGGGATGTTGCAAAATAAATGTCGTTTTCTAAATTATAAGATGAAAGGCTATGTAAACCATAAAAACGGTAGGTATTTAATCAAAATATGCCTAATCTGAAATAATAATCCTTTTCCAGCGATCATCTAATGATAATATACAATCTTTATTAAAAAAAATCTTTGGGTTTATAAAAAGCACGAATTATGGCTTCGCTATTACTGAAAATCTATTTACGGATATGTAGTTGAAAATACTTGAAAAGATGATGATAAAGGAAAATGTCAAGTGAATTAAATGGATTCTCTGAGCTTAGATACAGCCAGCTGAAAGTTGTGGGATCGGACACTACTTGAAACACTTCAGTCATTCAGTTCACGTGAGACACATCTTTCCAGTTTTTAAGCTGTACTTATTGCTTTGAAATTATGGTCGCTGTTGGAGTCCCAAAGTCTCCAGTGTTTAAACTGTCGTTTGTGCATCGTTGGCCATTTTCAGTAATTTCCATCGTCAGGAACAGGTTTGGGCAGCCGTCAATGTTTCTTAATAGTATATATTTCCAAACCTATACCTATTGAATTGTTCACATTATACTGTCCATTACAGATGCTTTGTTAACATTATCATCATCTTGAACGTAATGCTGTCATAAAATTTGAAATCCAGCATTAACGAATCATATCTCTATTTTCCATTGAATCTACGGAAAGTACAATTATATAAGTAAATATTTTACCTTTATTGTTATTCTCTATGATGTTGAAGAAACAACATATCATTTGTAAGAGCATGAAATTAATAAAAAAAATCCCCTCACATGTTTATTCTTAGGATAATTGTTTTCCACACTGTCATCAGTGTGCAGCTTGGAAAACGAAATTCCTGTTCCCTTTTGTAACGCATGCGCAAATCAAATGGCTTGTACACCACCATTGTTGTAATCCTGTTTTCATAGGAGTGTTCATTTATTTTCTTCATTATATCCTAAGCTGCACCTTTTTTTTTCTGTTTCATTGGGCAAACATGTAGAAACATGAATGTAGCCAGCCGTGTGGCTGACATACTTATGTGTTTCCCACCGGTTCAAAAGGTTGGTGTTCGAGACCGGGTCAAAAGAGACTGATAGGTTCTGATAGGTGCTTGGAAACTTGACATAATATTTCTAGGTCGTTTACCCTTATTTGGTAATGTGCCATACTAAACTCAGCTGAATAAATATCAAATCCAAACATGAATGAGTATCAATGATGTACAATTAAATTGGAGGGGTAGATTTCATGGACGAGTTTCTTAACGCTCTGTTAATGTGTACAGGGTATACCATTATATAACCATACGTACAGGGTACACCAGAAGGATTTCCTCGGCAGTTTTTTCCTATTTATTCAAATTGAACTGATGCTTGTATATAATACAAAGCACAGATATTCCCCTGTCTGTACTGAGTCTATACAAGAAGTTATTTTCGATATGATCATCTTTTTGCCTTGATAGTGTTATTCATATGAGAGGTATCTGACTTACAGAATCCACTGGAATGCTCTTTGTACCACGCCCTGGTGATATTTGATGTTAGGGTACATCCACTATCTTGATCGTAGACGTAATAGCTATCCAAAGGCTTCAGTTTACTTGAGGTAACATTCTTTCTTCAAGCACAAAGATAGTCTTGGCTATTCACCTTCACACACTTTTCAATGGACAACAAAGGAAACGTTGATCTATTCTATGTAAAGCTTCTGACAACGGAAAGGGTCTCTGCCGCCTTCGGCAGGGTTTGCAAGATTAGATGTATAAACCCTACCATTTTAAGAATTCGTTACAGCCAGCACAGCGAAAGACTGCCAGCGACACTATGAATTTCCTCCAATATTTTCTTCCCTCTATCGAGTCACTTTGGCTTTGAGGCTGCTGAAATCAAGTGACGACGTTGCATTTTATATGTTTCCAGCCTGAAATCCTCATTTCCGTCAATCTTAGCTCTTTTGTAGTTTTCGTCATGTTCTTGTGAGGATTTTTTATAACTTGCTTCTCCACTGCTTCGAGGGGCCTTTTGGTGTGCTTCGAGCGATTTCTGTCGAGGATTGGCTTGCTTAAGGTTATGCAAGTCTCATTACAAAGTTTCACGTCGTTATGAACGGTCTTTTGGCAAAAAACCTCAGCTCTTTCATCCCTCGATGGTCGTTCAGTCAAGTCTTTCTCGAAGCAACGATGCCATGTTCGATACCTGCTTAGAATAGACTAATAAAACTGTAAGCATAGAAAGAACAGACGTTTGTAATACCCTGTGCAAAATATGAAACTCCTAGATAGGGGCTTCGGAACCACTGTGACAGTGGGTTGGAGCTACCCCCTGCTTTCTTGATACAGGGTCAGCCGGGGCAGCCGTGGTCTATGAAAAAAGGAAAGTGTGAGACCTATTGAATCTAATCCGATAAAAATCTACGAGAGACGAAAATCCGTCTAATTTTTTTAAGAATGATCAGTAATTTTAATGAAAATGAATGTTTTATTCTCATTATTTATATGTTCTGGGATCTTAGTTATTTTATTTGATAAGAGGGCTTTAAATCGGAATATAAACCATTCTAGCAAGAAAGTTAGCTTGAAGTGAAAACTTTAATCATTTTAACCATCACTATACATATGCTCTAGCCCTGTCCCAAATTGCTCCCAGTGGCCCTGCTCTCAGGTCAGAACTTGAGTTTATGAAATATGATTAAATGATGGGTAACTCTTGATGCCGGAGATCTGTACGGAGATGACGAGAAAGAAGTGAGAAATATATTTACATAGATAGATAGATAAACAGATCCACGTTCAAACGGGAAATGTTTTTATTGAGAAACAAATCAATACTGAAGTAAAAGAGACATGCATTTCTTATTGACAAAGCATAAGAAATTCTAATTGTGAGCAGCAGATTTCACAATGATTTAATCGTCACACTAAGCAATATTCCGATGAGTAATAGAATCGTCTCATCAATTCTCTTATTTAATGATCTCCGTTCTGTCTCTCTACACAATGGAATGTCCCTCTAGGGCCCATGCCTGGGGAAAGCATGTGGTGATACTGGAAAGCTCAGTCGTCAGGATCCCCCGCTCGACCTCGCTGATACAATCCAGAGAAAAGAAGAGAAGGATATGTCTGGCATCAGTTTGACTGAAGGAGCTGCCGGAAAGATGTCAGATTAGACGTTGAACTACCAAAGAGGCCCCACTTCTTGGTTTCGAGCCCAAGTTGTCCCATTCTTAGTCTGGTTGTCTTCCCAAGGCTAGCGAGCCTTATTCGCTCCATATGATTATTCGCAAACGTTGTTTGAATAGTTTTCAAGTATATTTCATGTTTTTTTCTCCCTAAAGCTACTAACGCATATTTGGTGATGAAATAAGAACACCTTCAAATGTTATGGAATAGGTCTGGTTAGTCTCTCAATAGAAAGCATGCAGCGTTGGGAGTGATAAATTAAAAATCAGAAAAGGGTTAGATCAATAGATAAGTTACTTTTCTCACTTTTGTTGGGCAGTGATCACTAAGAATGTCATAATTTTTAAGAACAAGCCTGGATGTTGCCGTACACAAACTAAGGGGCGAATTTAGTATGAACGCACATTGCAAATTGAACCCACCACTAAAAACCTATTGGGTGCATTTTGAATAAAAAAATGTTTTTTCCGGACATTATAAGGAGCAAATGTTGAAAATTCAGCCCTTTAGCTCTATTGCTACAGCCGATATGCGTGCTACATAGAAAGCCGGTTATCTAGCCAAATCATCAAAAAATAAGTGAAGGAATCTATTTGACAATTCTGGTGACACTTATGGTTGACTTTTTCTTATAAAACTAAAAGTGATTTGTCAATAATATAATCTAGATTATTAGCAATGACAAAAGCTTGCTATGTAACTGATTCTTTTAATCTGCGTTGAAATAATCCGAGATCCTGAGCGAAAAAAATCTATTTCAAAATTTAAACCGAAGCTCTATTCCGTAAGGTCTTCATGAGCATTCAGTAGAATATGGCAGGTTTCTAATAGATCTTAAGTAAGTATCTTTCAAATAAATTTTCACTTGGCCCCTATCCTTGAGCTAAGATCTTTACCATAATGACGATATTTGACAAGCAAGCACGGTAATCACAACCACAAAAGTAACTGGCTTGGTTTGAGACCTGTTATAATAGATAAGGTTAAATTGACACGCGGTATGAAACAGGAAAGCTTGAAAGAGTATGTAAGCTCAACTGAAGTCATCTGGCATCCTGAGGTAAAATGTGTGCTTAAGGTCAACCATAGGTCACATTTAGTCAAAATGGTTTGAGTTCTCTTTGTACGGAATACTATGATTAGTGCTTCAGGACATCAGTTTATATTTTTGTTATTTAAACATAGTTTTAAAATGAAATAAGTAAATTTTGAGAAAGAATTAACGAGACCATATATATATATATATATATATATATATATATATATATATATATATATATCATCTACAAACTACGGAATATTCACGCCCTTTGGTTCAACCACAGGACAGCATAACTGTCGGAACATTCGTAAAGGCTGCAGTAATGGAGCTAAAGGACTGAAAATTTAAACATTTACTCCTTATTATATCTATATTTTCTTTTTACGAGGGGGTCAATTTGTAATGTGATTTTATCTTAAATCGGTCCCTTAGTTTGTATCCAGTGGCGTTTACGCTTTTTGTAATGGAGACTTTTTATTGATCACGGCCAAACAAAAAGTGATTAGTGTAATTCATCCATTGATTACCCCTTTTTTAATGTTGAATTGATCACCCTAACACGGCATGCTACCAAAAGACGTTGATTTCTATTGAGAGAGTAAGCAAACCTGTCATCATTTTTTCATCCAGAATCCTATATTCCTTCATATATATATAGCATGAAACTCAGAGTCACCGCGAAGCACCGAATTTTCTATGTACACCCATTTAAATATGCTCTTTCTCCGATATGGAGCACTATTCATTCATAGATAACTCAATACTCAAAACCAATACCAATTTATATAAATATGTATGTCTGTGTGTCCGTGTGCATGTAGGTAGGTATGTCTGGATCACTATAGATATATGCTTGTGTCTCTATGTGTAAAGGCGCACTCGAGCAGCACGTAACTACAGGTATGCCGTTAATACTATATGTGCGCATGCGTGTTTGACTTTGTCCGAATTTTTATGCGTTAAAATGTGCACTTGACTCGTGCTCACTTTTACCCCCTTTCTCTCTTTCTGTGTGTGTCTCTGTCCGTGTGTGCGTCTCAATTCGTGTACAAGTGTGTCTGAATATGTGTATTAATTCCTATGTATCCCAAGTGCGTCAATGACCTCTGTGTATATCTAACTTAGATTGTGTATGTTTGTGTCAGTGTGTGTTTGCATCTGACAGTATTTACGTGTGTGCCTGCGATCCTGTCTCTCTAAATCAGTATATATATATATATATATATATATATATATATATGTGTGTGTGTGTGTGTGTGTGTGTGCGTGTGTGTGTGTGTGTATGTACGTGTGTGTCTACGATTACGTATGATGGTATCAGACGTATGCATATGTCTATGACTGCGTGTGTTTGTCTATGACTCAGTATGTGCGTTTATGTGTTCATGACCATGTGTGTGTCTAACTCAGTATGCACGCTTGTATGTTTATTGCTCTGTGTATGTCTATGACGCAGTTTGTACGTGTGTGTGTATGTCTGTGTCTATGACACGGTCTCTGTGTGTGACGCAGTAACGAAGGCTCACTAAAAGTTGATTCCCCGTCGGTTGACGAGTTCCGTCGCAGCAGTCGGTAACGCTCGACAGTTTTACTGCAGAACAACACCATCGACGATATTAAGGTCTGCAACAGCAGCAGTGACATCAACAACATTAATAGCAGCAGCAGCAGCAGCTACAACAGCAGGGTGGGTTGTGCCTCTTTGAAATATTTGCAGCGAAAGGCGGGGGTGGAAGAAAGATATGACGGGGGCGGGCTGTGATGTCTGTTGATCGAAACGAGGTAAAGAGATGAGAGAGAAACCAACGCCTGTGAAGACGTACGGACAGAGAGACGGACCTAGAGTCAATAAGAGAGACAAACTGATAGAACGACAGACAGACAAAAGGAGAACAGGCGGACAAAAAGAGGACTGACAGACTGACAGACCGATAGTCAGACTGAAAAACAAACAGGGGGTCAGGCAGATACAGATAGGCAGACGGACCTTCAGGCAGACGGACTGGCAGTTGGACAAACAGACAGACAGAATGGTGGACAGACAAGCAATGAAAAGGGTGGCCCATAGAAAAATCAATCAGAATTTTACAGGTAGTACGGGTTGAGGCAGGTACATATTTCCATCAGATTGGCGCAACACAATCTTGCATTTTCCAATTGGCCTTGTATCAAATCATGCTCGATCAAATAATCATTTAAACTGATATACCAGCAACCATCTTGGACCTTTCCTGGCATTTATGTCATGATTTCTAACAAGTAATCTCTAGCTATTGAGAGAGGCGGATTCACGCCTTTCCCGGGGACATTAGAGCAAAATGAACACAAACTTCTCCAGTCAGAATTTGAACTCAGTTCGATGATTTCATTTTACCCGTGCTTTTAACCACCAAGTATATTTACAGAGCTTAACCCATTTACGCCCATAGGCCTATATTTAGTCCCCAGAAACTGCGATAGAAAAATACTCATGATAAAAAGAGAATCAAATTACATATGAACTTTCTCAAGATAAGAAACATGCTTTCTGTTAATTCTTTTGCAAATGAATTTGCATTTCCATGCTAATATATTTTCATTTAACCCACATTTCTGACTATACCAAAATCTGACTTTAGGGATAAATGGATTAATAGATATTTATGTAAGCTTGGTGGCTGAGACATCTAGATATTTTCCACTGGCACCAATGGTTGATGTTAGATCCCAAGTGGAAGCCTAGATTTTGAATGCTGATTTTAAAAGCAAGAAAAACTTCCCCCCTGAAAAAACATTAGCACAGCACAATCTTATTTGCTGTTCCTTTTTTTTTCTCTCTATTCAACGCTTTGCAGAACTAAACTAATCGAAGTAAATGTCAACAGGATTTTCAACACTGAGCAAATGAGAGCAGACATTAGGAAGTACCCTTACTTCCTTCTTTAGTACTCCGTTAGATGAAGATGTCTGGTGCCAAAGTTTATACTTATTTCTCCACAGAAATACTCTAAGATGTGCACAGAAAAATATTGATGATTATCTTTTTTTTACCCAGAAACGTTGATTCTATATCTCGTTAAGTGTAACCCCGATTCAGTCAGCAAGACCTCTTGAAAGATTTTCACGTTTCTGTCTTCTTTGAAACTATCAACCAAAACTATTACCAAAACTGTCAATGTAGGTTTCTTTCAGTTTTCAGGATGGTCTGGCTGACTTCGTATGCATATATCACACGTACAGGTTGCACCAATGGAGCTAGAGGGCTGAAAATCCAAACATTTAATACTTATCATTTCTATTTTTTAAAAATGTTCTCTTGTTTTCTCAAATTTTTTCCCTGTAAACTTTTTTTTAGAGGGGGGGTCAGTTTTTGAAGTGAGTTTATGCTAAATTGATCCCTTGGTTTGTGTCTGCTTGTTTTTTTGCTTTTTTTTTATTCAGACTTTTATTAGTGATCACTGCGCAACAAAAGGTGAGAGAGGTCAGTCATTGATTGATCACCCCTTTTTGTAATGTTTTAATTGATCACCCCCAACAAGGCATGGTGCTAAAAGACTTTGGTTGCGTGACAGTTTTTATTGAGTGACTAAACAGACATGTATCTATGCTGTTCATGAACAATTGTGGTATATTGTTGATATTGTAACGAAAGTTCTGCCCTATGTTTTAATTTTGTACGAAACCCTCTTAACCAGTAATACACTACGCTTCGCTTTCGACAATCTTATTCAATCTATCAACAAATTCCTCAATACCAGATTTGTTAAATTTTTCTGATTCAAACTGTAATGAAAGGCAAACTGTGTTGTTTGCTTTTTTTGTCGTTTTTTTTTTTTGTTGTTGTTTTTTTAGCATCTTCTCTTGAAGTGAAAGTTTGCCCATCAATATGGATTAGCAAACTCCGTCATAAGTGATAATCAGTTTGCCCCAGGCCAGGACAGTATGGTAGATTAATCATTCCCCTTCCCCCAAGCCTAATTCTTCTTTGAGATGTTTGGTCACTCGTACGCTACGAGGACGTGCTTACATTGATTGAGAATTGACCCTTTTTTTCCTCCTTAATGATAAGCGTTTTCTGTCTAAAGCTGTTTCAAACGCCGAAGTTGTTGTCAGTTGAATTCACCCACGACTGTTGAGTTATCGTTTAGAAGTTCGTAATGGATGATTCCTTGTGTACTGCACCAAACATTTGACAAGATCTCCCTCGACAGAAAGACAAGTCTATCATCGCGACTGAACCACAGAAGACGTTCAACGTTGAGAAAAAGGATCTATTTCTCATCCCAAGAATATCTTTCCAAAAATAGGCGCCCAAAGGCGTCAATGATGGGGTGATTAACAACGATCAGCTCGTTGCAGCTGGGGTCAAGTGGGACTCGTTTTCCTTCCTTTGACACTCTTTCTAGTTCATTAGTTTTACGATAAGTAGTCATATAGCTAACAATGAATTTTGCTGATCATCCAAATTTGGAATATAATTTATGTCCAGACTGACATGGATGCGATGTCCGAACATTGTTCTGTGTCCATCAGGTTCAGGAGGATCGGGGTTCGCAATCTGCTCTTGAGTCCCTGCATTGGCTGAAGAGAATTTTTTGAAGTCCCTACCCCATCAATTCGCGTGTGATATTCCCAACGTTGAACCGACTTAGAGTCACATCCTGTTCTTGTGAGGATTCGATTAAATAGGAGCTAACAGTGACATTATCCCTGACTGTAACAACATCAGAGGGGTGAAATTACAGCCATCTTGTTCAAGTACAAAAAAAAAACGGACAGAACTCATTTAATAATAATCAGTTATGAATATTCTGGATATTCACCAAGGTTAGCTTTGGAAGAGGAAGATAGCTCTGTGCAAATCTTTGTGAAGACCGTACTTGCTTTAAGAA
>OY735221.1:36283558-36303558 GCA_963457665.1 Thysanoteuthis rhombus
GGAAGTGGCAGGAGCAGAGGAAAAGAGACGGGAGGAGGATGTGGTAAAGGAGGAGACTGACTTCATTGCACATGAATATTTACGATCAAAACACTGGCTTTGCCGAATCAAACAGAACTCCAAGAGAGCTAATAAAGGCGCCCAAAAGCACCACAAAACGAGTGCATATATATATATATATATATATATATATATATATATATATATATATATATATATATATATATATATATATATATATAATTAAAAACAACAGACTAGGAATATGATTTTTCAATCTTTTAGTAATCTTTTCTTGTTTTTGTACAAGTAAACAGATCTTTGGTTTCAATTCAATTTGCATAAACACAAGAAAAGATTACTAAGAGATCAAAAAAGATCTCTTGTCTGTCATTCCCAACGAAAGTAGTATTAGAGAAAAATATACTGCTAACGGGTGCATACATATATACATACATACATATATATATATATATATATATATATATATATATATATATATATATATATATATATATATATATTAGAGTAAACGAGGAATGCATCATCATCTGAATACCTTCCTCTCTCTCCCTCCTCTTCTCTTCTGCAATCTCCTTACTCTCCTTTTCAGTTCTCCTGCAATTGCCAAAAACGGCTAATAATTGCAGGATTGGCTCAAGGGGCCCCAGCGAAATACGCCTGAGATTCTGACCAAAAAATGTCATCAATTTTGCTCGTTACCACATAGTAATAGGGAACGAAACTCGAAACTTTGAAAACTCATATATATATAACCTCAAGTAGATATATCTACTGACATTACCTCAGTCCAGCTCACAAAATCAAATGGGATCAATCTTTTGATTGCTTTGAAAATAAGCATTTCAAGTTCTAGCTCTTTATCTGGGCTCGAAAGCCTATGTTTTGCAAGTTTATGAAATGGGTAAATGTCTCTGGTATGAGGAAAGATCCATACACACATGCAGGCACTTATGTATATATATATATCTTTGTTGTGTGGACATAAATGGTGGTTGTAATTTGGCAATGTGGAAGTGAAAGACTTGAGAACAGGTGTGTTACATCTCAAATATTTTATGGTCATAAAGATAGGCTTGATGAATTTCGCAGAAATCTCGTTAGCGTCTTCACGAAGCACTTTATGATGCAGAAAAACACGAACAAAAATGCAGTTCTTTATATTTATGTGTGCACGTATGTTTGTGTGTGTGTGCCATTGTATAGATAGATAGATAGATAGATAGATAGATAGATTGATAGATAGATAGATAGATAGATTGAAGGTGAGCGAAAATGGAATATAATACATTTAATATAGATAATATATTCAATATATCATATATACAGTCGGCCCTCCAATTTCGTGGATTATGATTTCGTGGATTTGATTATTCGTGAATTTGTCTTTAATGATTAAATGTGATTTTTTTTTCGAATTTTGCAGCCTGCTGCGAAAAACCGCTGACAGTGCTCATAGGCTAGAAAAAGAAAGAGATAATAACGTCAGTAAATGACAAAAACTTATAACATATGTATTACTACTCCATTTTATTGTTCAAAGATTAATTCCAAAAATGAATTTGGGAGTATGTGTTATTATGTAAAAAGAAATGCAGACGACGCACTCTGTAACATAATATAAACAAAACCAAAACATGTTGTAAATCACCCTAAGGTTTGTGCGTACAATACTCTGTCATGATATATTACTTCGAATTTATTAATCCATTTATAAAAGATACTTTTGAAAGTTCTATTATGGTAAAGAACTGTACCTAGATGTATTCTTTGGGTGCTAAATATACAGTGAGGTAAGTATTGCAGTCTGGAGAGATCAGTACAGTAATAGGAGTTAGGGTTTGAGGATCAAGAGATATTATTTTTATATCTCAATTTTACGAAGGGTCCACTCCCCTCTCATCTCAGGGAAACTGGAGGACCGATTGTATGTACCATTTGTAACTAGTTCTACTAACATTTCTGGGCCTACAAATTAAACGTACTATTCCTCATCTTTACTCGTTCGCCCCCCCCCCTTTTTCCCAGGCTTGTCGGTGAATCTAATATCGATCATTCCGATCGATACTTGCTTTGCAATCTTGTGTATGTTGTCGGTGGCAGACATTGTAGCACAACAGTGCCACAAACAACGGTAGAATTAGCAGCAGTAGCAGCTGCGGCAAGAAACATGGCTACAATGAAGAAGACAGAGTTGCAATGGCTGACACGCAGATGGATGTAGAAGGCATGAGATGAACTTATATGTATATATATATATATATATATATATATATATATATATATATATATATATATATATATATATATATATATATGTATATATATATAGAGAGAGAGAGAAAGAGAGATATTAAAAGACTGAGATAGATCGAGAGAGAGAAAGATATATAGAGAAAGATATAGAGAGAGGGATGAAAAGACCTCTGTCTTCGGGAAGACAGACAGACAGACAGACAGACAGACACAGACAGAAAGATACATAGAGAGAATGATATATAGAGAGAGATGAAAAGAGAGAGACGGACGGACAGACACAGAGAGAAATATACACACAGAGAAATATGCCCAGAGAGAACGATAAAAAGAGAGGGATGAAAGGACTAAGATAGATAGAAAGAGAGATATAGAGAAGGGTTAAAAGACGAAAAGAAAGAGAGACAGAGATAGAGAGAAATAAACATCGTGAAAGATACATAGAGAGAAAGATATAGAGAGGGGATGAAAAGATTCAGAGAGAGAGACAGACAGATAGACAAACACAGAGGGAAATGTACACAAAGCGAACGATATATATAGATAAAGGAAAAGACAGGGATACATAGATAGATTGAGAGAGAAAGATATAGAGAAATGGATGAAAAGACAGTGAAATACAGACAGACAGGCACCGAGAGAAATATACATAGATAGAAAGATATGAAGAGAGGGGAAAAACTGAGATAGATGGATTGAGAGCAAAAGCTATAGAGAAAAGGATGAAAGGACAAAGAGAAAGAGCGATAGACGGACACAGAGAGAAAGATATAGAGAGGGATGAACAGACTGAGATAGATAGAGAAAAAGACACAGAGAGGGGTGAAGAGAAGGGTGAAGAGAGGGGTAATGACAGAGAGACTGGGATAGATTGATAGAGAGAGGGGGCGAGGGAAAGGTATGAAAAAACTGAGGTAAATAAGGAGAGAGAGAAATGAAAAACTGTGATGGATTGATTCTCAAACGCGTAGTTCTTTAGGTATATATATATATATATATATATATATATATATATATATATATATATATATATATATGTATATGTGTGTGTGTGTGTGTGTGTGTGTGTGTGTGTATGTGTGTGTGAAGAGACTGTCAACAAAGAATACGCGAAATTTAATGACTTATTAAAACGTAATAGTCTGCAAAGACATTTTCCTATTCGCATTGCTGGTTGGGTCAAAAACAACGCTATGGTGCTGCCGAGCGCTTGCCATTGGGTAGACCATAAATACAAAGCACGTTACCAATTGAGATCACTTGTGCAGTAGATGTTAACTAAGTGACAGCTGTTGCTCTTCGAATCAGACACGAACGATTCTTCAATAAATATCATTAGGTCAATTGCTCAGGCGGTGAGACCAATTGTCCCCTAAAAACTAGTATTGGTCAAAATAACCGGACGCTCACAAAACTTGGTCAAGAACACACTCCTTGAATATCACGCATACATACATGCACAGTACCAAATGCACAGACACTCACCTGTGTGATTTTTGTACAACGACTGCTCAAAAAAGTAACTGAAAAACTGGGTGGCAGGGGTGGGTGGGGGGGTCCATCCGTTTTTATATGTGCGTGTATTTTTTGTATTTATTTTTTTCCAGCGCTCCTGGCTACATAGTTTTGTCTGCTAATTTGAAAATTAGCATCAGTACTCCACTACACCCCTTATGAGAATGTTTTAATGATTTGGGGGGAAAAAAGGCTTTTCGATCTTTTGGGACCTTCATTTTGACGGGTTTATCAAAAAGATATAGATTCTCCAGAATCCAGATGTTTCTAGACGATTTTTTACTCTATTTTTTATTTTTTTTTCCTGTGGAGAACCTCAGTAATATCATTAAAAAAAAGTATTCATTCTAACCATATTCTGACCATTTATTCTGATCACATTTATTTTCCAAAGAAATTTCTATAAAATTTTGATGCTACGGTTTTTCAATTATTGGCTGTGATGGCAATTCAATTATCTCTCATATTGCAAAAATAGATCTAATTTTTTTCGTATATATATATCCAAATTCTTGGCCTTCAGTCAAATCTTGTGCTATGTGCGTCCACGTTTATAGCCAATTATATTACGCGGAACTGAGGAAAGTAGACCACTACATCGACCTGGGACGACAAATCTCCATGAAATCCTCAAGAGAAAAAGAAATCAGTTGAATTATGTACACTGGCAAGCTTTTAGTGAAGCAAGCTCAACTTTTAAGCACAAAAAACGTCCTATTAGTCCTAAAAGGAGGGTATAAAACCAATGCGTCTCCCCGGTTGTCAACTAGACAGCTGAAATATGGAACTTGACCAAAAGATTGACTCTCAAACTGAGAACCAACGTGCACAAGAAAGAATCATGCACAACATCGCATGAAGAGATCACGAAACAACATTGTATATTGTGGAAAAAACAAGAGTCTGAAATAACAAAAAGTCTATTAAAAAAAACTTAAATGGCAATGGGCTGGTCATGTTGCTAGAATGTCAGACAACTGTTGGACATCATGATACATATCGTGGATGCCCAGAGGTCATTTGCGACTGACGCTAAAAGGCTGCTGCTGATGATGTTAATGATGATGATGATGATTCAAACTAAAAAGATTTAAATGTAATTTCCAAATCATTTTTTGACGGACATCATAAATTGATCTTTTAAATCAGTAGTTCTAAATTTCTTCTGCTTCATTTCCCACCCCAATAGCTAGAAAATCTTGATGTCCTTCTTTTCCATCTTACATCATGTTGCAAAGAGAACCACATCTCATATGGTTTAGCATATGTTTAGTTAAATTATTGGCCCTCAGACAAATCTTGTTCTTCCGTACTTAGATTAATTCCTCCTCACTATAATAGTTTGGGAATTAGTTACTATGGAAGCTATGGTAGAAATATTGTATGATTTGGAATTAATGGTATTGTATATTTATGAATTAATCGGTCAAGTCTTAACGCGATTCAGTTTTGAGCCACGGAACGCTTTTCACACTTCATATCCAAATTCCTAATTGCCCCCGAATATATTCATATCACCCCACCCCTTGTGGGGCGTGTGTACTACAATCATAATCACATTGATCTGTTGCAATTTCGCTGATGAAGTGTCTGGTTTTTACTAGGTGCCTTCCTACCAGGTTCAGGAAGAGCAGGTAACAGGCCCAGACTATATGGGAAATGTTGCCCCCATCATTTCAAACCGATCATTAAGTATTTTGTAATCAGTGCTAAATACATATGATATGTATGGGTGTATACATGTATGCCTCTTGAGCACTCTATCCCTCCCACGTACATTCAAAACCTTGCCTGGGCCTGCTCAATGCTAAATCTGTAAGAACTGCAATGCATATCTCATATCATATCTTTCATATATATCGCCATTCTAGCCTGGCTTCACAAATTACGTTTCAAGATGGCGATACACGTCTATTACAGGCTAGTTGATGGCTGATGAGGCCTGAACGGGACAGATAAGTTATGCCACAGCGGTTGAGGGTCCATTTAGAAGTGACCCTGTTTCTTTTCCCTGGCACTTCTTTGTTACGACGGTCAATGAATACTTCTCTGAACAATACCTTCCACCTACGACAGATGGCCTTAGGTGTACTTTTTTTGCAGTATAACCTCGGTGCTTGTGTGGCCCCAGAGATCTTGAGAACAGTGTTTGCAATGAAGTCACGCACACTTGGAACTTCACACACTCATCTTAGGGTCACTTCCTCTTTAAGAAAAAAAAGTCAGCAAAGCCCTCTTTCGGATCGCCATCAGCTTCCTCGTTGCCTCCTCTTTAATCTCGTCCACGGTTTGGAATCTCTTCGAGAAAAACAGAAGTATCAGTGGGCCAAATCTGGACTAGAAGGGGTGGCAGACCAGGTGTTACCATGTTCTGCTAGAATCTACCTGGTTATTGTGAAAGCGACAGTCATACAGTACACATGCTCCATCAATGGTATCTAAACTCCGACTGAGTAACTGCACAGGGGGTTTCTGTTTACGTATGTGAGGTGAGGGTCCTTCTGATTACCTAGTTATATCAAGACCACACAACCGGTTCTCGAGTTGTTCAAAATAGTTTGATACTTTCAAGATAGATTCGAATATGTAACGATGAGGATAATGCTAACATAATGCCAATGTAAAACCTGTTTCATGCCTGAGATAGCTGCGTATTCACGACTACCGCGTTCTTGTTTTCGAACCCAGGTAAGGCCAGGATATCAAATGTTGATTTTCAGGGCACGCTCTCTTCACTTTGACGAAAAGTGCAGCTCAATCTTCCCATATCTCTTTTTTTTTATTTCTCCGCCCTTAGCCAAAATGGTTTAATCTTTTTAAATTACTAAAACCTGAATGACGATCATATGTTGATAATAATAGTGTGGAACAATTTATATTTAATATATTGATAGCTATCAGTCTATATATCTATCTATATATTGATATCAATCAATCAATCTATCTATCTATCTATCTAGATAGATAGATAGATAGATAGATAGATTGGTCTAGTTGTTCATTCAATAAAAAACTGTCATGTGACTGATGTCTTAAGGCAGCATGCCGTATTGGCGGTGAACAATTGAAAATTTCAGAGCTTTTTGGACGATTGAATTTTGTTTACCAACATCACATTCTGAAGAAGGCCGTAACATTGATCGACCGAAACGCCGTGTTAATAACACAAAAACAAGGAGTTATTTAGTCAGAAAAACTATTTGAGTCGTTTTGCCGTAAAGTAATTTTTAGCTGGCTACTCTAGCAGACCATTACTACTAAATAGTAAGTTCAGTCACAACTGGATGACCCACATTATTGACCTTGTGCCATACTAAGATAAGCCAAGTAGATACCATTATTACTGAGTTGTGAGTTGATCCTTACTGGTAGCTCCATATTAGTAGCATCGTACCAAAACGTAACTAAGTATAAATGGATATATAAGGTCCACTAATATATAATAACTACAGTTTCACCCGTCATCTAAAAGTTGAGAATTCCAATAAAAAAAGAACTTCCGTAAAGCTGAGGTAGTGTAAAGGGGAAAGATATAATTTGAATTTTAAAGTATTCCAAAATGGTTGCGAGAGCATGTTAGGCTGACCTGAGGTAGTTTTAAGTTCAGGTCATTGGAAGAAGAGAAGGATGCGCGCTGTCGTTACAACGCCACGCTACAGAACAAACAGAGAACGTTATTTCGGGTTTCCACTTTTTTCATAAAAGTGAATGTAAAGCTAAATTCCGAAAAGCGCACATTACCTGGATACACAATAAGTGAAGAGAATTGTTATAATAGAAATAGTTTATCCCTCGCCAAAAAATGACGACAATAATTAAGTAATTTTTGCAATTGCATTGCACCTATAAAAATATCAAAAATATTGCTCTGCATTTTCTTGTTTATTATTTCCTGAATATTAAATTAAGCTAAAGGTTGGATTAAGTAAAGATACTATTTATCGAGTTTAACTTAACGTAAGATTCTATTTTTACTACGTTACGTCACCAGGCGTCACCGATGACGTAAGCGTGACAGACAACAAATGCACATTGCTTATTATTATTATTATTATTATTATTATTATTATTATTATTATAATTATTATTATTATACATGTGGATTATCAAAAGATATAGTATCGTTGCCGTGAACGACTCAATATCATAATTAAAATAGAAGACGTTTGTAGCTAATATTTATATTATACTCGATCAACTTCAGATGTTAAATCAATATAATTCAGAGATTTGAACAATTACTATGGAACCATCAAAAGCTAAATCTCCACGACTTATGGCACAAAAGTACAGCCGAGGGTGATAATGAAATTGAGAATGTTTCTCAGATGCGCAGTTCAATCAGAAAAGGCATCGATTGCTCTGTGCCAGACGACATCCGCTAATGACATCATCGATGGCTCGCTTGTCTCTTCAACATCCGGGACACTCGGCTCCTATGACGTCACCTATGGTCCTCGCTTTCTTTTCGCTATTCTTCACATTTTACAGCCAAAACAAACAAACAAAAAGGACAGACAGACACTCTATCAAGGACTCGGCCGTCAATGCAAAAAAAATGTCCTGGACTTTTGCCGTCGACTTTTTGAGATTCCCGGCTTGTTCTTGGGTTCTAATCCCATCCGGGTGCGGATTATAGTGAATTTCAATCGTATTACATAATCTCTCTTGCTGTATATATGCACACGTGTACGGGCGTGTGTGTGTTTGCGCATTTTAGTGGCTACTGCAGTTGTTCGCGATTCAGTTTTACGTTGATAATGAGTCCTACCCTGAGTTTCAAGTATTTTTATTAAAATGATTATAATTTCAAGGAAGCATCTTTTCTTTTGATATTTATGTCTGACCCTGTTGTTCAAGACTCTCTCTATCTCTCTCTCTCCCTATATGTATATGTGTGATTGTGTGTGTATGTGTGAATGTATTTGCGTTTCTGTGTCCTTGTCTCTGTTTAGATAGATTTCTTCTCTTCATATTAGGAATCGTCAACCAGAACTGCCAACACAGGTTTCTCTTGGTTGGTTTGGCTGAATGGTTGACTATGTATCTATCTCACATACAGGCTGCACGGGTTGAGCTATAGGGCTGAAAATTTAAAGAATAATTTCTTATGTTTAAACGAGAAAACTTTTTTTTGCTTATTTGAAATTACCCCCCAAAAAGGGTTTCAGACGTGAGTTCAATTTGCAATGTCAGTTTATGCTAAATCGAGCCCTTAGTTTATCTCCGTCTATATTTTGAAAATTTAGACTTGTGTGATCACTGTTTGAAAGTCGAAAGGAGTAACTTATTCCTTTATCACCCCTTTTTCCAATTTTCCAATCGATCACCCCAAACACGGTATGCTGTCAAAAGACGTTAGTCATATGGGGGTTTCTATTGATTGACTAACCAGCTCTGTGTATATATGTTCTGTCTCCGGGTATTCATGGGCCTAAGTCCTGATTTGCTTGATTAAATGGTTGTGCATTCCCTACCTATGCCAGTGGTCGGTGTTCAAACCCAGGTGAAAATCGGAATTTTTTTTCCTATGCTGGCAGTTTACCAACCGAATGTTCTAAAAAGATCTAGAGAAAAGCTTGTTTCTTAAATAAATTGAACCCTAAACCGATGAAAGGCAAAATTTGATAACACTAAATTTTTAAAGTCCTGCTTTTTTCCTCTTCCTGGAAACAGAGAGCCAAATCTGTACTGTATGAAGTCGAGAGACTCGAGTGATGCAATATTTTGCTAAAATTTTGCTCGGTCGTTGTAAATGCAGCGGTCACTCAGTACACAATCTCACTCAATGGCATTTCCTTACCGACTGAGAAACCCCATGGGTTTCTTAGTTGGATCAAGTGTCACCTCACACGTATTTATAAGATGAATTTTGATCTGAAATTTTCAGTTATGTGTTTAATCTATGAGATTTAAATTCAAAATTATTTACATTCACAAAGAAGAATATTATGTTGGAAAATAAGGCCCTAGATTTATTGATGCACTCACGTGTACGAACATTTTTGCATTCTCACATTCACACATTCATGTGCACAAATACACATCTAAATACACATTAATGCACAAACACGAACCAGCACACTCAACCATACGCGAACACAAACGAACTCAGACTCAGAAAATTTGCTCCAGAAAACCGCCAAACCACGCCAAAAACTGGTCAAAAAGCGCTAATGAACTGATCAAAATATGCAAGGACGCCTATGCTAATTTAACGCTCACTTGCACTACTATAACAAAAAATGTGTTGAATTTAGCGCGAAAAGCGCTAAGTTGGCTACCCTGCATCAACATACATGTATATAAACATGCATCTATATATGTATGCATGTACACGTGTACAATCAAGCTAACATACACACGTTCAAACAAACGCATCCTCACATTGACGTGCATACAAATGCTTATTCACATGTCCACTCACGCATACTTGTTCATATGTCCATACACACACACACAGATTGACAATTTAACGGAAATGATAAAAAAAATCGAATTCGCTCCTTGAAACTTTTATTCAATGATTTTTGACGTATCGATCTCTGTTTAGGTTGAGAACTGACATATGTTGTTGTTTGGGAATAATACAAAATGCACCAACAATCAGATGTAATCGCTACACAGCATTTTCTTTCGATTTCTCCCCCCCCCCTTTCTCTCTCCCTCTCTCTCTTTATCTCTGTCTTTCTTTCTCTTTAGTTCTCTCATTTATCTTTTCCCTTCTCTCTCTTTCTATCTCACTTTCCTTCGCTTTTTTCTGTAGCTATTTATCTTCCTTTACCCCCTCTCTCTCTCTCTCTCTCTCTCTCTCTCTCTCTCTCTCTCTCTCTCTCTCTCTCTCTCTCTCTCTCTCTCTTCCGGTTTCCTCCTTTCTTTCTCCTGTCCTTCCCTTCTATCCCCTCTTTTTCTCTCTCTCTCACACGGACACATTCTCTCATCTGTTCTCTTTCTCTCTCACTCTTTCTTCCCTTCCACCTTCCTTTCTCTTCTGTCTCCGTCTCTGTCTCTCCCTCTCTCTTCCATTCTCTCTCTCTCTCTCTCTCTCTCTCTCTCTCTCTCTCTCTCTCTCTCTCTCTCTCTCTCTCTCTCTCTCTCTCATTTCTGCATACAGCATCATCCGCTGCACACCCGTGTAAAACAATAGACCTACCTCTTATCGATCAGTGGCTGAAGTGGGGTAAGGAGCATGCTGGGGTAGGGCGTATACCTACTTCTCAATTTCCAATATTTACCTAGTTCCCAAAACCCATTTCCATCACTGATCGATCTGAGATTAGTGGAATCGATCAAATTCTGGCTGGGGTTCGGGGAAAAATAAGGCGTTCACCGGGAAAAAAATACAGTTGCAGACAAGACCAAGCAATTATGGGAATGTATTTATGGCTAATTACACCGCATCGAATATTTTTATTCAAGGGGTCTGTTTTGTGGCGGAGATAGTTGCACAATTCCCACCGGCATTTATCCTTTGTCCATCGTTCCGTAACCCAGTACAGATTCAGTACCTTTTATCCGGATCTCTGAAAACCGAAATGTTGCAAAATACGAAAGTTTTTAAAAGCCAACGCTTGTTGTTTCTGAGCTCGAAAAAATTCCAGTAAATAATAAAAGATAAAATGAAACAGCTTTTAAACTAAGTTTAAAATTTATTCTTGACCCGAAAGAAACAACAACCATTTTTCGTACAAAATTTAATTGATGGGGAATAGAAATACTTTGATAAACCCAAGATTACTCCCTCCACATTATAGGTCCCATCACCAGTATATCTCATTAAATACATGCAAATATTTCAAAATCCGAAACATTCCAAAATCCGTATCTCTTCTGGTCCAAGGTATTTCAGATAAGGGGTGCTCAACGTGTACCCAGGTTTCAAGTCCTCTGTACCATGCCGTAGGGTCACTCAGGTTTTCTTGCGCAAAATAGCCTGGCAAACCCCATCCCTCTTCTGGCTATCTTTTTCCTCCTTTTCATGCTGAATATTTAACAGGGATACCTTGAGTACCATTTTGAGGCCATGGTTGGAATCCACTCACTACCTACAGAACCGGGGGCGAGCACTTCACCTCTTGGCCATTTGGGCCAAGTAAAAAGTCAATATTTCAGATACTAATTTCCGAAGGCAGGCAGATACTTCTAAATTACTCATGCATTCTTTACTCATGTTTGGAAGGGAATGTCGTATTTAAGGGAACTGAATAAACAAGCCATTAGTCCCAAAAAGAGTGGTATACAGCCAATACATGCTCCCTATAGTCACCTGTGGAGCAGGAACATAGAACCCAATCGAAAGACGATCCAACGTGAACAAAATATAATCATGCTCAACACAGCACAGTATATTAGAGGGAAAACGGGAGTCAGAGATATCATCAAATGGCAATGGGCTGGTCATGTTGCAAGAATGTCCAACAACCGCTGGACATCACAACTCACACGTGAACCCCACAGAGATCATATGAGAAACAGCGGCCTGCAAAAAAATGACGAAGTAATCAAGTCTAGAGAGTATTGGATGCGCGACGCCCATGATCGAGAGGCCTGGTGAATTCTGAGAAAAGTCCAACGAAAACGCTGATCAAGGTGAATGAAAACTCATTTAAATGTAACGAGCGTTATATATATTGGTCAAGAATATAATCATCATTCTTAGCAGAAGCCAATTGTGAAACTAATTTTTATTTCTTGCTAAAAGAATCTGGGATTCTAGACGATAAGAATTCTGATAATGCTGATTTGATATCCTCCCCACTTTTAAAGGTTCTGCGATTTGGAAACATTTTGAAATTTTGTATAGGAGCCTTTGGTTTCTAGATCAATTGAATTCGAGAGATGCAGTGAACTTACATTGATATTCTGAATCAATGCATATTTTCGTAGGTTTTCACTCTCTGCTAGTTCTTGACAATAAAGATCTGCTGTTATTGTTTTGTTTTATTTTAAGAGTTAACAATAGACTAAACTGACTATATTCCGATGACTGCTCACCAAGACCTTACCCGTGTGGCGTTTTGGTTTAAATGTTGACATATGCTCTGTATCTAGAATCACATATACCTTCATTAAGGAATGAAAACTTATTTCATAGTTGGATTTTTATCATTCTTGTAATGATGGTCATGTTCTTCGCAAATGAATTGGACGCTCATAAAATTTAGACCAGTTTTTTATTTCGTATCTCAAAATGTGATATTATTTTCCGAACATACTTAGACATCGTGAGATAACAGAATATATCACAAACCTAGCCCCTAATTTGCACATTATATCTGTCTACCCCCTCTCTTTCTTTTTCTTTCCTCTCTCTCTCTCTCTCTCTCTTTCTCTCTCTCTCTCTCTCTCTCTCTCTCTCCTTATTTACCTATTTATCCTTCCCCCTTTCACTATCTATTCATCGTACAATCGATGTTTATGGATCCGCTTAGAGATTTATTAGCTGCACGCTTGCCTCTGGTGTCAGTGGAAAGTGTTCAAGTCACTGTAAAAACCCAGGATATCGAATGCTAAATTCAAAAGCCCGTTGTCACCATTCAGCAGATATGCATTGTCCAAGCTACCGACCCATTAGCAGTTGGTATATTTGTATTGATAATCTTCGATACAGTATTGGTATTGTGTTCTGTAGTAGAGGTCAATGTTTGAATCTCAGTTATAGCAAGATTTCAAATATATAATATCTTGCTTGCAAACAAAGCATCTTAAGAAAAAATATTACCATAGCCATGGCACAAAAAGATATTTTTGACATATACGATGCATATTTTTAGATATGCATCCACCAAGGACATCGAAAAAACATAGTGCAGCGAAAGAAGTGACGAAATCGAGGTAGGGGAAGAGGACTTCCTATTACTAAACGTACCGTAGAACCGTGAAGAGATAATTGGTTTCATTTTTGGATATGAGACAACAGTGTCCGTTAATATATTAATAAAGTATCTATTTGCCTTTATCTGGTGTATTGGTAATTCTGCTTCTACAAGGTCATGATACATATCGCAGCTAATGAAAACTTTTCAAAACAAAACCAGATGGAATCAAAAAATACAATCTTTTACGGTGATATTTAGTTGTCAATTATTCACAGTAATTTCTACTCGCTTGGCCTCCCTCCTCTGCGCAAGGACGGTCACTCCGTCTTGGCCTACGGCTGCATCGAAAATTCTGCCCCCATTATCTAAGCAAGCTCCTACATATTGTCATCAGATTTCGGTCTCTTTTCGTTCTTTTCTCTCCACATGTGCTCAGCCTTCCCTCCTTACGTCGGTCTAGGTTCCACTATTACCTGCTTCATTTCACTCTCCTCTGTCTTTGGTCAAGTAGGGATCGTTCTTGATATTCTAAGGAAAATTCTGTAATTTACCAATGGATTTTATATGGATGTACTTGACTCCAGCAAGTCTGTGTTCGATCAAATGGGTGTATAATTATGAACATAAAAAAATAACAGCCTTTCTCTTTATTGAGAATCAACCCATCACTTGACCCCTCACACCATCAAAGCTCGAAGCATACAGTCCACGGGCATCCACGTACACACATCTGCATTGTGTCCTGAGCATAAGCACACACCATCAAAGCGCACGATTTTTGTGGGATTAAGTGCCAACACGATACCATCGATACTTTGACTTCATCCCGATAGTGTTACACATACGATGCAACCATAGTAAATGTCATGAGTTCAATCATTACTGTTGTTATCTCGTGCAAGATTGAGCTCTGTTTAGTAAATGAATTGATTGTCTTGCTGTTGGGTAATGGCTTGTTCTGCACGAGTTTCCTTGAACTTGCTGCCTTCTGCCAGACTAAGCTAAGCTAAGTAAATACCCAAAATACTTCGTATTGGTTAACGAGCTAATCTATATGATATTTACTACTGTAGAGAAAGTTTGGTCCTCAGTGGGTGCCTTACGATTGTTATCTGCTGCTAAAGCTAGATAAATACCTAATGATGCTTCTCTATGGAAAAATGGTTTGTGAGTCTGACTAGGGCATAATTACTATGGTATAGAGAGTTCAATTCACATTGGGTGCTCGGAATTTTCAGCCGTGTTCCAAACTAAGCAACGATTTGTAATCAACTATAAGCAAGCATTGAAGTGGAATGCGAACTTATCTCTCCCACCATTTGTAATAAGTTCTATCCAGGTTCGTGACACCCCAAGACTGATCTGGCAAATCTAGCTACCTATATATTGGATTTGTTTTCGTCTCGTAAAACACTTATAAACGATAACCTTACTTAAAGACGTGTTAAGAGGTAACTTGCAAATGTGTTAAGTATCTCCACGGATAATTTATTGATTTAAAACTCCTCGCCTAATTGTTTTCGAAGTCACTTGACACAACTGCATGGAACTAATTGATATGACACGTTGAAATATATTTCTCAGGGCTGGGGATATTTGACCGTCAAGGTAGACCGGGGCTAGTTGATATATTTTTCATTTAGATACCTGTCACTTCTTATGAAATTATTCAATTAAAATATGAATATGACCAAAACTCGCTACGGAAAAGTGACTCCCTTTGGATGGGTCGTTTAAATTTGAAATATTAGTTTATCATATTATCATTTAAACATTCTGGAAAGAGGGTACCAAATTATCCAATTCTGTTGGGGATAACTCGTAAATGGCAACATAATTCTTTTGCAAGTAGCTGGAGATGTATATTTGGGAAATATAGAATGTTGAACCTGACAGAAGTATTCACAAAATAGAAAATGTAGTTGTTTTCTGAAAAGTACCAAACATGCGCCCACATTTGATTAAATGTGCACTTTACCCTTTTCCCACCAGGCCTTGGAATGGAATGAGATTATACGCACATCAAACAAAAGGTTTCATCATCCGTGGATTCATTAGTGTTATTAGTTTCCCTTCTCTTTTGTTTCTGTCCCCTTCTCCTCTTTTTGTTTTCTCTGATCACTTTTTGACTCGTTTGAAGGACGACTGAGTCAACATAGAAATGCTTTTACCAGCGTTACTTTTATTTGCTTCGTGAATATTCAAATGATTTGCATTGAATTGAGGTCTTTTCACTCTGTCTGCTTACTTTGTACACAATTTTGTTACGAGCCAATGCTTGTTGAACAAACATTACCTCCAAAAGTGGCGTAGTTTGTTTGTGTGTTCTAGTGCTACTGACCATACTGTTTTGT
Organism: Thysanoteuthis rhombus; assembly: GCA_963457665.1. Classification (NCBI taxonomy): domain Eukaryota; kingdom Metazoa; phylum Mollusca; class Cephalopoda; order Oegopsida; family Thysanoteuthidae; genus Thysanoteuthis; species Thysanoteuthis major. The sequence continues at coordinate 36,299,523 of OY735221.1, forward strand.
CTACAGACTTGAAAATTGGCATCAGTACTCCACTAGACCTCTTCTATAATTGGTCTTTGTTGATCTTTGGAAAAGACGGTGTTTGACCTTTTGGGGTTCTTGATTTAACGGGTTTATTAATAACATCTAGATTCTCCATCATCTAGTTTTTTTCTAGAAGTTTTTTTTTACTCTGTTATAAATGTTTTCCAGTGGACAACGCCAGAGACGTCATAAATAGAATTTATTCTGACCATAATTATTCTTCGATGTAATTTTTTTGCATAACTTCAAATGTTGTTCAATGATTGACAAGTCAAGTCAGAAACTGCAACTGACTTTTTCCCCAAATAACAGCAACAACAACAATACTCACCTAAGCAAACTCTTCGTTGTTCGTCTGTCCCGTCACAATAAACCAAACCAATTTATAGAATTAGCATCTCCCTACCGTGATTAGAAATCAAGATCAAATGATTGGTAAGTGGCTCGCTTACCAACTTAGCAAAAACTGACAAGTCCTCCATATCAATGAAAATTTATGTTAGAAATATGCAAGGGTTTATTTCATTGTAATGAATGAATACATTTATATTAAAAATGTATCGATTAAAATTTTTCATTCATTATATGTTATGCCGAGTCGTTGAAATTGGCTAACTAGTGAAATTACAACTTTTACAATAAATGAATTGATACGTAGTTTCACATTGAACAAGTTTATTTAACGAAAACTAGGATATAAAACAATGTTTTTTTATGATCAAAATTTCATGTATTCAAAATGAAATCAAACCCATTAGAAAAAAAAAAGGTAAATTTCGCCAATTAGGCAATTTCATCGATTCTGCGTAACATATACAAAACAAAAGTTGCTGTAATGATCTTCAGTTGGAATAGGAGTGGGGTTTGTCCATGCTGCAGCCAGAATTGTTGGGGCGGGGGGGGTTACCGGATACACTCAACCTGCGTAAATATTCCTTCCCAAAAAGATGTCAAGGTTAAGCGAGCCTTTTCCTTAAGATTCTTTGCATAACAAGGGAATATCGATCGAATTTTGATCAAGATCCCAATTCATTCATTCATTCATTCTCTCTCTCCCTCTCTCTCTTTCTCTCTCTCTCTCTCTCTCTCTCTCTCTCTCTCATACACACACTTTCTTTTGCTCTTACAATCCTGTCATCATCTCTTCGTTTCACTTTCTCTTTCTTTCATTCTCCTCCTCTTTTCCTCTCCCTTCATTCATTCACTCTCTCTCTCTCTCTCTCTCTCTCTCTCTCTCTCTCTCTCTCTCTCTCTCTCTCATACACACACTTTCTTTTGCTCTTACAATCCTGTCATCATCTCTTCATTTCACTTTCTCTTTCTTTCATTCTCCTCCTCTCTTCCTCTCCCTTCATTCTTCCTTTCTCCCTTTCTTTCTTTATCTCTCCATCTCTCCATCTTCAGTTTTTCATTCCATCTTCCTTCCTTTGTCATCATATCTTTCTTTCCTTCTCCTCCAACACCCCCCCACTTCTGCATCTTTCGCCTAAAACTGCTTCGTACTTCCCTCCATTTCCTTTCTCACACTCCCACCGACATATTTTCTTCAAATGAAGGAAGGGCTAATTACATTAATGTATAAGGCCTAACTGTTTGCACAAGTCGATCAGATTTTTATGTCTAAACTGAACATCAGCGTTGATCGATGATGTTCTATTGAATTGTAGACGTTGCTACAGTGTTATGGCCATTATTTAACCTTGAAATGGCTTCAAGAGTGCGACTCAATGTTGAGTAATGATAAGCAGGCTAATCTAACTGAGTGAAGTGAATATCTAGAGCCTTACTTGAAGCTTTATGCCGTACTAAATCATCGTCCTCGGCAGTCATCATCATCATCATCATCATCATCATCATCATCAGTCTTTTAACGTCCGTCGTTGGACATAGACCTTCCCCGGGATTCGGTACAATTCTCCATCATGGGCGTCGCGAAGCCAGTATTTCCTGAATCTGTCCAGTTCATCTCTCCATCTTGTGTTCTGTCGGCCTCGGTTTCTTATGTGATCTCTGGGGATCCATGTTGTGAGACGTGATGTCCATCGGTTGTCTTTCATTCTTGCAGCATGGCCTTTCGTTCTTGCAACATCGCCTCCTCGGCAGTAACAGCAGCCTTTTAGCGTCCGTTGTTGGACATAGACCTTCCCCAGGATTCATCAGACCTCTCCATCACAGACGTCGCAGAGCCAGTACTTTCTGAACAATTCTTGATCGTCGCACTATCTATTTTTTTTTTGCTGGTCACTCTGTTTTTCTACCGTAGCAAGAAGAACAGGAACAATCCTCACCTAATTTAGCAGAATAGACTCTTGACTGTATGTCTGTCCCGTCACGTTAAACCAAGCCGACTAGTAAAATCAATATTCCTATACCGATATTCAAAATCTCGACCAAGTGACCAGCAAGCTGCTCTTTCATCGACTGAGCTAAATTGATAAGTCGTACATATCCACGAACACTCATGTTAGAAATACGCAAGGGTTTATTTCATTCTGATAAATAAATACATTTAAATAAAGTATACTTTTCATAATTTGAATTTGTTATATATACAATTAAAAAAAAGCTGCAATCATCATATTCAGTCGGAATAGAAGTAAGAATAGAGTTCGACCTTGAAGCTGTCAGGTTTGTTCATTTATTAGCTTTGTATCATAATGGCTACGAGTGTGGGTATTCGATCTCATTGCAATAAAGTTCCATCATTGCTAAACGGCAAAGCACCCACATTATTATTTGTTGAAATCAACTTATTCCGACTCAAGGCCACAGCATGGCGTCAAGTGTCCTGTTCATTAATGTCCAGGAATCAGAACAATCACTCTTTATATCTGCCGTTGGGATGCTAATTTAGATGTGATTTTTCGATTCTGAGGGTCATTCACGAATTCGAGAAATAAAAATTTAAAAAAAAACGTCTCAATCGACACTGAACTTTTAAATATTTGAAGAAAAATTAAGAAAAAAAACATCTAAATATTGTCAACACTGAACTAACGAATTCGCAAAAGCAAATAAAGAAAAAAGCATCTTAACTGACAACCAAGTCTGACCAAATCAGGATTTGTTTTCTTTCTGTCTTCGACTCAAGAAAATGGATCCTGACGGAAATCGATGGTGTAGAACAACGTTTCGTATTAATGAATACTAGCTGTTCATCATCATCATCATCATCATCATCATTGGTTTCTCATGTGATCTCTGGGGATCCATGTTGCGAGTCGTGATGTCCATCAGTTGTCTGTCATTCCTGCAACATGGCCTGCCCATTGCCATTTGAGTTTTTTAATTGTTTCTATGATGTCTCAGACTTCCGTTTTCTTCCTTATATACTGTGCTGTCTTGTGATCTCTCCATGTAAGGTTGAGCATGATTCTCTCATGCACACGATGCATACTTCTCAGTTTGTAGGTCTGTCTCTCGGTTGTTCCATGTTTCAGCTCCATAGGTGACTATCAGGAGAATGCATTGGCTGTATGCTCTTCTTTTCAGGATTATCGGGATCGTCAGGTTTTTGAAAGTTGGGCTACCGAAGGCTTGCCATCCTAGAGTGATTCTTCACTTGATTTCCTCCTCTTTTGGGGGTTTCGTGGAGATTCGTTGTCCTAGGTAGATGCAGTGGTCTACCTTGCTGAGTTTTGCGTCTTCTATCTCGACAGTTATCTTCTTATTCTCAACGTGATTGTTACACATGATTTTCGTTTTACGAAGTTCATGTGCAGACCGACTTTTTTGCCTTCTTCTTTTAGTTTATCTCACGCATAATACTAAGCATTTCTATTAAGTCCCCCCAATCCCTTCTATTTTCTTATGATGATAACCCTCACCATATCTTCATAACTCGAACATTTTCACTCTAGTAGTTTGTTGCTCGTCTCAGGGCTTTAAAGAAATTCAACTTTCTCCAAGTACGATGACCAGACCTGTACACAATACTTGAGGTGCTGACGGATATAAATCTAACACAGTAAAAGGTACGAGTTATCATCACCATCAACATTATCTTGAGTTT
>OY735221.1:36308558-36396058 GCA_963457665.1 Thysanoteuthis rhombus
GATAGATAGATGCATGTATACGATAAGAATGAGATACATAGGAAAAGAATGGGCTGGATAGATAGATAGATAGATAGATAGATAGATAGATAGATAGATAGATAGATAGAAAAAGACTGAGATTGATTGATTGATTGATTGATTGGTTGACAGATACATACATACAGTCAAACTGAGATAGAAAAAGACTGAGCTGGATAGATAGATAGATAGATAGATAGATAGATAGATGGATAGATAGATATCTTGATAGATACAAAAAGACTGAGATAGATAGATTTTAAAAGACTGAGATGGATACAAAAAGATTTAGATTGATAGAGAGAGAGAGAGAGAAAGAGAGAGAGAGAGAAAGAGAGAGAGAGAAAGATACGAAAAGACTGAGATATATATATATATATATATATATATATATATATATATATATATATATATATTGATAGGTACAGAAAGATTGAGATAGATTGATAAATAGATATAAAGAGTACTCATATAGATTGATACAGAAAGACTGAGATACATTGATAGATACGAAATGACAGAGATAGATACACAGATACGAAAAGACTTAGGTAGATTGGTAGATATACACATGAGCATGCACGTGTTTATATGTGTGAGTTTGTAAGTAAGTATATATAAACATAAATATATATATATATATATATATATATATATATATATATATATATATATATATATAATCTCAACAAGAGGAAAATTAGACATTGTACCATAATAACAAAGTATCTGTAAAACAGGGGAGAAACACGGAAGAAAATGATATAAATTGCATTGACAGATATAGAGAAATAATTGACTGAAGTGACACAAAAGAATTTTGAAAAGTTTCATAATGATATACATATATATATATATATATATATATATATATGTGTGTGTGTGTGTGTGTGTGTGTGTGTGTGTGTGTGTATAAATCGACGTATGACTCTAAACACATGAACACCACACAAGCCATTAAATAAATCACCGTAGTATATCCAACAGCGTAGACATAATTATACGGAAATCCAAAAAGAAGCCCCGATGTTTTTTGCGTAAAAAGCATTTTTTTGAAAACAATATTCTTTAAAAAAATAGATTTCAGAATATTTCTTCAACATCATCCTTGACTCTGAGAAGTCCTGATTTACAATATTTCATCTGATAAAAACAATTTCTAAAAAAAAGTAGCCATTACAGTCAACAATTGAACAGCCTTTGCGTCAAATTTCAAGTCACGTAAAAATAAAATTCCATCGAGGGATAAATATGGTCAGAATAAATTCTGTTTTTGACATCATTGGCGTTTTCACCCGGAAAATATCTAATATATTGTAAAAGTATCTAGGGATATTTGGATTCTCCAAAATTTAGATGTTATTGATAAAGCGGTCAAAATAAGGTCCGAGAGGTTTGAAAAGCTTCTCAAAAAAGATGGTTTTAGTAGGGGTGTAGTGGAGTACTGATACCAATTTTCAAGTATATAGACAAAACGGTATGGCCAGGAGCGGTGGAACATACAAACAAACACAGGAACAAACAAACAAACATAGGGATATGAAAAAGGATTGAAACCTTCGTAATCTTTGATCAATACGATTGTTTAATTTCTGTCACCCTTTTTGATCTGACGTTGACAGCTGGGAAATATGAAATTACTACGTGTATCTGTGTATGACTTTGCTTCTACCGCTATTATTTCATTTGAATGAGCGATACTCTTACCTAAAATTTGCTTATTTCACAAAAAAATCTTTTTTTTTCCCGAAAATACAAAAAAAGCACTTAAGTGTCATTTGCAAGGTGGACTCATGCAAAGTTTTAGGACAAAAGGCGTGTCCGGTATTGTTGACTCAAGATTCTTTTAAAGTCAAAAAGAAAACGCAAAACACTTCATTTTTTTTTTTTCGGGTTAAACAAATGATATATCTGATGGGGTACTCGTGTGAATTTGCAAGGTTCTATGCCGAATCGTGTGTCTGATAACGCTGATAAGAGCTATCCCCACCCATCAAAAAACAAGTTGCAATTTTTCTAAAAAGTTAATTGCCAAAAATTTAAAGAAATTGTTTTTAAAAGATATTTTATGAAGTACTCATGTGAATTTGCAAGATGTTGAGCCAAACGGTGTATCAGGTAGTGCTGACATAACTAAAACAATTAAGTGAAAAGGGAAGAATACCCAGCCACATTTCTTTATTGTTTGTTCAGTTCAGGGATCGTGGCTACAGTGATTCGATAATACCATATAATTAGTTGAATTTCATTGAACGAGATTTCTGAATAAGACCAATCTTTTCCTATCCAAGAATGCTTTCATAGAACTGTACTGTTGCTCATATTTCTCTTAGACCCGAATATATGTAAATATTGCACTGACTAAAACATTTGCAGAGCTTTATATGATCTTTTGACAATTTGTTGTATAATGTCTGCTACAAGAAAGATTGAAAATATTCTTTTATTAGAAACCGCCAACTAAAACTGTCAATATACGTTTTTTTCAGTTTTTAAGCTAGTCTGGCTGACTGGCTTTGTATGTAAGTATGTATGTATCACACGTGTAGGCTGCACCAACGGACCTAGATGGTTGAAAATTTGAACATTTACTACTTATTATGTATAGAAAGGAAAGTTTGATTTTTGTTATTAAATTCCCTCCCAAATAGGTTTTTAGGGTGGGGGCTTCAATTTGCAATGTAAGTTAATGACAAATCGATTACTGAATTTATGACCGACTATTTTTGTTGTTTTTTTTTTTTAATTCCGACATTCTAGTGATCAGTGCCCAAGAAAGGAATAAGATTGATCCCCCCTTTTTTTAACGTATTCATTGATCTCCCCTCTTCCAAGATATTGGTCATGTGACGGTTTCTATTGATTGACCAACCAGACGTGTTTTGAATATTGTTCTGCAATGACAAGTATCACTTTATAGTCACTAATGCCGGAGTGCGTCATTCTGTACGTACAAATGTCGTAGCGTACACATACACAGATGTAAACACCAAACATAACGATTACCAACACGAAAAACGAAGTTCGAGTTACGGCTAAGAATGCTTAAGTTCACTTTGCACTATAGCCGTAGGGAAAGCACGAATCCACTTTTCCCTAGTCTCTGTCCACCTCGTTTAAGCACCTGAGCCAACCACTCATCCAATAACTTCCCTAGCTATCCAGGTAAAAGTAGCAACAGAGCGGTTGACTCCACTTTGAGTGAGTCTTTACGTACACACCGACATATTATACATGTACATGAATAACAAGATTTTTTGCAAGTGTACCAAGAGCTGATGCTTAAACGTACCAAATTATCCACAAAAGTACCAAATAAAGCAAAATATCGACAAATATAACCGTACCTTGCATGAATGAATCACCATAGCCCGTACATGTACCACAACTGATTATCTAAAAAAATTAATCTAAAATCATCTAAAGAAAATATATCTTTCATCTAAAATCATGTAAAAAAAATAAGCTTTGGGAACTGTTCGTCTAAAATGACCGTAGAGACCTTCCGAAAGCAATTTTTTGAAAAAAAAAGAACGTTTTTAGATGGTTCTTAGTGGTGTACTTATGCAAATTTCAAAAGTTGAAGCCCCAAAACGTGACCAGGAGCACCTGGATACACACGTACACACAGACACGCAGGGAAGAGAGAATAGTTATCTATAGCCCACTCGGCTGGTTGATCGGGCGGGCAATTTGTGGGCCTACAGTTATTCGATACTAACAAATCAAAACAAATTTATTTCAAATACTAAATACTACATTTTCATCTTTATTTTCATTTCTATCAAGTTTTTGATAAGCGTAGTACCAAACATACAACAATTGGTCCAAAGTACCAATTTGGCACAAACGTACCAAACGTGACAGCCCTGATACCAACCATGTAAGAAATCATAGTTACTACGCTATGATTCGATCACTATAAGGTCCATGGTTATTACAAGCTTAATAATAAATGAAATTTATTTTTGGTAAGTTTTGAAATCCAAATCTGGTAGCTTATTTAGAAGACTGAACAATCGATACCGTTTATATATTATATAAACTGTCACCATTACGTCATACCTCTAATTATGTACATTTTATATACGCGTACACGTTTATGCTTGTAAAGTACACTTGCTGGAAGCGGAAGTCACTGGATAAGTAGGCGCTGAATATAAAATCGCCGAACGTGAGAGTCGCTGAATGTAGACACACTGAAAGTGGACTCGATGACCACACACCGATAAGCAAAAAACTGTCACCTCCATGATCAACGTATAATAATAATAATAATAATAATAATAATGTGTGTGCGTGCGTGCGTGCGTGAAACGATATCTTAGAGTTAAGTGTTGAAACCAGAGTAAGAGCGAGGATTCAGGAGAACAATCCTCACTTGGACGATTGGTGCACAACAATCTTCCTACCTTCTTTTTGCCACAATATTAGCTCAGTCACTGTAGATTTATCCCCCCCTCTCTCTCTCTCTCTCTCTCTCTCTCTCTCTCTCTCTTTATCCCTTCCTCTTTGTTTCTCCATTACGTTCTCTCTCACACTCTCGCTTTCTCTCTCTTTTTCCCCAGCCCTTTCTTATATGTACCTATATACACTAACACGTTGGGTGTCTACAATAGGGCGGTGTTTTTCAAGTTCGTCTCGTAAACAAATTCACCAGTGACTTGAGTTTGAGACTCAACATGCCTTTATTCTGTGGCTTTGTGCCAGACAAACCATTCTTAATGAGCAGGCTAACACGTCGTGGTTTAATTGTCAGTGTGCTAGAGGACCAAACCATCAAGATAATGTACTGAACTCAATCCTCTCAGGGTGGCCCACACTTGTGGTTATACAAAGCTTAGTAAAACCAATACGACTTATTTCATACATAAACACTGAAAATATCATTTTCAGCTTCACATCATCCTTATATATATATATATATATATATATATATATATATATATATATATATATATATAGTTATCCAGCCATTTGATTACAAAATAGCTTACATGGGGCAATTGCACCTTAGTTCCCTTATGGATACTTCCTTTGGAACTCTAAACATTTATCCTATCGCCATCAGCTGCTCTGTCACATTCTCCTTAATCTCACCCACAGTCTGAAATCTCTTTCGGAAAAGTCAACAGTCACAGACAGACAAATCTGGACTGATATGAGTGTTTGGAGAAGAACAAACGTAATAAACCTGAAGAATGACTTTCTCAGTCATTATGCGAATCTGATGGTCACACTGCAGACATGCTATCTCAATGATTTGTCACATCCGATTGAGTATTCTTACTGGGGAGTGTTTGTTCATGCATGCGTAATAAGGTCCCCTTTGATCGGTTGCAAAGTTACATCAAAGCTGTTCAATTGGTTCTCGGAATAATCAAAAAAGTTGGATACTTCCCAGACAGGCCTTGTTCGTAATTTTGTCTGAACTGCTCTTTTTACCAGGTGTAATGGTTAATGAGCTCTCATTGGGTGCTCGACGATCGTGACCTTGTGTCAAAGGTAGGGTTATATAAATACCCACTTCCTCTTTTCGATGTATTCTCTGCACTCTTTATATCCCTTCGTTCTCCTTTTTCTTATTTCTCGCCCTCTTTCTGTTCCCTTCTTTCTCTCTCTCTCTCTCTCTCTCTCTCTCTCTCTCTCTCTCTCTACCTTCTAATCTATCTATCTCCGCTCTTCTCTCTCTTTGTTTGGATACACCTCTTATAGACCAACAACAGAAATTACATGAGCCTTGTACTTACTGCATCCCTCACTACTGTGTCAGTGCCCAGGGCAGTTGCGCTATACCTTGGGGGCATACTTATCAGTTGACAGGCATCATAAAACCAAATCAGATTTTACACACCTTCACGCCTATGCCTGGGGGGGAGACCCCCCTCCCTCTCTCGCCCTACGCTCAATACATTCCAACATGAACCTCTAACATACGGTTAACTCGTCAGAAGAACGTTGTCAGTGATTTGGATCCTCATTGGGTATACCATTATTTTTTACCTTGTACCTGATAAGGCTTACCTCAATAAGTATCCTCATTATGTTAATAAATAATTAGGTAAAGCATTGCTCAGATTTACTTTTAAATATTCTTTTTTTTTTGTTTTTTGTTTTTTGCATACCTTATACAGAATTAAAAACTTTGCGATTTTTATTTTCATTCGTTACTGTCTCTTCTTAGGAATTGTCAACCAAAACTGTGAACATAGGTTTCTTTTGTGTTTAAAGTTGGCCTGGTTGCCTGGTTAGCTGGCTATGTATGTATCACGCATACAGGCCTCACAAATGAAGTTTCAGGGCAGATATTTTTAACAAATACTCTTTATGTCTTGGAAAAATGTCATTTTGCTTTTTGAAAATTCCCCTTAAACGAACTCTTAGAGGGGGGTTCGATTTAATATATAAGTTCATACTATTCTGATCCCTAGTTTGTGTCCGTCAGGATTCATGCTAGGTTTTTTTTGGGGGGTTAAGATTTCAGTGGTCACTTTCCAACAGAAGGCGAGAGAAGTAACTTACTTATTGATCACCTCTCTTCCATTTCCATTCATCAGACCCTACAAGGCATGCTGCAAAAAAGGCGATAGTTACGTAACTGTTTCTGTTGAGTGACTAACCAGACCCCTCTTTTTTAAAATTCTTCTTTTACCCCAAATTACTTGAAACTTTCTTGACTTGTTTCTCTCTCTCTCTCTCTCTCTCTCTCTCTCTCTCTCTCCTATTTTCTGTCTATCTCTCGCTTCCTATAACCACCAACTTCCATATCTTTATTCTTTCTTTCTCTTTTCTTTTTCTTCCTTCCTTTTTATTTCAACCTCTTCTTCTTCCTTACTCCATCCAGTCAGCTGTTTAAAAGAACCAATATCACTACCAAGTGAGCCACGACTATCGTCTATCCATCCTTCCCTTATCTATAACCACAGGAATAAATATTTATTCTATTATTTGAATACCACAGATATTGCAAATTCCGCAAGATAATGGCTAGTCTCATATATCATCACTCCAGAAGTGAGTTAGTGCTTCAATGGGGGACTCATATTCATCCTCTTGTATCGAGCTAAATTAAGCACAGTAAACGTCTGTATTGAGGACGTCGGTTTTAAAATACTTATCCATAGTCTATATCTTTATGCTAGCGAATTAAAAATTGAGTTGAGCGAATTGAAAAAAAAAGGTCAGCAAATTGAAAAATACGACCAGAAAATGAGAAAGTAATACGGGCAGCAAATTAAAAACGTAGGACAAGGAAATTAAAAAAATATGCAAGCAAATTGGGGGAAAAAAGCGAACCTAATTAATGAACATGAGTTATCGCACATGCGCAGATGCAATATTGAGTGAACTGCAACCTGTATTTGCACTGGCCGATATTAAAAGCTTTATTTAGTAAATCTGAAAAAGTAATAGGTATGATTTCTAGCTTGAGAATAAAAATAAAAGATCTGGTTAACCACTCAATAGAAACTGTCATGTGATCAACTTCTTTTGGTTGCATGTTAGGAGTGATCAATTAAAAATAATGGATAAGGGGTCGATCAATGGATAAGCTACCCCTCTCGCATTTCGTCAGGCAGTGATCACTAAAAAGAGTTCTGAATTTTCTAAAGCAATTATGAATGCTGCCGGACACAAAGTGTGGGACCTATTTCACATAAACCTACATTGCTAACTGAACCAACATCCCCCCAAAAAAAAAGATTAGAGGGGTTAAAAAACTAAACAAAATTTTTTTTTCTAGACATGAGCAAATGTTGAAATGTTCTTCTCTTAGGTTCCATTGCGTGATCCATACAGACATAGGTGGCCAGCCAGACCAACCAGAAAAAAACCTTTGCAGACAGATTTTGTGACAGTTTTGTTTGACGTTTTCTTAAAAATTAATCATCATTCAAGCAAAATCCTCAAACGAGTGAATTTCGACTAATTTCACTTGAAAACATTTGAAGTGACCGTAGCAGTAACTGCATGTGACTGCTTTTGCTCATTGGTTGCAATCTCTTGACTTTTCAATATACAAGCCATAATTGTTTAATTTGTTTTTCTATTTCTTAATTTGCATACCATATTTTTCAATTTGCTTGCCGTGTTTTGGGGTTGTTTTTTTTTAAACTTTTCTTTTTGATTTGCTCGGGAAACGATGAAGATCCCTACTGTATGTTAAAAATAGATACATCTTATTAGAAAAAGCAGTTCTCTAAAAAAACAGAAGTTTGAGAAAATCTGGTACTGAACAAAGCTATTTGGTTCCAAAAATAAAGATTTGATACTACAAAACTGCCCTAACACACCAATGATATAAGACAAATTAACATAAACAATAACTTGAGAATATATATTCTTTTTTATCTACTTCTCCTGTAAGCTTAATCTGGTGATAGATTTAAAGTTATTCGATTGATTACGTACTGGAGCTACTTAATTTGGTCCCAAGACCAAACAAATTTGATCTTGTGCAGCAAAATACATCTGGTGACCTCGTCTCTAACGAGAATCACGTCAAAATATGTCTCTTTGATAGGTTCCTTTTTTTTAAACAAAAACACAGCTTGAAGAACCGACATTTTTACCAGATGAGCCACATTCATCCCCCTTCATCTTCCTCCTCTTCTATCTCCCCATCTTTGTCTCCTTCCTCCCTTTTTCTCCTCATCACCATCTTCACCAAAGCAAGTACTTTGCTAAGACTTTGAAGGGTGCAAGAACAAATTAACATCTGTCGTTGACAGGGTCTCTGGTGCAACTAACATCTGGATACAGACATCTATAGATCGACATCTGGAGATCTGACATCTGTTGAGAGGATTGTATGTGGGAGGGGGGAGATGAATACATCGACTAAGGCGACTGCAATGCAAACAACTCTGAAGAAACGGCCAATGTTTGATATCGTATCTTTTATAGCAGTAGCAATAGACAAGGTGGGGGGATGATGGCGGTACCATTCGAGGTGGGAGGCGGGTTTGGGTAGCGAGAGGCTTCTCTGGTGTGAATGACGACAGCAGTTTACAAAAGATGAAACTATGCCATGGATAAAGAATCAGATTTGTTGCAGTCTTTAGATTTTAGTAGGAGTCACTACCTGGATACTTCATATAAACATGTGTCTATCTTCATACATACCATTGTTTGAATTTATCATTCTCTGATTATATCTATCTATCCATTAATCAATCTAACAATCTATGTATCTCCAAATATACACGTCTATACATATATCAATAAGCACGCATCTATCTATATCTTTGTAAATCTATCCAAAACACATATCTATATCCACACACACACACGCGCGCATATATATATATATATATATATATATATATATATATATATATATATATATATATATATATATATATGTATGTATATATATATATATATATATATATATATATATATATATATATATATGTATATATATATATATATATATATATATATATATATATACGCCTATTTGTAAACATCTGTATATCCATATGTTTGTATCTATCAATCTACCAAGCTCTGTTCAGATCTATCCATATTTGTATGTACCTATGTTCGTATCTATGTTCATATCTATGCATTTATTTCTGTCTCTGTTCATATCTATCTATGTCCATATCTTTCTTCATCTGTTCATATCTATATATCTATCTATCTCTGTGTCTATCTGTCTATCTTCATCAGCCCGTATATTTCTATCTATCTATCTATCTATCTATCTATATCTATCAAAAGACTAGAGGGCACATCAAATCGATGACAAAAACAATACAACAATAACAGTCTGCTATCTTCATTATAAGGTAGAAAGCCATTTCTTCGAGTATCCAACGTTCTGCAGAGAATGCTGGAGGCAATTAGGATGGAACATTAAGCCGCAGAGTTTGTGTGCACTGTCATCTTTTCAGGAGGAGTGCCTCATTAGCAATACTACAATTGAAGAAATCGTTCTGTCTATCTGTCAGTCTGTATGTCTTTTTCCATTTGTTATGCCGTGTACGAAGAAATGTATTAAAGAACATACTCCCCCTCCCCGTGTTGTCAAATCTAAAGTCATTTTCTCCAAACAACGCTGGGTATTCCTACTGATATTTGTATATATATTTATAGAGAGAGATAGATTGATATATAGATATATGTATATAAGTGAAAGTGATTTCGTTTCGTTCCGTTTCAACTATGTATATGAGGATATTTTATTTGATAGTTTAAAGAAAAAACAAATTGATGGAAGCGAGATGGTATCCGACGTGGAAGTATTAACTTTAAGGTTAATGGGGGGAAAAGCTTTCCGTGTGATTATTGTCCGCAAGGATAACATTATAAGTTGGTTTGCATGTAGATTGAAACCGACACAACGGATTTGATATCCACAAGGGTGAACATTCAATAGAAACGACATGAACAGCGAGTCACGACTGTTGTTATACTTACTGATCCCTCATCGTTAAATACGTTTTTGAGGTAACCAACGTAAGTGGACCCCGTTTCAAAAAAGATAAATGATGTGTAGTCTGAAATAACATCCATATACAATATATTTTGATAATACTCTACATAAAAAACAAAACTAGATTTTTTCCAAGTTTTTTTAACGTGTTTAGTGTACAAAGCTGTAAAGCTATCTAGACTATATATATATATATATATATATATATATATAGTTTGTAAGAATACAAAAGAGAAAAAAAGAGAAAACAGATTTTTCTGTTGTTGATGCTCAGTGTTTATCAAAGTAAACAGAGCTATTGATATGTAAAGCATGATTTACAAAGATATATAACCGGTGAATGGCAACATTTCGCATTTGATGAACCCTTCGGCAACTGAAAATGAAACATGTTGCAAATCGATGAAGAGTGCATTAGGTACGAAGTGTTGACATCCACCGGGTACATATTCTTGTTAATCTTATATATATATATATATATATATATGTGTGTGTGTGTGTGTGTGTGTGTGTGTGTGTGTAGGTGACCTTCCGCCTATATTCCGGTTTAAACATGCATGCATGTAAATATATATATATGTATATGATATATATGTCTGTTTTGGGGATGAGAATGAGAGAGAGTAGGGGGTGAGTGTGAGGACGTGATAATTCGACAGCTGCCCTTTGTACAAATTTCGACAGATATATCGAAGCATTGCAGTGTCGAGTTTTAAGTTTTTTGGATCAGCAGTTCTCGAGAAATCTAATAAAATAATTAGAAATTATTGGTCCATTATCTAATATAATAGATCGTAATTTAAATGTAAAATATGTAAATTTAAATATAAAATATGTAAATTGGCCACATTGAAGATAAACATTTAGAAGTTATAGTTCTGTACGACGACAGAAGTTATTTTACATGACTATAATGGTAGACTGCTCCGGTCCCACTAAAGCATGAGCCTTAAGAACGGACATCCCCTAGTGTGCTGCTGGAGATTTCATGTCTGAGTAGTATCTCTGTTTAACAGGGGGGCCTCAGAACCCAGGAATAATTCTCAAAGGGGTCGTGGCCCACAGATGGTCGAGAATGACTGGCTCAGTGCATCAGTCTTTCGAAGCTGTAGACCATACATAAAGGCTTAAGTTCGGAAAGAGAAGTGTCTATTTACTATCATCATGTATCTGTATATACACTTTGTCGGTCGAGACGGTTTACCGTCGGATGTATAGCCTGCCTAGGGATATGTAGCCTTAGGGACGTCACATTCTAATCGCAGATTCCTTTCCACTTTTTAATGCAGACTGCAAAGTCCTCTTTCGAGATTTCATTCAGGCATTCATATTTGGATATCAAAGGACTGAAAGACTTTTCCCAAAAAGAATTGGCAGCTGCATTTCCATACATATGTATCATTCATATATATATATATATATATATATATATATATATATCAAAAAATATATATGATTGAAAATGACGGACAGGGATCATCTTTTTAATCTTCTAGTAATCTTTTATTATTTCCGTACAAGTGAACGGATCTTTGTTTTCAATAATCCTTGAGAGCTAAGTTCTGTTCATTCAGTAAAAGATTACAAAAAAGATTAAAAAGATGCTCCTCGTTTGTTATTTTTAATGAAAATCGTATCAAAGAAAATTTGCTGCCAACGTATATATATAAATAGTTGACCTACCACCTATACTCTGACATATATATATATATATATATATATATATATATATATATATATATATATATATATATATATATATATATATATATATATATATATATATATATGGGGAGAGTGTTGTTCTCCCGATCTCCAAGCATCCAGCAGATTTTACTTGCTGGAGCCCACCTGTGCCCTTGTAATTTGTGTTGCACACGTTCATTATCAGGTGCCAAATTCTATGTTTGAACATTGCATTGGTTGTTTGCATTAAAGTATTTTTAGCTCTACTCTCAAGACACCTGGGTCTGATTCTATCCATCAAATAAACAAGAAACCAAACCATTGCAAAATGCGCGTGAAGGTGATTACAACGGCAGCAACACCCACATTGCCTTCGTGTTAATTTTCCTGAAAACCACTCAAAACCAACGTTTTACCTTAGATAGGTCTGGTTAATCACTCAACGGAAACCGTCACTGACACAGTGTTTTTGGCAGCATTGTGCAGTCATCAATCAAAAATATTGGAAGATTGGGGGTCAATGAATTAGTTACTCCTCTCAACATTTGTTGGGCTGTGATAACATGAAAAAGTCAGAATGTTAAAAAAAGTGTGAATGCTACTGAACGATGAGGCCAATTTAGCATAAACTTACATTGCAAATTGACTCCCAAGTAAAGACCCCCAGATGGGGAGATTTAAAATAAATTCTAGACAAGGAGTAAATGTTTAAATTTCCGTCTCTCCAGTTCCATTGGTGTGGACTGTACGCGGGCTACATAATGTACATAGCCAGCCACACCACTCTAAAGACCGGAAAAAAACTTACGTCGACAGTTTTGGGGATAGTTTTGGTTGACATTTTCAAATGAATCCAGTTTTACAGCAGATTTTCGCTTCAAGGTTTTTCTTTATTCATATGTCTCATTCTATAGGGACTGTTTCCCTTCAAGAATATGATACACTCTATACATGTTGGTGATGTTGAGGAAACGTTATCTAAGGTTATCGTTAGTATTCCATTGAATACCTTTTCACCTACGTTAATCAATTAAGCTATATTTCGGATTTGGTATACGATGCTGTGAAGCTGTTGTCTTCAAATCTTAACTACACGAAGAACCCTTTTCAATAATTTCAAAACAACTTCCCATTCTACACGCGAACACACACGCACACACACACACACGCACATACAGGTGTGCGTACGCGCGCACACACAGATTTTTTATATATATGAGTCTGTGAATACGATATCCGACAAAATTATTAAGTGGACAATATGGAGAATAGTAGTATAAAAATTATCATCATACTAACATGTAATATAAAAAATCATCATCATACTAACATGTAATATAAAAATTATCATCATACTAACATAAGGTATCAAAATTATCATCATACTAACATGTTTCTCCTTCTGGCTTCGTCGAAGAAGAAATTCTGAAAAATTCGTTTTTTCAATTAAATTGTCATAATATCATAGCGCGTGAGCACAAACGCCAAGTATTTCAAATAACTAATAAACTGCATAACGAAAGATGGATCTATATATTCGAAAAATAGGAATGGATATGAACAAAGATTATAGTTAATTTTCAGGATTATGTTTTTGTGATGATAAATGGTCAGTTATTTTGTATGTGTGTGTGTGTGTGTGTGTGTGTGTGGTTATTTTGGAATCACAGAATTAGGCGTTTAGCCTATTTCGAAATGATTAGGATCATGTTTGCTGATTGATATTTAAATTGATAATTTGAATTAATTTGGATAGGCGGGGGATGTTGACATATCCTGTTTTTTGTCTGATTCTTCTATCTTCTAATATCATGCAGATTCAATGCATCTCCTTTTTGTTCAATTCGTTTCTTTTCTGATCAATTGTGCCCTTCTCTGGGTCATAATTTCAACATGATTGGGTTAGACATTATCCTGGTGGGTATAAATGGGATAAGCTTTTGAATTTTACTGAAGACTTTTCACGTATAGTCGGTATAACTTTTCCAATCAACATTCTTCCAAAAAGTTTTGACTTTATTTTCCTCCCCTAACAACAATGACAGACTTTCAGTCGATTGGGGTCAAACACGACCGGAATATTGGTGATAAGTCACCTAGAATTGGCTATTACACTGAATTTGGTTTCCAAAATGATTTATCCAACGAGTTTAATATCAATATCCAAGGAAATGAATCTTTATTTACAGTCTATAGTTTTGAGAAAGGTCATTAATATTCCAAGAGTTTTTCGAACGATTTAACTCCTTTTTATTGTCTTGTTCCTTGTTATAAACACAATGTTCCTCTCTGTCTCTGTCTCTGTCACTCGGTGTTTCCTTAATTCCTATTTTCTGTCTCTCTTTCAGTCTTTCCTTTTTTTTTTTACTCCAGTCAGTTATTTGAAACATTTTTTTTTCAAAATTTTCTATTGATCACCACCAACGCCATATGCTGCCAGAAGATGTTGATCACGTGATAGTTCCTGTTGAGTGACTAACCAGACCTATCCATAATTTTTTACAATAACATTCGAACGATCTCCCTCCCCCAACATACACGTTAACCCGCTTTTTGACAGCTAACATTGACTCACAGTGTCAGTTCTTCTTCATCAAAATGCCCTCTTCAATAATCGGGAAATTGTGACACGATGTACTTTAAATCCTTTCGAAGCGGCAGTTATTTTGCCTTGCTTGAATTTTCCATTTATAGAAGGTCGTAACTAGATACTGCAACACTGAATTTCAAGTATCATTTGTCAATTCGCGTTTCGTCTTAAATGCTCATATCCATGTTTAATATTATCTGCCGATATGCATTGACACTGAAGGTACAATTTTGAAAATTTCTCTTCTAACGTACCCTTGAACAATACGCTTCGATACACCTCAAGTTATTAGAAAACCGTAGACCAAAACAGTCCCAAAACTGTCAACATAGCTTTCTTTCAGTTCTAAGCTGATCTTGCTGGCTGGCTGGCAGGCTGGCAGGCTGGCTGGCTGGCTGGCTACGTCTGTATCACTCGTACAGGCCGCACCAATGTAGTTTAAGGGTTGAAAATGTAAATATTCACTCTTCTCTATGTCTACAAAGAAACTCGTTTTTGTTGTTTCGTTTCGTTGCGGTTTTTTAACCCCCCCCCCCCCCGCACAAAAATAGGTTCGGTGGGAGGGGTAAATGCAATTTAGGATTGTGCTAAATTGATGACCTTTGTTTGTGTCCACCTGTTTTTCAAAAATTCTTTAAAATTCATCTATTGATCACCGTCCAAAGAAAGGTGGAGAAGAAACTTTATTCATTGATCATCCCTGTTTTTCCAATTCCCTAATTGATCTGCCCCAACACGTCATGTTGCCAACAGACATTGGTCGCATGACTGTTTCTATTGAGTGACCGACTAGTCCAGTTTTTTTTTTTTATTATCTATCAGGTTTAAACGTAGAGACACGCATTCGTCGCTAAGATATAAAAACACAGTTTTCAATAAGTGATGCAAAAATATTTTTAAAAATGTGCTGATATTATAACTATGAGTGGACAGAGGGAGCATTATTTTTGTTATAGTCTGGATTGTTTATAAATAGGCGAAGCGAATGGTTGTTTGAGGTTTTGAGGAAAATACTGGCTGTTTAATAAGTTCCATATAAAAAAGTATATATATATATATATATATATATATATATATATATAACAACACAACAAGAAAATGAAAAAAAAAACTATTATTCACATCAAGTACACATGAAGAAGTACTTGTAACGGAGGAAGTATTCTGGTGCTCAAAAACGGTCAAATAATGTCATCTAGTTTCACAGGGGCGTCTGGACTCACTAAATAAGTGTCTCCGATTGGGTGCCGGTATGAAAAGATGGATTGGGGATCCAACCTCAGATCTACCAATATGGAGCTGTCCATAGGAAAAGCACGGAGAACAAAGGTAAAGGCTATCTTGAGAGATATCCACACTATTTCCAGAAATTACCTCAGGTGACCATTAGCGACCTTTTGCATCAATTTCACTTCGCCTGAAATTTTCTGTGTAAAGATGTACCCAAATGCAAAATTTTTGTATCCTAGGTGCAATATTGTGACCATGCCAACAACTTTAAAAAATCACTGGAGATGACCAGAAATAATATCTAATGACTAACCCTGATGTCAAAATCAGATTTCTAGATATTTTGGTCGTAGAAGAATCTATTTCTATAACAAATTTCAGTTTCATAGGTGCAGAATTGTGACTAACAACTTGGAAAAGGGGTTAACATTGACCCAAAGTGAACTCAGGCATTGCTTATGACCTTCGTCAAGAAAGGATTTATCCCTATGTCCAATTTCAATTAAATAGATACAAAGTTATTGCCAAAGACTTGAAAAATTGAAAAGAAATGGCCAGAATTGACTTCTGGTAATCTGAATGGCCTCTGAGCACAACATCGCTTCAATATGAGCCGATGTATACATGTGCACAACTTCAGCATTCTTGGTGCCGTATTGTAGCCCAAAACTCTGGAAATTGTCAAGGAATTACCAGAAATTATATCTGATCACCTCAAATGTCCTCAGGGGTCAACTCTTGAATAGCATATGGCCTTCTCTGTAGAGAAATGTACCTCTTACGGTTTCATAGGTTCTAAATTGTGGCTCAAGCTTTGGAAATTGTTTTGAATTGATCTTGAATGACCTCAGGAGTCAACGTCACATGGAGTGCGATTTTCACCGTAAGATGTACTCGCGTGCTAACTTTCAGCATCCTTGGTGCAAAATTGTGGCCTGCAAGTCTAAATATTGACTAGAAATTACCTCAAATAACCCCAGGGGGTAAATCCACGTTGTGTATAATCTTGATATGAAGAGATGTACCACTACGTCCGATTTCAATTTTATAGTTTCTAATTTATGACCCTAAAACTTGGAAAATAGTTTCAAATTGACCAAAAATAATCTCTGGTGACTTTGAATTCCCTCAGAAGTCAGCACCGTATGTATTGTCATCTTCAGCGACAAGGGATGTGCCCATATGCTAATTGACTCTAAAATGACCAAGAAATATATACAGTAGCTGTAACAGAAGAAATATCCTGAGGCTCAAAGAAAAACAAATTATATCATCGCTTAGTATTCTAGATAAATAAGTGTTTCTCTCATTGGGTGCCTAGAACAACTGATATTGTGTTGTCCTAGAGAACAGCACAAATATAAGTTTCATAGGTGCAAAATTGTGACTAACAACTTGGAAAAATGTCTAGAAATGAGCCAAGCATTATGACCACCTGGCTTCTCAATATATGCGTAAAATAGCTCTTACCCACTCAAGCAAGGACTTTAAAAGACATCTAGAGGTTCCTTCTGGAATCTGGTGCCAGAATCTCAACGGCAAGTTGGATAACTGCTGCCAAATTGGACGTTCTTTTGGGTGAACTTGTTGGTCTAATGCATCCCATAAGTGCTGAAAGCGATTGAGATCCTAGATGTTGGGTTTCTAGGGCAACACAATGAAGTCTTCATGTTCCTGTAGCTATTCCAGTACAGTGGTTGATGATTTTTCCCGCTATGGGCCGCCGTCAATAGGTACTCAAAACAGGCCACGCCGTTTCAGAAAGATCATGGCCTAATCTTTTAGCCAGAACCATGTCGCCTTTATCAAAGTTGATCAGAACTTTCAGCTTCTCCATAAATGAGGCATACTCATGAATGAAATACTTGAGAACGGCTCACCTGCTTATATAGCTCTGACCCTGACTTGCGCAGTAGCTGTCATTCTAACCACATGTCACTGGTCATAATCTCTTTGTGTATATGCATACTGTATTTTTCATTTTAGTTGTGTTATCCTAGAGCGCTCAATATTCCAAGAATAGAGCAAATAATAAATAAACAAATGTAAATAAATAATTGAATTATATACATATATATATGTATATATTTTTATTGTAGCACAATCCATAGAAAAATTAATTGTTTATTGACACATACAAACACACACACACACACACACACACACACACACACACACACACACTCATATATACTGGATTTTTCACTGAGCACTGATCGATTGTACTTCCTTGTATTTTCTGTTCACACGTATGTTTTCAAAAGCATACATAAAATATATACTCATACACAAAGGAATATATATATTCAGTTTTATATATATATATATATATATATATATATATATATATATATATATATATATATATATATATATATATGTATATATATATACGTATATACTTACATCTAGTTATTAGTATTTGTATACGCGTATCTAAATGTGTTTATATATGTACAGGTTTGCTTGGAAAGAGATGTAGATGTAGGCAGCAATAGAAGTGTACACATGAATACACTGACCAACTTGCTGATCAATAACGTTGGCAGTCGTACTAATAATAACTTTTTAAGATGTAGAAGAAGGGAAGGGAGGTTGGTCATAATGCGGGGGGATGGAGTGTGTTATTGGGGAAATATCACTGGATAACCAGTCGATTTCCTTCCGTCGTTAATGTTTGGACAGGAGTCCGAATGGCGACAAGGATTTGCGTCCAAGCACATCTGTAGATACAGCAGGACAGCTGTTTTGTTCCTGTGGGGATTGAATCCGTCAGATTAAGATTAAAGTGAATATCTGTACCTAGCATCATCATCATCATCAGTCTTTCAATGTCCGTCGTTGAACGTAGAATTCGCCACACTTCTCTATCATGGGCGTCGCAGGGCCAGTACTTTCTGAATTTGACTAGCTCGTCTCTCCATCTAATATTGTGCCTGCCTCGGTTGCGCATGTGATCTAGGATGATCCGTGTCATAAGTCGCGATGTTCATCGGTTGTCCGCCATTCTTGCAACATGGCCTGCCCACTGCCGTTTGAGTTTTTTATGGATTCTGTGATGTCCCTGACTCCTCTTTTTTCTGGATGTACTGTGCTGTGTTGTGGTCTCACCGCGTGAGACCCAGCGTGAGCACAAGAATAATATCAAAAATGTTATCAAAAAAGGTTATCTAAAATTATCTTTTATGAATACATCTCCAGTTGAAATCATATCAAATTATATTTTTTTAAAAACGTCAATAATTATCTAGAGAAATCTTCTATCTAAATGATTCCAGCACAAGATTTGGACTTTGCTGGTCCAAAAAGAGTGACTAAAAAAGCACATTTCTTTTTATGGTGGTTAGTGGTGATATCGTGTAAACTTTAAAGGTTGTTGTCCAAAAACTGTGACCGGACGCGTCCGATGACAAATGAACACGCATGCGCGTGCGTGGACAAACACAGACGCTCAAAGAGAGAAAAATCTGTAGCCCACTTGGCTGGTTGGTCGGCCATTTGTTGGGATGTGGTGATTGGGTGAATATACAACTCTGGTTAGTCACTGAATAGAAACTGACATATGACAACCGTCTTTTGTCAGCATGCCGTGGTAGAGGTGATCAATCAAAAATTGGAATAAATGCTGACCAATGGATAAGTTACTTCTCTTGCCTTTTGTTGGATACGAATTCAATTTTTTTTTCAAGTATTGACACAGTAGGACACAAAATGAGGGACCGAGTTAACATAAATTTAAATTGCCGTTTGAACCTCCCTAAAAACCAATTATGGGGGGGGGATTCTCCAAAAAGAAAAAAAACTTGTAGACATAATAAGGAATAAATGTTCAAATTCTTGCTTTATTGGTGTGGTCAATACGCATGATTGATACATAGCACTTCAGGGTTATCAATATCGATGTCATTTTTCAATTCTTAGTCTGGAATTTTTCTGGGGAAAATTTTTTAAATCTAATTATTGTCAGCACTGGATACACAAAAACAAAAGGAAAAATATCTAAATTAGCAACCCTGAGCCAGTTAGCCAGTCAGCCAGACTAATTTAAAAACTGAAGAAAACTATATTGACAACTTTTTATGACAGTTTTTGTGACAGGTTTCGAATTGTGACAATGGTGGCAGTTTGGGTAATGGTGAGATTAAGAGGTGAACATGAGGACAGTTATCTTGAATTGTAAAATATCGTTTAATATTATTGTAAAAACGATTTGGTTCATATCAGAAGAGATAAAACTCTTAAAGATTATCAAGGTGATGATGTTAGAATAGGGAATAATAATTGCCAGGCTCTTATCGTTAAATATGAAGATAGGAGAGTATGTAGAAATAAGAGCACTTGCATCTGGGGTAGAAAATTTCGGCATTGGACTGATGAAGACTGGTGACGTGTTAGTTGATCAGATGGGTTACATTTTCTGCTCTTTCAGGTAGAATTGAGAATGTATATGACACGTTGCAGACCTCACTAAATTCCCCGTTGTCACACCCAGTAAACTCAACTCAGGCATGGTCAACTCTAGAACGTGCCAGGAGAGATATACCCTCGAAAAGATTGTAGCATCACGTAGACCCCATGTGACCTAACACAGCCACCGTTATTCCGGCGAATGGGGGGCTACACGTTTATCAAGTAGCTGTGTCTAAATGTTTACCACTTAAGTTTAATAAGTGCTGTTTCTAATATCATCATCACTTCTATTACTCCAAATAACTTACGGTTTTATTCTCTCCTCACCGGTCGTAAAATTAACACTTGTGACCTTGTGCTAGACAGAACTAAATTCACCCCGCAAAGAGGCAATGATTAGTAAGTTAGTTTTGCAAACCATTTCGACCGTTCTGTTTCTCCAGTAGTGTTTGACCTAGATTTTGGTGACTCTAAAACTTGAATCGTTTTGGAAACCCCCTTCACAACAAGTGACCATATGGCAACATCTAACAAGGACCTCGAAAGGCCGAGAGTATCTATTTAATCACTGTCCCACCGCAGCAATATGTGACACAAGGTCAGGCTTAACGTGGGAAGAAATAGGAACAACCCTTCCAAAAATGGCTCCAGCCGACGCAGTTACCGTTGAAAAGCTCATCGTAATCGCTAGACAACGTCACCCGCGAAAGCATCCACCAGGGGACGTGCTCCTTTAAGTGCAATGGAGCAGTGCTGCCCCGGGGAAAGACCCCGCAGCTGGGCCGAATAATAATGGGAGAGCCTAAGGACGAGTCCAAAGGCCTCCCGATGCGCTTAGCAAACGCAGCCTCAGTGAAACCTCATTGGCTAACGCTTGCACCGGCGCACTCGGTCTTTGATGCCAACCAACACACAATCTCCAACCCATTCGACGGACAAGTGTCAGTAACTGCATATCGGGCTCTGCCGTGGAACAGATACTACACTTTAATCCTGCCGAAAGGACCAGAAAAATCGAGGTTACAGATGATGGCGCTATGCACTGAGCCCCTCCCTGCCACCATCAAGATCTGGGTAACCACTTGAATCTTCTTCAATGGGCTTTAGGCGAATCCACGACTATCTATTTATATTTTGGTTTGGAAACTATTTCGGGAGCATCCCCAAAGCTTACTCGAATATGCGTAGAACACAATGACAGTATCACAACATTTCATGTGTTTTGAGATGAAGTTGCTGTCAACATTTGTAATAGATTTTTCTCATTTTATTTCGTTATAGTATGGTGTCAAGGCTAAGAGTCATCGCTCATTAAAATAAAAGTTGCTTCTGGGGCATCTTCTGGGGTAAGAGTCTCTGAATCTTAAGTTTAATTAGTTTAATAATAAATCTAACATAGGACTCTTCAAGTCTCGTATTGTACCAATCTAAGCATGGTAAATATTTTACTAAAATGCTGCTTCTTTATGTACACGACTGTTACTCTCTCTTCTTTCATTTTAACCTTTCTCTCCCAAAAATACAATAACAGATATGATAATTTCATTTGCTTTTGCATGATTTTATGGTCATTACAAATACAGTTCATAGATTATGAACTGATTTAACAAAATTATGTACTTTAACTGTGGGAATATATATTCCCGGACGATATCTTACTTGCCAAAATCTGTAGAATTTCCACAGGTCCAAAGGGTCAATAATAAATGATAGTTCTAACATTACCGTTCTCGTTTTGTTTTTTTTTTAAACTGGCTTGAAACCTGGGGTTTTCGATTAGTCCCTTCGGAAGGCCCCTCCTAACCCTTCCTGGAATGGGGCGTGGGAGAGGAGGCAAGTAGATACAGCTGGTGCCTAGATACTATTTGAACATTGCCATCTCTTCGACCCCTGGGGACAAACAATGACCTACTTTTTAAAACACTGACTCTCGCATAGAAGCTATTGACTGGATAATTTTTGGATGCTGAGAGAGGGAAACTAATTTAAAATTGGTTCTTTTTCTTAGATTTGACATGTTGGATTTGATTATAGTTTTATTTTTCATCTGGGGTGCGTAGTTCTCGAGTTATGAGAGTGAATACACGATAGCTCAAACCTCAATGTCGAGTATGACCATCACATGATGTCACTCCAAAGAATCACTCAACTATGCTGAGAACGAACGTGGCTTTTGAACCTATGCAGGAATTTAAGATTTCTGGTACCAAATTGACTTACAAGGGAATTCATAGTGCGGGTCCCTGGAGCACGATCCCTATGTATTCTAGCGTTCCAGTCCTCTTACTGACTTACATTCCTTTCCACAGACATGACAGGGGGTTTGATTTGTAGCTATTTGATAGTTCACCTGTTGTCTGTTTTCATGGCTTCGTGGATGGCTTTTCTTTCCAGCTTTGATGGGGGCAGTCCCTCCCACAGATATGACGTTTGTACTTGTATCCACTTCATGGTCTTCTTGATTACTACTACTATGATGCTAGGTCTGCTTGGTGGCTAAGATAGTCATGCATATTTATACCGAAAAGAATTCGATCCCACTTGAAACTAGAATATACAATGCTGATATTCCCGGTTGATAGATACTCCCTATTTGGCCGACTGGAGCAACACAATCTTCCTTTCACCCGGTCTTCCTTGCTATCTGGCCTGGTGCTGGATCAAACTAAGCTTGATCGGACGGGCCATTTGTTGGGCTACGGTGATTCGATATTAACAATTATTCCCTTCACGATGACGACAACGACGACGATAGAGATAAAAGCACTGATAGATTATTGCTTGTTGATAATTATGAGGATGTCCTTAATGATTAGCGGGGATGTAACACACTTGCTGTGCAATGAGGCACAAATGTGTAATCGTCTAATATTACCCCTGGTGTTGATTTCAAGTTCGCTCGACGGTCTCTCATGTTGCCGGTGAGGTTTAGCCACCACCCTTCCATTGTCTCATCTCTTCACTAACTCCATGACAACGGACAAGCTAATTTGCATAGCATGACAAAAAAAGAAAAATGAGATGTAACAACTATCTCTTGAATTTTTCTCTTCACTTTCCAATTGTCGTTTTCATCAACATTCAGTCGGATCACTTCACATCCACGATACAAACGTACCATAACAAGCAAACCCGATGAAATTCTAACCGTCCATGATTTTTTGTTACCGTGATTATTTGCGTATGACACGAACGTTTTGAATTCAAATCCGAGTGAAAAAACGGAAGGCGAGTCTTGCAATACTTTGAATGTAGCGGGGAAAAAGTTGTTTACATTACTGAAATTGAGCACATTTGATAACGAAGGAATGTATAAATAATATATATGGAGATTTTGAACATCAGAACCTAAAAACATGTGGGGTTGCCTAACTGTACTGCTAAATCAAGTACCCGTGTTATACAAGAGGATATAATTTTATGTCTAATTGCCACCAAATCTAGTACTCGTATTCGAAGAAATACGGCAGTTTCTACCATGAGCATATGGTTAACTTTTTGATTAAGGTGGGCAAAGTGCATGATTTGTACGAAATTTCACACTGTTTTGAAATTAAGTACTTCCATTACTCCAAACATTATTCGAACTAATTTCTCCATATTTTCTGCTTTTAATAAATACTTTTCGACCGATACATTCTTCCATCTTCTCCAAATATACGTTGCTTTAAAAATTTCTGGAGTCGTTCCATGCTTCATCTCATTTGACTTCTTAATCTCCTCATCTAGAAAAACCACAGTCCAGTGGTCAGCAGTTTTTCCAATCTCGCTTGTTCTCGCTTTGATACCAGCAACACAAAGCCCTTATGCTTACTCATGCGACTGTGGTATTCAGGTTAAGGAGATGAATATGAGCAGAGAATAGAAAAGTACAAAGTGACTTCAGGTTAGAAACAATGTTCACTAGCTGCTATATCCACTAGATGCAATGTTCCCTCATAGGGTATGAAACAAAGATAAATTGGTTCTACTCTTGTTTGTTGAATAAAGATGTTAAAATGGCGGCGATGATGAATATGGGAATACCGTTGACATCTTATTGCTGAAGATAATAATGAAAACACGATTCTATTTCAGAATCGGGTGCGGTTATTAGAGGTTATGATTATATAAGCCATGCATTCATAATCATAGATGGCCAACAAGAATAATAGCGTAAAAGATATAATGATCGATAATAATCACATTATCGCGATGGGAATGACATTCTCGTAATGATTGTGATGATATTCGCAGAATAATTATAATAAAAAAGTAATAATGATGATAAGTATTTTCGTAAGGATAATTACTATTGTGTTATAATGTTGCATTGATACTGTGATTAGTGATTGAATTATATTGCTGCTGGCTATGAAACGAAAGTAATTATCATTATTTTTTTAATAATGACGGTGATAAAAGTTGACTTATTATAACAAAAATAGTTGTATTCTTCAGATATCAACTAAAGAATACCGTAACCTTTTTAAAATAACTGAGACAAAGCTACTAAGACGAGGACAATGAATAATCTGGAAGCATATGGACCCAGTGTCTGTCACAAAAATAGTAAATTGCGGTAGCAGTTCACAGTAACCCTAGAAATCGGTTTTTTCTTCCTTGTTCTTTATTTCTATCTTAAAAAAATAACTGCAAGACACGTAGAAAGTATAGTTTGTAGGAGATTATCGAAAATGCAAATAAGAAACCCGTGAATATGAAGGTTGAAAAATGCAAGACATAATTTAGGTTATGAAAGCTTTGAGGCGGAAGTGGAAAAAGAACAAAAGGAAAAGGAACAAATTATCAAAACCACGTAGAGGAAAACCGCGAATATCAAGGGTGAAAAGGGCAAGACAGAATATTGGTAAAGAAAGCTATATAGTAGGAGGAGAAGATTAGATTTTTTTAAAAACTATATAGCAGATGGGAAAATGTTATTCTCAGTGGGCGTAAATCAGACCGGCGTAAAAACAGAACGAAAACTGGAGGACAGAATCTAGGTGTTGAAAGCTATATAGCTGGAGGAGAACATTAGGAAAAGAAAGTTATGTACCCGATCGAAAAAATTGATTTCCGGGTATATAGTGAAGCGCTTAAGTGATTTGTAATAATGAAAATATTTGATCTCGAAACTTTTGACAAGATTTATGAAGATACTAGTCTAAATAATTAGTGGAATAATGACAGAACTTATGAAGGCAATCTCTGAACAATGTGTGGAATAATGAAAAGACTTTACCTCATAACTTTAGGCAAACCTTACGAAGGCATTAACCCGAATAATATGCGGAATAAGGCTTCATCTTACAACTTCAGCAATAGTTATGAGGATAGTAGTCTGAATGATGATTGAATCATGAAAGTATTACATCACATAACTTTGGAGAATATTCATGAAGAAAGCAGTCTGAATAATGTGTACAATAATGAAAATATTACATCTCAGGGCCTAATAAAACAAATGAAAATCATGTTTTTCCAAGAAAAGTCATACGCTATCGTCAAATTTCCAGTTCTGTACTGATAAAAAAAAAACTGTCGTTAACATTTTTTTCAAATCAATCTCTAAAAAATAGATGTTTGTAGATTAGATTTAAGGAAGCTAGAACCTTCAGATTCTGATTGACCGAATTTCAGAGCAGATTCGCTCTGCAGAAGGAAATAAATCCATGCAGTTCTTTCAAGAATGTCCTTGGTCATTTGCCAGGCCTTGCAAAGAAAACAAGAGCTTGTGTTTGAGAGAAAAATATTTCTTTATCAAAATTTTAAAAAAAAAAGAAGATATGCCTGCTGCAAAATGAGACAAATAGTTGTTGATGTGCCGAAAAGAACTCCATCAAAATTTTACGTTCTCGTGTCAACTGAACGCTATTACTTATGTAGCAACAACTAACGTCGTTCCAGTAATTCGCATAATTATTCAGTATTGCCAATTCTACATGAAATGTAGCAATGCTATTTCCGCAACGGATGTAAATATTTCTCGGTCTATTTCGGGTGTCTCTTACCACCAATGATACTACTGTAGCTATTCATCCATTTGGTGCAGCGAAGCTTTTTATAACAACAGCTGCTGCTGTTTCTTCCACGACGACTAAATTTACGCATGCGTACCACAAGCATTTACACACCCTCTACTGTTTCTTGCGTCATTTACCACGACTGCTACTACTGCCATTGCAAATTTCTAGCCGACATACTACTACCACATGCGTCAATGATGATAACGTTACTAATTATATTACGAGGGATAAATAATACAGCAATCTGAGTGCCTCATTGGGTGCTCAACACATGGAGCCTTGTGTCACACCAAGTCATTTACAGAGTAACTCGAATGACTCACAGTGGAAGAACGGTCAGCTCTCTAGACTCACAGACCATTATTACCGAAGTGGGTTCGATCCCCACTAGGTACTCTACACTTGTGGTATTAATTCTAGACTAAGCTAAGCTTAGGAAATATCCATAATACAGCTAATAAGGTGTCCTGTTGTAGAGCAATGTTGTGCAAAATCATTCCGCAGACTATTACTTCAGTTGGACTTGAACCCTAACAAATCGTTGGAGATAATGTCAGCTATTTTATTGAGCTCTATTTTCAACAAATACCCTTTACTTGAAGCCTTGTGCCTGACTAAGCCAGGTTGGGTAAACAGCTCTCATTGTCGTAAGTGGTCGGTGTTCGAGCTGAGATAAAAACTGCCGCCTTCAAATGATGATTTTCAAGTCCATGATATCCTGTCAATTCGGGAAAATGTCGCAAAGCAATCTCTCTACCTGTATTTGCCCTCCATTCGACCTTGTACAGCATCAATTTAAGCTTAGTGAATGTCAATAATACAGCAAAAAATAGAGAAAAGACTGGTTTACACTGTCGCATTGTTCAATATTACTACTACTACTATTTAGTAGTATTAGTGCTACTATTTGAAAAGTTTCCATTATAAACTGACTGGATTTCTTGCAACTATTACAGCTAATATATTCGGCTGTACTGGTTTCTCCGGACTTGTTATCAGTTTTATTCTGCTGTTACAACTACTGCTGCAAATATCGGTGAGACTTGGATACCGCAGATTTTATGAAGGCTCGAACAAAGATAAACCGGTTCTTCCCTTCCTTGTTTAATGACAGTGGCGATGATGCCTGGGAATACTGGCTAAATCTTATTGCTGAAGATAATAATGAAAACCTGATTCTATTTCGGAATCGGATGCAGTTAGTGGATATTACGGTTATATCAGCCGTATAATCGTAATCATAGACGCCTAGCAAGAATAATTGCGTAACGGATATATTATGATCGATAATAATCACATTATCAGGATGGGAATGATATTCTCGTGAAGATATTGAATTAACAAGTGATGATTTGGGCGACATTCGAATAATGATGATGATAATCGATAAATGATGATGATGATGATGATGTTGATGATGATGATGAGAATTTCTATAATGATAATTACAATCGTGTTATGATATAGTGTTACAATGATTAATGGTTATATAACAATAATAACAATGATAGTGATAATAGTTGAGTTATTATAGCAAAATCAGTTGCGATAATAATAATAATAATAATAATAATAATAATAATAATAATAATAATAATAATAATAATAATAATAAATCGCTTGAATATTACAGTGATGGTAATAATCAACAAAGCTGGCGCGTATATCAAAACTAATTATCTGAAAAAATATCTGAAATTGTCTTCCGGGAGATGGAATTTTTTTATCTGAAATAATCTCAAAAGAAAAACAAAAGATTCTTTATCTAAAAAAATCTCAACACCAGAATTGGGCTTTGGCGCTTAAAGATGACCATAAACACCCAAAAAATCACATTTTTGATAAAAACAAGAAACAAAAACATGTTTTTAGATGGTTCCCAGTTGTGTACTCATACCATTGTCAAGGTCGTAGCCCCCAAAGATGTGATCAGAACACATGAACAGACACATAGACAATAAAAAGAGAGAACAGTCTGTGAGATCACTTGACTGGTTAGTCGGGTTTTGTTTCTTGGAAAAGGAAAGGAAAATAACACCGACCGTCCCATGGCTTTTCACCTGCAAGGAACATTGTAAGGTCAATGAGAGCCAAATTCACTTTCTCTCAGACAAGAATTGCAAAGTCAATGAGAGTCAAATTCACTGTTTTTCAGACAAACTGCAAGGTCAATGAAAGCCAAATTCACTTTCCTTCAGACAAGAATTGCAAGGTCAATGAGAGCCAAATTCACTTTCTCTCAGACAGAAATTGCAAGGTCAATGAGAGCCAAATTCGCTTTCCTTCAGATAAAAATTGCAACGTCAATGAGAGCCAAATTCACTTTTTCTCAGACAATAATTGCAAAGTCAATGAGAGTCAAATTCACTGTTTTTCAGACAAAACTACAAGGTCAATGAGAGCCGAATTCACTTTCTCTCAGACAATAATTGCAAGGTCAATGAGAGCCAAATTCACTTTCCTTCAGACAAGAATTGAAAGGTCAATGAGAGCCAAATTCACTGTTTTTCAGACAAAATTGCAAGGTCAATGAGAGCCAAATTCACTTTCTCTCAGACAATAATTGCAAGGTCAATGAGAGCCAAATTCACTTTCTCTCAGACAAAATAGCAAGGTCAATGAGAGCCAAATTCACTTTCCTTCAGACAAAAATTGCAAGGTCAATGAGAGCCAAATTCACTTTCTCTCAGACAATAATTGCAAAGTCAATGAGAGTCAAATTCACTGTTTTTCAGACAAAACTGCAAGGTCAATGAGAGCCAAATTCACTTTCCTTCAGACAAAAATAGCAAGGTCAATGAGAGCCAAATTCACTTTCCTTCAGACAATAATTGCAAGGTCAATGAGAGTCAAATTCACTTTCTCTCAGACAATAATTGCAAAGTCAATGAGAGTCAAATTCACTGTTTTTCAGACAAAACTGCAAGGTCAATGAAAGCCAAATTCACTTTCTCTCAGACAAAAATTGCAACGTCAATGAGAGCCAAATTCACTTTCCTTCAGACAAGAATTGCAAGGTCAATGAAAGCCAAATTCACTTTCTCTCAGACAAAAATTGCAAGGTCAATGAGAGCCAAATTCACTTTCCTTCAGACAAGAATTGCAAAGCCAATGAGAGCTAAATTCACTGTCTTTCAGACAAAAACTGCAAGGTCAATGAGAGCCAAATTCACTGCCTTTAAGACAAAAATTGAACGCAGTTGAGAGCATCCACAGAGAGGGGTGGAAGGCAAGACAGAGATATTCACATCATTTATATTTTTACCCATTTCTCATGACGTCGTAATACCTCGCCGTGATGTCATAAGAGAATTCAAATTGATATCACCTTTCGGGAAAGCAACTTTTTACCTGGACTTATTTTCTGATCACATTTTTAATTTCAAGTCTGGGTTATTACAAATGTTTATATTTCGATGACATTTTTTGATGAACACTGGGGTCAAAAATGAGGGAATATTTCAAAGTATGATTTTTTTTTCAAAGTATGGGCAATAAACAGTCAAAATGATTTAGCACATATTTAAATTGATTAACCCTCAAAATCTACAGGTCTTGAGGATGATTTAGATTAAGAGCTACGTTACTTTCATTGGTTACCACGTTCAGCGTAGAAGGACGTTTTCTCTATTTTACCTGTAATCGTCGAACGACTTTTACTACGTGATGTTTCCGTGTTTGAAATTCGCACTTTGTATTCATTTTGACCTCCGCTTACTGTTGCGGATAATGACCGATTCTCAGCGGTGCTATTTAGTCTCTGATGAATCACCATTGTTCTATCCCTGTCCTACACGCATCAGCGAGAAAAAACTTTGGCAGTGGAAGCGTTAAGTATGAAGAGTAATTTAAATCTCCGCCTGCTAACCTAAGAATAAGGAATGGATTTATACTTATCGTTGTTTATTTTAGCACAAGGCTAAATGCAGGTCAGGAGCAATGAATTAAGAAAATTGTGTTACACCCGGCTTCCAAACGGGAAGAAGAACCTGTCTCCCCACGATAAAATCGGCATTGAACGCCAACCAATGGTGCTTTTGGAAACATACTGTACTATCTTTACTCACACTATTTACTCAGCTTGGCGGTGTCTGACACGAAGTTAACTAAGAGTTAGGAAGATTGTTTTACGTTAGTCTTTCAAGTGGGATGAACCTTCCCCCTTATCTTGAAAATCAGAATTCGAAATTCTGGCTAGTATGTGATTCGTATGTATCTTGATCAGGAAACAGGTCACACCTCGACGCAAGGAAAAAGTTCGTATGTAACTTTATATTAAAGTATACAATACAGTATACAAACCAATACTTGTGTATGATACTTGGGTATAATACTTGGGTATGGTACTCGTTTTCTTTGAATGTCAATCATATAAAAAAACCCGTCAACCAAAACTGTCAACATAGGTTTCTTCAGTTTTTAAGTTGGTCTGGTTGACTGGCTGGCTATATATCTACCATGCTTATAGGAATCACTTATGGTACGCAAAGGCTGGAAATTTCAACATTTAGTCCTTATTATAGCTAGAAAAATAGTTTTTACGCCCCCCCCGACTTTTATTGATATAAGTTTTTGCCTATTGATCCCTCTGTTTGTGCTTTTCACTTGTTTTTTTTTGTTTTGTTTTGTTTTGATTTGTTTCTAAATTTAGACTTTTTTTAGTGATCACAGTCCAACAAAGGGCGAGAGTTGTAACATTCTTAGATCAGCCCGTTTTCCAAATTTCGAACAGATTACCCTCAACACAGCCTGCTGCTAAAAGACGTTGGTCACGTGACAGTTCCTATTGAGTAACTAACCAGACCCGTTTCTATAATTAGTGACTAATTAAAAGCATCTGTTGCTCGTTAACATCATAAGCTTCGTGCATGATTGAAAGTAAATATGTCGATTCATATTCCAGGTAAAAACAAACACTTTTACCCAACCAATAT
This sequence comes from Thysanoteuthis rhombus, assembly GCA_963457665.1. Lineage (NCBI taxonomy): Eukaryota > Metazoa > Mollusca > Cephalopoda > Oegopsida > Thysanoteuthidae > Thysanoteuthis > Thysanoteuthis major. The sequence goes on from OY735221.1 coordinate 36,339,882, forward strand.
TCGCCTCCAGCAAGGCAGCACGAAAACGAATGCGTTTACTGTAAATAGGTTGAAAGCCAGGCTCTAGGTGGTGTACCCATCGTCCCGAGATTTTCTTAGTGACGATATCGACCTTCGAGTGACCCCTGAAGGGCATTACAGTAGAAGGCAAGAAAGCTGATATGTTTTATATACCTCAGCCCGGCCTATCCTAACCACAACATTGTACGTACGACGTAATCGCTGTGTGCAACGAAGCGAACAATTTTGTAGCATGAACAGGAGAGGAGCCTTCTATTTACGGACGAGCGGCTCGTTCACACACTTGTTTGACTCTCAAATCCAACTTAACTGGAAACCTTCGGTTTGCAAGCAACATATATTCCTGTAGCAGCTCTATTCTTTGAGATGGTGCTTTTGTGAAGACGTGAGTCTGCCATGAATAGTAAATGCTAAACAATTAATCTTTTTCACACGAAACCAAGAAATCTACCGTATAATCACAAAAGACATTACTATATTTCTCGGCGTCGAAGAAGCTGGCTTTTTCTCCAAAAATAATCTTTGAAACTTCCCCATGTGTCTTCGAGGACGAATTTTTTATTACATCGATTATAGGCCTATCAAGTCCATTCGGATAGTGTAATGGTTAGCTTGTCTACTTCACACACAGAAGGTCCTGGGTTCGATTCCCGATACGAGTGATATGCGTGTGAAAGAATTTCCCTGTGCACTAAGTAACTTATTGAGTACAGTCTAAGCCGTGTGATTAGGGTGGGGATATCCCTTCAGTGGAGTTGCGTCCTGCCAAGAGGAAGGGTCATAAAAACTGGGCTCGAACAGGATCACAAAGCTGACACATGAAACTGGGACGTTGTCACCGGTCTCCATACTTCATTGGGAGTTGTCTCTTAAGAGACGAGGGGATGCTCTAACTATTCTGACCTTGTGCCCCAATATGCTAAGTCTAGTGAAATATGCATCAGGAAAGAACTCAAAATCTAGCAGAACAAATTAGGAACGCAACTGGAAGGCTGAAATTTTGGCTCCAGATTAACAAATGTACATGAAGATATTGTTCCAAGAACCCGAACGACCTAAGGTAATCAGATTCATGTAAGGTACAGGTAACCACCCATGGAATTGAATGAGAACCAATCATTTTAGATTAATGAGATGTATCATCATCATGAGTAAAGTAGCGACGTCTTCATTGGCAGAGTTACAACACTCGATTTTAGATATCGTTTATTTTGGTGTTTTCTTGAAATAAAACCGACCATTACAACGTGCTTATAGAGAAAGCGCTTCAATACCAGGCCTTACTTTGGAATGAAATATAGAATGTATAAACAAATGCAGGTTGCACCTCTATAAGCTGGTAATTTATAGTCTGGTAACTCCCATAGTGCGACGTGTTTTGGATCCGCCACCATTAGTTTGTAGATCTGCCGCCAATAGTGTATGGATCTGCAACTAGTTTTTCGATTCGGTTTTAAATCGTAGCTTGAACCAACTTTTTAGGGTGAATGTGTAAAACCCTAAAAAGGAAGCTTTAAACTGAATCGAATAACTCTACAACTTCCCATGCTTATTTTAGCATAAAATTGAACCTCTACTCTAAATTACCTGTGCCCTTTAAGCACACTGTTTCTATCTGCTATGACCCTTTTAGCATGCTATACTGCATTTGCTCAACACAAAGGTCAAAATTGAGAGTAGACCGTTACATCTACCTAAGACAAAAAAGTCTCTATAAAATCTGCAAAAGAAGAAATCAAGCGAAGAATCACTCTAGGTTGGCAAGCTTTCAGTAGATCTAGCTCAACTTTAAAAAACGAAAGGCAATTAATCCTAAAAAGAAGAGTATGTGACCAATGCATCCCCTGATAGTCACCCATGGAGTTGGAACATTGGGAACGCCAAGTATCCCTGCTATAAAGCAATAAAGAGCTCCAAAGTCGCTTGATTTCTCACGAATTGTAAAAAAAATCAGAATTTTTGCATCAACCGAGGGTATCAAATTCCCCGTCGACTTACACCATGATCTTGAACAACAGGCGATTGTAATCTAATTTTTTTTTCTATTCATAGAGTATCAAAGATTTCAGACATGCTACGATGCACACATACTACAGCCATGGGTGACCGCTGATACTTTTGTCCGAGGGTCGGGGCACAAAAGGATATAATGTATTTTCTGAAAAAGCTCAGACTGGGGATCAGAAAACTGTTTATTTTTTCTTGATAGACCAAAGGAATCAAAAGTTGTATAAAAACGAAATTTCAAAATTGGGAAGTAATTTTAGAATTTAATTCTGTTGTTTGTAAAACAGAATGGGTGTAAAATAGTGAACGAAGCAGTCGTCTAAACGTTAATACATATCCAAACAGAGTACACAACACGCATAACTATAACGTCTGTAAACACTACCATCAAACCAAAATGTAAAAATCATACAAGAAGTCAGCTGTATCAGAAAAAGGTTTGAATCCTTATTCATCAAATAAAGGTCAAGAAATCCAAAAATTGCAACTTTTTCCAGGAACGAATCGCCTGTTAGCTTGAAAAATAGGAACATTTGTTGAAAAACATTTCTAATATCTCATCTAGATGTATTTACAAGTAGTAGCAGCGAACATAAAGCAGGGATTTCTCGTCTTCAGAGATGTGTTTTCAAGTAAAATACTTATATTACTTCATTATTGTAATTGAGTAGATTAAAGACGTATTACTTTTCCAGTAGGTGCAAATGTACCCCCTGATGGCCACCCATATCCAGAACATACACCCACCCACACACACACACACACACACACGAATACACTTTTTTTATTAAGCTTTTCATAGTACAGTGCCTATACGGAGTTACAACTGGCGATGATCAAACTCACTGACAATAGCCTGTGAGAAGAGCTCGATAGCCATTGATCTACTTCAGGTGATCTGTTTATATAACTGTGTATAAGCCATGCACATCATACAGTTTTCAAACGCAGAGACTGAAAATAACATGTTTAAAACATCAGAAACCTTTCGTCTAAATTCTGCCAATTTTGAAAGTGTATAAGTACGTTAAAATGAACTTTTTGGAATGTATGGGATACTTTTTGCACTCTCTTTCACTCACTCACTCTTTCTCTCTCTCTCTCTCTCTCTCTCTCCCTCTCTTTCTCTCTCTCTCTCTCTATATATAAGTAAATTATTCAACAAGAACGATCTGAGAATTAGCTATAGTTGTACAGATAATTTTGATAAATTCATATCAAAACATAACAATAAAGTAGTTAAAAATACTTCTCATGGAGAAAGTATGAATAAACCAGATTGCAATTGTACGAACAGAAAAAGATGCCCTTTGCAAAACCAAGGTCTTGAATTGAATATTGTATACCAAGCTGAAATATCAACCCATGTTATCTATGCCTAAATGAGGGATTTGAAATCCTTACTTATGTCAATAGAACAAAAAACGAAAAACAGAATTATCAAATACAAATAATGAAGTAGCGTTAAAATGCCAATATCGCTCAAAATTTCTATTAAAAACTTGATTTAACACCCCACATATAGGTATACTGAAAATTGACCATCATATCAGTCTTATTTCCCTTGTTATTACTATGAACATTATTATTACTTTATACCTCCAAACCTTTTAAAGAACCACCCAATCATCATAATTATTTTAGACGTGTGGAACAAACCAAAAATATTAAAAGTGACAAGTAAGGTAATGAAAAAGTGAACGCTAACACTCGGAAACATATTTGAGTGAGAACAAAATACTCTCGGAGAGCAAACATACCACACAGCGCTGATGGTCTAACAACATACTGATAAAGAAAATGCCTACACTATATCTAGCTAATTTATAATTTACAACTTCTAGCAAACACAGTATCTCCACTAAATAAAACAAAAAAAACATAACAAACAATGACCAACCACTAAATGAGAAAAAGAAAAAAGAAAAGATATATATAGAATAAGAGGAAGATCCTGCACCCTCAGAAAATAGACATCCCCAAAAAAATGTCCTATATAGGGATCTAAAATAGACCGAATCATTTGCCTGAAAAAGCCCTAACAGGGCAGAAACATAAATTCATTATATTTTGACCTCTATTCTTACTCAACTTAATGTTTAATGTTGAATGTATCGAACACTTTATGAAATAAACCCATCACAAATCAGATATTGTATTATGTTATATTGTATTCCTGATTTGTATATATATGTAGTTATGCTTCGGCCCCGAAACCATGCCTGATCCCAGAGTCGTCATCTGATGAGGGCTTTGCGAGAGACGCTGCTGTTGTTTTGTCAGCAGTTGTTACACACACACACACACACACACACACACACACATATATATATATATATATATATATATATATATATATATATATATATATGGTACAAATCAGGCCAGCAGTACAACATAATATAATATATCAATAATATAAAGCCACTTCTGAAATGTAATGGATTTATTTCATAGAGTGCTCGATACATACAACATTTTACTCATGGAGTTGAGTTGTTTTAGAGTAAAGCTGGAAGAAATAGTAGGTTATGGATATATATATATATATATATATATATATATATATATATATATATATATATATATATATACATATATGTGTGTGTGTGTGTGTGTGTGTACAGTGTCGCTCATGAATGAGTAAACCCCTGCCACTTTTATTTATAGAAAGTTAATTTTCTTCCAAACCAAACATGACAGGATTTTATTTCTAGAGGATCATTACTCATTCAAATCGGAATTTATCTGGTATTATTTATGACCAAAATCTACAGCACTGAACCAAAAAATATTTCTTTCGTAGGAGTACACTTATTTTTGGACGGCAAAATATCCATGCTTCTGACAACAAATTTTTCAATATACATATAACGTGTATGATATTTACTAACCTGATGTTGATACAGCACAAGGCCTCATGCAAACGGTGCCCACCCAATGCATTAAGGATGCATATTTTAGAGTGTTTTCATTTTTCTTGATGGTTTTTTTTACGTTTGCGTATAGGATGCTGTTTCACACTGAAGTATCTTTCTGATATTGTCACGCTGACCAATCAGACAGTATCGATTTTATCGATTTTCTTCTCTGCAGATATTTTCTCCTTGATTATTTGCGAAAAAATATTAGAAAAGGATGCTAGACGTTGATGTCGATGTTACATTATTCCTATGATTTCGATACGTTTTAACGTACAGAGAGACACGCCTTCAAACACATAATACATAATAAATGTACAGATATACCTTGAATAATGCAGTTAATTCATCCCAAAAATACTCCGTACTTTTCAATTATAATTCAATGTATTTTTTTTTGTCGAAAAACCAGTTCAAGATTGAGTTGACTTTGTTCTCCTCGTAACAAGAACGACAAGAACGACAAGAACAATCCTCACCAAATCTAGGAGAGTAAACTCTTCGTAGTTATTCTATCACGTCAGATTAAACATAACCTCTATGTAAAATTAACATATCCTTACCGCGATTTGATCGGGAGGCGACTGTCTTACCAACTGAGCTAAACTGACAAGTCTTCCCCACGAATTTATTTATTACATATACTATACAAAAGTTGCAGTAATCATCTTTGGTTGGATTAGAAGTAGGAGTGGAGTCTTACCCTAAAGCAGCCAGGCTTGTTATACTTATTACATTAATGTGTACTGTAATACCCCAACTGTACTGCATCAAAACATACACTAATCAAACCACCACCATTCCTGTATAATTTTATAAGTTTAGTACAGTCAGGTACAAGGTAAAATGGCTTGGAACGGAAATTAACAGAAAAAAGCATTCAATAGAGTGATTACTCATTAGTCTAGCAGTCCCTTGATAGTTTAGTGAGCTTGATCATCACTGAGTGCTTGACAAGTTTGACCCTGTGCCAAATTAAGTTAAGCACCGTTGTAGATTGATGGCTTGTAAGCTTTTCTTGCCTTTTATTGCCAGTTCAGTAGGTTTGATTTTTTCTAGGTTCCCCAGTAGCAGACTATATATATATATATATATATATATATATATATATATATATATATATATATATATATATATATAATCAATTTAGTCTGCTACAAAAAGATTCACATCAAATTAAAATTCTATTTGTGCACCTCATACATGAATTACAATTCTAATTATCCGTCTCATAAGCATAAATGAATGGAAATTTCACTTTCCGGGTTTCATTGTAAACCATATGAAATCATATATGTTCAAGATGTTGCTTAAACATTGTTAAAAAATACATTTTGATATAAACATAACAGCCACAATGAGAAAAAAGTTTGCTTCACAGTAAATCAAAATTATGGAGTAGTTTTATTCTTACAGCCATGTGTGAATATGTGTAGGGAGAGCTATGGCAATAGGCATGTACTATTTTTTAATGTTCCCGAAACAGGGATGTGGTAAAACAGCTAATGAATTCTATAATAAAGACTAAAATCACAAATAGATAAATGAAAATATAACTAAATTACATGCACCAATATCCTGATTTTTTTATGATCTAAGGAAAAGCAAGTTGAAATAATACTGATCGGATTAAAGAATGACTCGTGTGGCACATATTCGTGGATACTTTGGTACTATATACAATTTGACTATTGACTATTCTTTTTCAATAATAAATAATTGAAAGTTTACATGACTATGTATATATGAGTGTGATATAGAAAGTGGAATGATTTATATTGATTGTTTTAAATTTATATTCATTGTTATAAGTTCGTTATGTTATTAAATTCATTATTAGAAACAGCTTAACATTATAAAAATTAATATGAAATTGATACGAAATTAATATGAATTTTAATCAATTTCAAATAAACTGTTTGGGACAGACTGATTTTAATAACAATAGACAATTGATAACTTTAACCGTGATTATGATGCTGGCTTCCTTTGTGCATATATTTGTATGTGTGTGTGTGTGTGTACATAAGTATATGTGTGCACAAACGCCAGCATATGTGTGTGTATAACTTCCTTTTATCAAGTGTAAATAGACGCATATATTCGCTTATACATTCGTGTGTATGTGTTGTGAATCTTTGCACTTGCCCCTCCCTTCATATAAACCACAAATAAGTATTTTACCAATCCATATCGATATCGCCTCCCGCTACCTCTCTATCTTCTTTTCCTCTCTCTTTCCATTATGTCTCTTCCCTCCGACTACAACTACAACTACAGATTACGTACACTTGTTCTTTTCCATCCCTTCAATATTCCAGATGCTTTCGTTAAGGTCACCTTTGAACGATTTCTCCCCGTCCACAGTGATATCACTATCCTAGGTTACATTTCAATAAGTCGAATATTCGATAGAAATAAAAAGAAATCTCCCGCTATGAATTTTTTTTATGCTTTCAATCCATAAAAATTTGCCTACCTCTGTGAATTCGTCAGTTTTGAAAAAAATATTTTTTCAGGTCGTCTGTTTACAATGTAACTCTGATGCTAAATTGGGACGTTTTTTCTACTATTTTCACGAAAGTAAGGCCACAAAGTATGCAGTTTGTAAGCTTTGTTTTTTCCGATGTCTTTTTTTTTTTTAAATAGTGGACCACATACTTTGAGGCCTTCATCTTCATCATCATCGTCAACCTATCAGCGTCCATCGTTGGGTATAATTGGTATCACAGAGCCAGTTCTTTCTAAATTTATCTAGCTCGTCACGCCATCTTACTTTTTGTCGGTCATAGTTTAATATTTGATCTCTTGGGATACATGTTGTGAGTCAGGATGTCCAGCGGTTGTCTGACATTCTTGCACTTTGTCTAGCCCATTGCCATTTGGGTTTTCTAACACTTTCTATGATGTCCCGGACTCATATCTTTTCTCTGGTATACAGTGCTGTCTTAGTGACTGTGTTGTGTTGAGTATGATTTCCTTGTGTGCACGTTAAATGGTTCTGAGTTTGAGGGTCAATCTTTTGGTTAGGTTCCATGTTTCAGCTCCATAGATGACTATCAGGAGGATACATTGGTTGTATACCCTTCTTTTTAGGACTAATTGGATTTTCTTCTCCTTGAAATTCGAGCTTGCTCTACGGAAAGCTTACCAACCTAGTGATTTTTCGCTTTATTTCTTTTTTTTTCTTTTCTTTTTCTTACTTCGTTAAAATGGCAGTGAGTCAATGCTTAGTTTTAACATTACAATTATTTTGTCAATAGAATCCCCTCTTTAAACCTAAAAAAAAGCATTTCTTAAAACTAACAAATTTATTGAGGTAAGGTAGGATTGAAAGCACAAAAAATACATGCAGGTTTTGTTTTTGTTTTTTCATCGAATATTCGCCTCTAATTAATCTGTTCCTATTCATCGCATCATCATCGTCATAATCATCAGATTTTGAACGTCTGTTGTTGGGCATAGACTTCCTCCAGGTTTAGCCAAACATCGTGGGCGTCGCGGAGCCAATATCTCTGGAACCCGTCTAAGTCATCTCGCTATCTCATTTTTATATTTAATTCTATAATTTCGCATATGATCTCTGGGGATCCACATTGTGAATTGTGATGTCCAATGGTGGCCGGATACTGGAGACCCACTTTTTCTAAACCAATGGGATCTTTTTGTTCTTGAATGTTGAGATTGCTCCACCGAAAGCTTGCCTGGGTAGGTATCCTTCGATTAACTTCTTGTTCTTCAAAATATTTGTTGAACAGGACCTTATCGTCAGCACTTCATATCAAATGCTTTATGACTGGATATTTCTCCCTTGCCCTAAAAGGCAAAGTATATGTTGATTGTTCATGACCAGTGAAGATACAATTGATAAATAACAACGTATTAGTTGTTCTTATTCGTTCCGACGATTTCCAATATGAGAACTTTTATCATTTTATCACTTGATTTACTGGAGAGAATTGTGCCCAATATCACATGGAGAGATTACCAGAGAGCACAGTACATAAACAAAAAAAAAAAAGACAGATGTCCGAGGTATCATAGAATCGATTTGAAAATTCAAATGGCAATGGGCTGGACATGTTGTAATACAACCGCTGGACATCATGACTCACAACGTGGATCCCCATGTGCAGAACTGCGGCTAACAGAAAATAAGTTGGCGTGACGAACTAGACTAATTCAAAAAGTAGTGGCTCCGCGATGTCCATGATAGGGAAGTCTTGCAAATATTGGAGAAGGTCTATATCCAATGACGGACGCTAAAAGGCTGCTGTTGCTGATGATGATGATGATGATGATGATGATGATGATGATGATGGTTGTTGCCCTTTATCCCAACATTTCGGCCGATGAATTCTTCGACTGCCTGAGGAAATAATACGAGATCGAAAATAAAGTAGCTCCTGAAGACACCATGTACCTCCAATCGTCCAAATCTCCTCTTTGAAACTGTTCCTAGTGCTCCACTAAATATGAGCATAACCGATACCGATACATTCCATATCTATATTCTTTCAAAACTAGTGTCCTTATCTTCGTTGTTTCGATTAGCACGTCCCGGCTGATGCATTCACTAGCTTTCCTGAAGTCCCGAGATGAAATCTTGTTATTATTCAATTTATTGTTCTGATTAATTGTATAGTAGCCCAACTGGTAAAGGCACTGAAAATGTAATCGGTGAACCGAGTTCAAACTCGTGGTGAGGTAGTTTGTGTTCATTTCGCATTAATGACATTTGGAAATGTAAGAATCCACTTCCCGACCTCAATCATGCGTAAAATAGAAAGACAGATGGGCCCTACAGGCCTGTGAGGCAGTTCATCTCAGAAAAGGTTACTCTGACAAAAGAACCTACAGTTTGATAGCCGCTTTGACTGGCTCAGCTCATCGAGCTACCGAGGAAGCGCACAAAACCAAAACCCAACGAGTGGATTCGGTGTGTGCGAGCTGATCTTCACTTTAAAAAAAACGGAAGGAGTATTTTTTCTTGATCATCACAACTGTGGAATAGACAGGATCGTATTTAGACCCCACTGGCCACGGAAATTAAAATGCACAACAAATCACGAAATTCACATATCAAAGTCCGTTGATTGCATGTAATTAGAACCTAAAAGTTATACACACATAGACAAGTTAAATGAGTTTTATATCTGAAGTAAATTCATGTATACTTGTAAATACCAGCAAAACTCCAAGTATATTTCCAGTATCTCCATGCGCAAATAACTATAGATGCTAATTACGAGAAATAATTTTATTAATTCATTAAAACTATTAAAAAAGTTATAATGGAATGAATTCCAAAATTAATTCCCAGCAGTAATTACTGATTTATTTCTCATAAAAGAAAACATTTTTTTAGTTATTGCATTTTTTGTCCTTTTATAAATCCGGTCTCGGGAATACGCAAACAGCTCTAACTAGGATCCACATTTTTGCTGTTTCTATCAGGATGGTTTTCCTCTCCTTATCAATAACAGCTATTTTTTTTTCTTCTGGTTGGTACTGAGAGAATTTGTCTAAATTCCAGAATAACAAAGTGACGTTTCTCAATTTGAATTTCTGGTTTTTGCTCTCGCCATTAATTCGTAAGAGACGAATTCACATGGTTTGCACTATGCCCAATTTACCAGATGAGCAAGGATACGCACCCCATGTCACCTGATCTAGTGACAATGAAATACTACACTGATCAGTTATTGAACAGTGCCTTCCACTCATGTGTCAGTAATATGATGAGATGCGGTTTCAAATTACCGCAGAGAAATTAGGTACTGTTTTAAAAATTCGTTCTTTCCTCGACCGATGCGATCTTGGGGAGATTCACCAGTTGATATCAGTACATTAATCATTTTGCACAAAATGCCGTGAGTTTCATAAAGAAAGCAGCCACAATATATAACAGGGTAGAATTTACGCTCACGTAAATTCTATGCAACAATATTACACGCGTTTTACTGAAAGACAAAGTTATTTGGCAGTTGAAATTGCATCATGCGTTAGCCTCATTCGATCATCCATATCTTTATATTGGGTTAGGTACATGGTTTTCTGATGTAACTGACGTGTATGCAATGAAACAGTTACGAACTAGAATCCAGGTTAAAGAGAATCTTTTTCAACATCTATTGCAAAGTTAAAATGTATAATCAGTGTCTTCGAGAATTTTTTTTTTTCGATTTAGATTAGTTTAAATATAAGTTGTCAAAAAGACAGTCACATCCAACTTGAAACAACTGATATAACCAGTGCAATATAATGCAAAAAAATGAAGATTATTTACACTTTCCCCCCGCACCAAAGAGTCAACCTTTCACCTGAATAACGAGTCTCGTATGGAGCAGTCGAATCATCATCATCATCATCATCATCATCATCATCATCAGTCTTTCAACGTCTGTCGTTGGACATACACCTTCCCCAGGTATGCCAGATCTCTCTATCGTGGGCGTTGCCGATCCAGAACTTCCTGAATTTGTCTAGCTCGTCTCTCCAACTAATACTCTGCCAGCCTCGGTTGCGCATGTGATCTCGTTTTTATATTCATTAAACAGGGCTTGGTGCTGCACGGCGATGAAGGGGTTGGGAAGATTGTGGTACGCCAATCCCTTTTCTCTTTTTATAATCAGGATTCAATATGCAAACAGCGATTGCTAAATAAGTCTAAATTTTCAGAACACAAACATTGTAGCAATTTAGCATAAACTTACGTTGCAATTCGAACTCCCCACTAAGGACCTATTTAGTTGATGATTTTCAGTGAACGTTTTTTCCAAACCTAATAAGTAGTAAATGTTTAAATTTTCAGTCCTCAAGCTCCATTGATGCAGCCTGTATGCGTGATATGTACATAATCAGCCAGCAAGTCAAACTGACTTAAAAACTGAAGAAACCTTTTGATGATAGCTTTGGTTGACAGTTTCAAATGGTTCATTGGTTAGAAGCAGTTGCGTATAATCTTAAGCCTTAACATTTCAATATCTAGTTAATAAAAAATTTAGTTTAAGTTCTTTATATTTTGGTGATTTCTTTGAATTTATGATGGATTGTCTTATCAACCAATTGACCAGCAACCAATTGACCGGCGAAGAATTGACCAGCGATGAATTGACCAGCGATGAATTGACCAGCGACGAATTGACCGGATGCCGTACAGAACAAAGCCAAATGGAGGTTGATGGAAGAAAGAATGGTGGCACCGAAGTGATGAGAGCCTGCCTGCTGAGAAACTCAGCATTCAAAATTCTGGCTTCTTCTCAGGTTTGAGTATGGACTTCTCTCTCCGGTATATAATTCGTAACTATGTCAGTCACACAGTCCTATCTCTTGAATTCCTCATTTTGGATTCAAAGAATGTTGCTTTGTCCCCAAAGATTATCTATTCTTCCTAAGAATAATAGTGTCATTAATTGCAATTCAATTGAAAAATCACGAGGTTCTAAATTGGCCCAGTAAAAATTGGTTAGTCCGTTGCATGTGATTAGAATAAAGATGGCGTCTTGTAGATTCTTGCAGCGCAGCATCGTTTGGCAGAACTCCGAGAATGATAGTGGTGCTTGGGGGGGGGGGGCTAAACGCCACAGACAGCGAAACGGAGAACAAAATGTTTCCTTGTACAATGAACTGTCGTTGTAACTGCACTTGTTTTAGCGGCTCAATTCAATGACATACGCGTTCTAACGGCATCTTCGTTTTTATATTCTCGTAAGACTATAGTCGGAGATCTTAGTTTTCCTGAGTAAATCAAAAAGTCGATTATTTCCTTGCCGTATATTTTGATTTTTATGTCGGGGTTTTCAATGTGTGGGCTTTTTTAATCCATCTGTTGTAACGGAAAATTCGGTACAATGTCATTCCCTAGGGTTCAAGAATCAGATGATACCAATAATCCTAAAGAGAAGAGTATGCAACCAATGCACAGTATGTACGGAAGAAAACGGATGTCTGTGACATCATAGAAACTATTAAAAAAACTCAAATGGCAATGGGAAGGCCATGTTGCAAGAATGAAAGATAACCGATGGACATCACGACTCACAACATGGATCCCCAGAGATCACATAAGAAGCTGAGGCCGACAGAACACAAGGTGGAGAGATGAACTAGACAGATTCAGGAAATACTGGCTCTGCGATGCCCATGATAGAGAATTGTGGCGAATCCTGGGGAAGGTGTGTGTCCAACGACGGACGTTAAAAGACGGATTAAAAAAAGAAATACAAGGTATGGGTATAAGTTCTAAAAAAAATGTTGCGTCCAGCAGTATCTGACTAGCAAGCCATAGATGTTGAGTATGATCCTTGCTGCGAAGATTTTGCTCAAAAGTTTCATTCAACACGCTTGCATACTTACTAAAACCCTGTTTGGGGGATATAAAGATAACAAAAAATAAATGTTTGAGTTTTCAGTTTTAGCCCCATTGGTGCACTGTGATAAATACATACGTAGCCTGCCAGTCAGCTAGATGGACCATCTTCGAAATGAAGAAACGAATGTTGACAGTTTTAGTCAGTGATTTCTGATACATACATAGGTAGATATTTAGGGAGGGAATAGGGACCAAGGTTATAGCCAACTTTAGAACAGCAAAACTGTGGTGGGTGCAAACTACTAAAAAGATTGTATAATCCCTCTTTCCTTGAAAATCGGCATTTGTTGCTTAACTTATAACTAGACTATGATGCAAGAATCAAGTGTTCAAATCGAACACTTTTAAAAATGCTTTGAAGACACACCACCTGAATTCTTACCAATTAAAACACTTAATATCTACCCAATGTAATTATTGCTCACTCAACCTGCCCAAACCCAGACATGGACTGTATATAACAGACACTTTCTCGTACTTCCATCATTTTTTTTCAGAAGGCACAAGGATGAACTAGCGAAATGTCAAATGAACTAAGAAATTTCATTTGTACACAAAAATTTTCTGAATTGTGTGTGTGTGTGTGTGTGTGTGTGTGTGTGTGTGTGTGCATGTGTCTGTGTCTGTGTCTATGTCTATGTCTGTGTGTCTGTGTATGTGGATGTACATATGCATGAGTTCCCATGCCCACTTTTGTGGAGAATATATATATATATATATATATATATATATATATATATATATATATATATATATATGAGAGTGTGCGGAGGGATGTATATTTGTGTCTGTGTGTGAGAGAGAGTGTATATATGTGTACAGACTGATAAAGAAAGAAGGAAAAAAAACTTGGCACTCGGCAATATCACGCATCGAGAGTAGAAGATTGTCAGCTAGATGGTGCTGTTGAAAATTCCAATGGCTTCTTTTACAAAGGTCAAAAAGTAAAATTCTCTTCAAGAGCGAATATCTGTCTGGCCCAGTTCAGCTCACATGGTTATTTGGCAATCGAAAATCACCTATGGAGCTGAAATATGGACCCTACCAAAAGATTGACCCTTAAACTCAGAACCACGCAACATGCACAGAGAATCATGCTCAAAATCACATGGAGAGATCAGAAGACATCACACTATATTAGAGAAAAGACAGAAGTCCAAAATATCAAAAAACATTTTAAAACTCTAATTGCAATGGCTAAGTTGCAAGAATGTCGAACGACTGTTGGATATCTCGACTCACAACGTAGATCCCCAGAGATCATATGCGAAATTGTGGCCGACAGAGAATAAGATGGTGTGACACGCTAAGCATATTCAGAAAGTACTGGCCTCGCGACACCCACGATCGAGTGGTCTGGCGAATCTTCGGGAAGGTCTAATGTCCAAAAGCGGACACTAAAAGAATGGTAATGAATTCATAAGAAATATTTCAAAATCTGTTTGAAAACATTTCGTGGTTTGTATTTCTTTATATTCGAGATTGACGTGTATATTATCTGATGCCTTCGTGCAACGACCCAAAGTGGCGATTGTAGGAACCTCTTTGGGATTTTTTTTTTATGGAAAGACGTGACGCATCAATGATAATTAATCAATGTATCTCCTGCGAGTAATAAAAAGGACCTGATATATGGGGCTCAAATCCAATATAACAAATAAAATATGCAGTTAAATGGTGTCTATCTCTATGACGCGTAATAACCCCCAATGATCATTAATCAATGCATCTTCGTGGGTAATAAAATAGGACACTGGAGCTCAAAATAAATATAGCAAAGACAGTGTGCAGTGAAACTGTGTCCATATCTGTCACATACATTAAGACCAAAGGTTAAATCACATGGCTCTTGCGCAATAATAAATGTCAAAACAAAGTGGCTCATAAATGATACATTTTATGGAACGCTTTGTCCGTGATTCTAAGATCAAGTATTTTTTATTATAAGAAACCGTCGACCAAACATATCAGTAAAGGTTTCTTCAGTTTTCATGTTCTGGCTGGCTTTGTATAACTCATGCTGGTATAACATAATAGAAAAGAGTGAGCATGTGTGCACTCAGCCAAACCATTCTTCTTGAACTACTTCACAAATGCTGTCTAGACAGTAAGAGCAAAATTTCGTTGTCTTCATTGTAAACTTTGTCTAGGGCTGACAGTTGGAGGTGAATTTTTGAGTGATACGATTTAAAGGTATAAATTGCATAAAACAGTTAGAAAAAAAAGACCGTCAACTTTTAGACCTGATTTTGACTGCTAGAAAATGAGTGTTGTGTGTATGCATTTGTGTATATATCTGTTGCTATATCATCTGAAAAGGCGATATTAGTAACCCTAAAATTGTTCCGTCTTTTTTTAACAAAGGAGTTGGTGGTATATAAGGTGTCTATAAGGCGTGCTCATGCGCATTTGCAATGTTCTACGCCAAAAGTTGTCTCTAGTAGCGCCGATATAAGATTAAAAGAGTTGAAAAAAAAGCAATACAAAACGTTTAGGTTGTTTCCACATAACATATCAGTTAGTGCTTGCTTGCCAAGGTTTTTTTTTTTGTCGTTTACCTAAAGCCATTAAGTGGGCAACGACCCACTCCTCGGCATCCTTTAATATCAAATAGAGAAACTGTTGGCGTCTCAAACAAGACAGATATGATAACCAACCAACGGTCGGTGTGCAGATCTCATCCAACGACAGATTATGCAAATATTGATAAATTGATGTGTTCTTTCTTCAACGTCACTTTCAGCCTTTTTGTCATTGGTATCGTTTTCAGCCTTCTCACTTTAACCTTTCTTTCTTATGTTTCTCGTTTTCATTTTTTCTCTCAATACTTTCTTTGCACTCTCACTCTCTTTTTTCTTCCGTTTCCTCTCTCATTCACCTTTTTCTCTTTTTCTATCATTATTTTCTGGTTACTTTCTCTTCCCCCCTCTCTCTCTCTCTCTCTTTCTCATCATTTCTCTCTCACTATTTTCTGCCTATCTTTTCTCACGCTTATCTCTCATCCTTACGCCCTTTCCCTCTTATTTCCCCCTCTTTTACTCTTTTTTCTGTTTCCTTTTGTTTCTTCTCATTCAACCTATTTTATCTTTCTTTCTCTCCCTTTGAACCTCTTTTGCATTCATCTCCACCACGGTCATTATTTTCCATCTTTTCCCCCTGCTTCCTCTCATTCTCTCTCAGCCTCTCTCCCCCCTTTAATACTTTCTGCCTATCGTTTCCTCTTTATCACTATTTTAATCTTTTTCCCACACACTCTCTCTCTCTCTCTCTCTCATATTTTTTGGCACTTTTTTCTTCCTTTTATCTCAACTCTTTTTCCTTTCTTTCCTTCACAAAACACTTTTCTACACTCTCTATCTCTTTCTCTCCGTCCCATTAATATCTTATATCCCTCTCTCTACACATCTATTTTGCCTCTTTTTTATCCGTCTACTTTCTATAATCTCGCTCGCTCTCACTCTCTATCTCTCTTTCTTTCTTTCTCTCTCTATCTCTCTCTCTCTCTCTCTCTCTCTCTCTTACTAATTTCTGTCCATCTTTTTCTGACTCGCTCTCTTTAATTTTCATTTTTCTCTCTACTGTTTCTTCAATCTCTCTTCCCTCTCTCTCTCTCTCTCTCTCTCTCTCTCTCTCTCTCTCTCTCTCTCTCTCTCTCTCTGTTGCACTGTTTCGCTATTTTCTGCCTATTCCTTCTCTATATACTTCTAAAAAACGACACTTCGTTCTTTTTTATAACATCTTTCTATTCTCTCTCTCTCTCTCTCTTTCTCTCTCTTCCATTATTTTCTTTCTATCTCTGTCTAACTCTTTTCTGTTAATCATTCCTCCTCTCAGTCAGTTTCGAGCTTTTTCTCTCCATCCCCCTCTCCCAATCATTTTTCATATTTTTTCTTCCCCTTTCCCCAACCTGATTCATAATTTCTTCTTTATTCCTCATTCCCCTCCTTCGCAAGAGTTATTTTCCACTCTTTCTCTCTCTCATCCTTTCTTTTTCTTTTTTTCTCTCTTGTTTTATATCACTTTCTCTTCCTCACTATTGTCTTACTTCTCTCTCTCTTTCTTTATTTTCCTCCTTCCCCCCCTCTCTCTCTCTCTGTTATTTGTTTCTCTAGCTTTAATCTACCCCTTTACTCTACCCCTTTCATCCAAATATTTATCTGCCTAATACTCTCTCTCCCCTTCCATCTTCCTCTCCTCATCCCTCTCTCTCTCTCTCTCTCTCTCTCTCTCTCTCTCTCTCAACCTCATCCATCCGTCCCCACTTTCTCATTCTCTTTCCTACTGCACCTTTCTCTCTCACTTTTCTGGAAAGCTTCTGCTTTTTAAATAGATATCCATCAACTTCCATGTATATATTCGTCTGCTCCTACAATCATGTCGCCCACTGCGCATGTGTATATAATTATACATTAGAATATGCGTGCAAGTGCACATGCATGTGTGTGTGTGTATGTGTGCGTGTGTGTGTGTGTGTGAGAGAGAGTGTGTGTATGCGTGTGTGTTAACGCACACGCGCGAGGTTCCTGTCAATACAGACGATACAACAACCCAGACTGGGTATCGAGCAATTATTGTACAATCCTATCAGGAAGAAATTCATCCTTCCCATTGGCACTTCCTCCCAGAAGAGAAAAAGATTTGCTTCATACTAACGACCGCTACTGACCGTCCTTCAAATAAATTACACACAAGACATCACACCCACGTGACACTCCATACGGGAACACTGAGGCGATTTCTCAGTGTGAAGGGGACCATTAAAGTCATTGAGAAGCATTATAGAATAATAAAACTAATTATAAAATTCAACATACACACGTACACACATACGCACACAAACAGGAGTGCATGTATATACATACATACATACATACATACATATATATATATGCATATATATACATATGTACATATATATATATATATATATATGTGTGTGTGTATATATATATATATATATATATACATATATATATATATATATTCATATATATACATATATATATATATATATATATACATATATATATATATATATACATACATATATATATATATATATATATATATATATATATATATATATATGCCTCAAATATATGAATCACTGCAGTCCACGCCCGTACTTGAAGTAATTAACTAATTATCTGAAACAATTATCTAAAATTATCTTTAAAATTATTCTGAAACAATTGATCTTTTATCTAAAATCGTCTTTAAAAGTAGATCTTTTATCTAAATTCATCTAAAAGAGATGCAAGCACAATATTTGGGTATTGTAGGTCAAAAATTACCATAGAGAACCAAAAAGCACTTTTGTGAAAAAAAGCATACCTCAAAACGATACAGTTTCTGATTTTCTGTCAATTTATGTCGAATATTTTTCTTATAGATTTCATCTAAATGATGAAAGATTTTTTAGAGCTTCTCGGATCAACTTCCTCTCTTTCTAAATTGGTCGTTCATGATGACGTTCTTGGTTTTCGCTCGGGTCTTATTTTCAATATTATCATCTTCAAAGCAAAATTTCTGAGATCATGATTTTATTGTTTGCTCAATTGCAATTCCTTTACCAAATGCCAAACTGAATTTTACCAGCTCCCGTTGCACTGCACCCTCATTTGAACACATACAAGAGGAGTTTTAAGATAAGTCAGGGGAAAACTAGGATTTCAAATGCTGATTTTCGAGGAAGACGGGTAAGCCCTTCCCACTTAGAAGATTGCTGTAATACAAACTTTCCATCTTTCTTTCCTCTACAGTCCTTGTCACATACTAAGAAAACTTATTAAATATCTCTATCAAAGAATAGTGACTACCATATGAGTAAAATGGTAAAAAACATATGGGTACTTCTCTCAAATGAATCACCGTAACGCACGCGTATGCCAGAATTAATTATCAATTATTATCGAAAATTATCTGGAAAAATACCTGCACAAGACTAGGGCATTGTTAGTCCAAAATGGCCATAGAGAACCGAAAGGGCATCTCGCTTTAAATTGAGCTTAATCAATACTTCAATGTTTTATCTCCAGGTGTTGATTCTCCAAAAATTTTAAGATGTTTTGAAACACGTAACGGTTTTTTTTCTGTACACAATTAATTTACGTCATCAAAGAACAATAATTTATTCTTTTCTTAAATCAATTCAAATTTCCCTTTCAGTGCTGCCCTTATCTGCGTTCCCCTTTCACTTGCTCCTATATCCGCGTTTAGTTTTTTTTGTTTTTTCGGTGGTACGTGAATAAGTCATTAGAATTCCGTTCTTATTTTTCTCTTATTGTCTCTCTTCGTCCAACCTTCAATCACAGATAAGCTTACAAGCGACTTTCATTAACGTTAATCCCGAGGCAAATCAGCGAGTCTACTGCTTCAAAACCAGTAAGAGGATCTACTATATATAATACGCCACATGAGTGGCTATATTTTCTGTCTGTAACATTTGCCAAGGGAAATAACTAATGAATGCTTATTTTAGAGTAGTCTCCCTTATTCATTTCTTTTTTATTCTTTTTTTCTTTTTACTAATTCGTATAAAATCTGGGTTCTTCCTGATTGAACATTAACAAGGAAATTCAGAGCAACATGATTTTTATATTTATATTTATTAAGTGCAATTGCTATTTCATGTAAAAATATTTCAAATATGCTGTATTTCTTTGACGGCATCAGTGAATTAGTCTCTGATACTGTCTGCATGGGGCCAATAAGCTCTGAAGTCATGCACTAAAATGTAAAATATAAAACGAACAATCGTTTTTCCTGTTTGTTTCTCTGTCTGTTATCAATAGGTTTTTTCCACTCAACGGTAACAGGTTTGCTCTTAAAAATACCCTCCACCCATTTGGAACAATGGACTCTTCCATTGAAACAAGAAAACAACTTACTGTCGTTTCTCTTGGAGAAAAATTTTCTCATAAGAATCAAAACATATCCAGGAATCTCTTCACGTGCATTAACAAGATTATCAATGGAATAAGCAGTGTAATTTTTATCTGTTTGTTACTCTGCCAGTAACAATGGACTCCGCCACCTAAAGGTAACGTTTTTGCTGATAAAAATATCTCTTATCCACTATTTGAAATGGTTTGCCCGGATAGTGTAATGGTTAGCACGTCTATCTCATACGCAGGAAGTACTGCGTTCGATATCTGGTATGAGAGTGGAAAACTCTGTACAAGTAGACCAGACTTGGGACTATGCAAAGATCAGAAAACTGACCCATGCAACAGAAACCGGGATTTCATCAGGGGCCTCCATACTCCATTGCGACGGAACGTTTCATCATCTGAAACAATGCTGTCTTTTACTCAAACCAGTTCAGTAGTTTAATTTCTTACTAAAAAAATCAACTCATGAAAATTCAATTATATCTGCGTTTTTTTGTTGCTTTTTTTGTTGTTTGTTTTTTTTTACAGGGAATAACAAGTCGAAAATTGATACTCCAGAGATACAAAATAATTAAAATAGATTGCATGTCATGCATTAACGATTTCTCGGTTATTTACAAGCTATCTATTGTTGGCGACTTTGTTTCGAGTTACAATGTTTTTGGTCGATAGACGCTGTGAAATTGAAGTAGAGCAGCCTAAAAAAATTTGATGATGAGTAAAAAAAATTAGTTGATCGAAATTAGACAAAATATCCGAATCTCACATAAATGAATCACCGTTACCCACACGTGTACCAGAACTGATTATCTAAAAATATCTAAAATTATGTGAAAAAAAAATAGATCTTTTATCTAAAAATTATCTTTTAAAAAATATCAGCACAGGGTTTGAGCATTGTTGGTTCAAAATGACCATAGAGACCTAAAAAGTACTTGAAAAAACAAAGCAAAACACTTTTAGATGGTGCCTAGTGGTGTACTCAAGCAGGGTTATAGCCATAAACATGGCCAAACGTGCAAAGAGAAAATAATGTCAATTTGTGGAGCTATGATCATTCCATCAAAAAATCTTTAAAATCTTCATTTCACAATCCAAACAATTTAGAACTATTACGTCAGCTACCATTACAAGGTAGTAAACGAAAACATGGCGTAAAGAATTAGAGAAAAGTTTTGGGTTAAATATAGATTTGATCCCTGCTCAACAGATTTTTCCACAGAGTCGGTCAAGGCATCGTGCATGTAGGACGAAGTCTCGGAATATTGAATTCAATTATAAGTGTTGTCAGAATCAACTTCTTTTCTCAGTGTTAACCTTGTCTGCTTAAACGGTCGAAGAATGTGTCGACCTAAAACGTTGTGACGAAAAACAGTAATATGAAGTAAAAGAATTAGTCAAAGTAATTGAATACTTCATCTCAGGATACAAACAACTTGAAATTGCAAGCTATAAAATACAATAAAGCTAAAGAACATTGCCCTGAATATGTAAACCACCAGTGTTGGGCACAGTTCACGAAAAAGTTAAACTGATAAGCTGCTAAAGATATAGCAGTAGTAAAGATAACTTTATTACATAAATTAAGCTTTGATTCGTTTTTTATGCTCTAAACCCTTTAAAAACAAACCTACAATGCTGACATGTTAATATATTGTAGCTTAGACATAGAGCTTTAAATAAAATGTATGTTGAATGTAAACTGATGTTTGATTTCATTCGCTCATTTGATTATCTGTGTATATATTTGTCATCAACTGATATTGGCATGCTGTCTTTTTGGAAAGCTATGTCTAAGCTAAAACATATCAAAATTTCATCTCTCTTGGAATGTCTTCAGGGTTATAGACAAAAAGCGATCCAAAGCTAAATTCATAAAATAAAAGTTAGCGGTAAGCGATTATCCTTGCTTCCACTAAATTTTTAGCGGTTTATCATTTTTGGGTTTTTCGCCATGCGCTCAAAACTAACAATGAATATAACAGCTTTTTTTCTGCCACTGTTTGGACAGATAAGGTCATTATAAGATGATCCATTACCTACATACTTAATTGCTTTTACTTTTCTCTTATCACTCTCGTACTGTGCTGAGATTAAGGTTTTTGGTGAAGGAGCAAAATTAAGATTTTAAACGATTAGTCAAAGCGCTTGGGATTTGGATCCAGGCAATTTCTACCTTTCCCGTTTTAAAATGGCTGCTGTTCTCGTTGGGGTCAGATATTTTACGGTTAGGATTAGGGTCAGTATTTTTAGAGTTAGGATCTTCGATTTGGAATTCGTCCTTAGCATCTATTCTACAGTTGGAATGGTTGTCATTTCAGAAAGGGAAAGGTAAAAATTCTTGGATTCATACGTTTCCCAAGGGAATTAGTGCGAAAGTGATACGAAATATCGCTGTTAGAATTCGAACTCGTTTCACCGATTTTGTTTTCAAATTTATTACCGTTAAGCCATCGTGTGCTTCCTCGCTCTTGTATTATGCGTTTCTTTAAAACCATGAACGTGTGAAATGAGAAAAGATGACGTCAAACTGCCGTGTGATTTTAGCTTTGATAGAAGACGAGATGTAATCTTCGAAAAAGCTATTGTCCTGATGGTCTGACTAATGTTATATTACTGCTTCTTATAAACAGTTCAGATATTTGAATATTCATTCAAACGGCTGGACTTGATAGAATAAGCCTAGTTTTGACCGCTTACAAAACAATAATACAGTTCATATGTTCATACTAGTGCGTAGTACTACGGTTTGCAACAGACTGCTATGCACTCGATTAACTCCTCTTAGAGGGTAGCCTCTCCAGTCAGTGGACATCTGCTCAGGGGTGACAGACGTCTATAGCCAGCTCAGGCATCCCCTGGACAGCCTACAACATAAAGCAATTTGCTCTTATTGGTGCCACCTCGGTAGATTATTGGTAGATTATTGGGTGCAGACCCTTGCTTCAAAGGTTGGTGTCGGTTCTGCACCCGTCACCCTTCATCTAAAAACTTAATTGCGCAGGCTTGAGGGCGATTCCAAGATCCTACGGTCGTGGAAGTCTATCCCAAAATTATCGTTTGCGAGGCCAAGTCATTCAATCATTCATAGTTTCCAACAAAATTTAGCAACCGGTTCATAACGCTTTTTCTCACCACTTATAAGTCAGACGTTTCCTTGATCTAACCTTGTGTATTATCATGTCTGAGTACACTTGCAAAAGGCGTGTGCCATAATAACAACTGACATAGCTACCGATAAAAGGCCGTGTGGCAAAATATTCAGTCAATTGTTTTCCGGTGACGTAGATATGAATATATGCAGCGCAGATACAAGCGGATGAAAAGATCTCAACTTGAACTTGAAAAACCCAGCACTTTCTCTGTTTTCTCACGCTTGTCAGCCTTCAATAATTTTTGCAAGTTGAATATCTCTTGCTGAAAAATCTTTTTCACTTGCTGAATTTCGTATTTTTTCGACGTTTGGGGGTCTTGACTCAATAACAAAGACTGCATATGCAGTAGGAGTGTGATTAGCAAGTTCATTTCGAACAATAATTCGCGAATGTAGAGAGTTTAATCTTCGTTGAGTGGTACAATACTTTGGTCTTCTCTTGGACTAAGATGAGCTTGATAAATAACTATAGCAGTAATTGTTGTCCTAATGTGTATATCTAGGGTTTTAACACAATTAGACTAATACGTTCTTCGGTCTTACTAATGTTTGAAGTTTTGAGGTAATATTTCTTCAAAATTTACCGATATTTCGATAACTAAATTCCTTATTTTGTGTTCTTTGTGAGAAAACGTTTCCGTCGATGTTTTTTGAACCCACTATGTTGCCTGGAATCCTGGGATTATATATTTTCATATCACTATTTATTTTCTCACACTGCTATCTTCTTCAATGCGTTTTTAACATAATGTTAGCAGGAAATTCCGAAAAATTACCTGACAGAAATAATGTCACCATGAACTTTTGATTGTTTTGATTAAATGAACTTTTGATCAAATCTAAAATTTTGTAAACTTATAAGTAAATGAGTAGTTTCAACTCTTTTTTACAAAAAAAAATTGTAGTTTCAATTCGATAAATGTATATAAATAATTACTAATGTAGACAGAATGCCCCCAAAATGTCTTCTGTTAAAGGTAGAAGATATTTACGCGTATGTACTTCCGTAGCAAAAATCGCCAAACGGTTAAAATTGCTGAAAATATTCGCGGTAACTTCGACTCAAAATAGCCGTGATTTACAAAACAATTTTTTTCTGCCTTAAACGAAATTTTCTACGAATAAAGGTTTAATTTTGCATGATCGTTACAAAGTAAATTTTCAAAGAAAACCCTCCTGAAAACTTTTGGCCCATTCCCTCGGGGCCGTCAGCCAGGTTTGTCATTTTTTTCTTTTTTCCGTTCTCCCAATGAAGGCGTACATACAAACATACAAGAATACAGTATCAAGTATCACTCTAGAAATATGAGAATACTTTTTATGTATGTGTTCATTGGTGAGTGGTTCGGATCCCTGATTAACATCATACGTTCGAATCCCAGTACGGTCAGGAAGAATTTTAAATATCTGCTTGCTTCTATTTGGATCACTTGTGCATGCAAACATACTTACTGGCTAATATATATATATATATATATATATATATATATATATATATATATATATATATATATATATTATATATATATATATATATATATATATATATAACGTTCTGTAATTCATGTAAAATGTGTGTATGCATACAAAGATTTATAAGACTAGAACTCATTATTATTACACCGAATATTGATAATCTAACACCGAAACAAGGATAACATTGAATGAACAACCACAAGGGGTAATAGGGGGGAAAAAGGTTGAGAAACCGTGGTCGACACACACGCAATATCGTCAATGTTTCATTTGTGATTGAAATCGAAAGACGATACTCCCGTCACACGAGACAACACCCACACACTGACGTAACAATCGATTGAAGTTGTTAGACTGAAGTCTGTAGTTAGTTACTTGGCTACGAGTATAGCCTTTTCAACATAGTCATATAAATCAAATAAACAATTACAAGTGTGGGCCAACCGTCGGTTGATAGGGAAGTAAACAGTATACTGAAATGAAGAAGCTTTTCCCTCAAGAAAGAAAAAGTTTTAACTGAGTCAGTGAAAGAGGCCCTGGGTATGAATTGTATGTTTTGTCCTTGTAAAAAGATTACTGGTGTGGATATTACTAGATATACACAGAAAGACAACCATGTTTTCTTCAAAATTGGATAACAAAAGAAATACCAACCAAAAGTGTTAAGCTACTCGATTGAATTTATTGTAATAAACAGGTTTTGCTCGGATGGTGATGTTTTTAGTCTAGTACAGTGTTTCTCAATCTTTTGTTTGTCCGACACCCGTTTGATGACGAGTCGATTCCGCCAGTACCACTCCTTGAAACCTTCCGCGGCGCTATTCAAAAACAAAAAGATTTCTTGGGACCATTCCCAGCGAGCACCCATCTAATTTAATTTTAGCACTCTACATTGGCAAACACTGTGGGAATGCAATTAATTGTTTGATGGACGGGCAAGTGATCTTCGCCTCTGGGTTGCCAGATTTGGCCAGAAAGAGAGAAAATCAAAGCTTTATCTCAGACACTTACCCAACAAAGGCACTGGAATGGCGTTTATTTTGGAAATCTAGCTAATCTTGAGCTAGAGGTTCAATACCAGACTCCGTCTATTTCCAAATTCAGTACTATTCCTATGTTGGGCAAGTCTCTTCAGATAATGCTCAGATTAATTTTCTTTTTTTGGTAAAATCTGGAAATCCTGATTTGTATTAGTCTTAGTTCGTCATCGATTGTAATAGCATGTTTGTTGTCAAACCAATGAAATAGAATACCTAATTCTTGCAGACTGGTTATTATCCGTCTCAGTGGTAGGAGACGTCAAAATATAACTTAGACTTCTGTCGTTTTTACAAAGAGATCTCGCTTTATTCTAAATGTTGTTTGAAAACAAAATGAATTGAACAGGGAAATAAGCTCTCTTTTACAGTCAAACAAGGAACCCATCCCATAATACCACCCCAGCAGCAAGAATGATGTTATTGCCCCCTTTTTTTCTCTGGCTTTAACTCTTCTCTGTTGCTTTTCCTCAGTTACTCCCTGTGACTGGCTCACGCTTTTTTTTATAGATGAATGGCCCCCTGCTCTGTCCCTACAGACGGCAGAACGCCCTCTCCAGTCGTCTGTCCCCCTCTCTGTCTTACTGGTGTAGTACAGAGGAAAACAGAGAGTGATACGTATGGCATCAGATCGGCTGCAGGAGCTGCCGGAAGGATGTCAAATTGGACGTCGCCCTTTATTCATATGGCATTTTCGGGACTTCATCATTGGACATTTATTGTTCTGTTCATTTTTAACCCTATTTTCTTGCTTTCTCTATTTAGATCAATCAATATGTTTTGTAAACAATCCGTTGTTTCTGATATTAATGTCGTGTAATCCCAAAACTTTGAATGGTTCGCGTATTCTTCGTCTCTTCATTTTGATGTATCCCAATCTGTTTCTCCAAAAGTGCTTTCAAGGCTCACAGTGAATAGTTCAAGTGAAATTGTATCCCTATGTCTTACACTTTTCCTCGTGTTGAATTGCCACTCTTGAAGCCGTCCTGTTTGCTTTGTTATTTTTCATTTAGAGTGTTAATTTGTAAGTTTTGAGAATAGCTTGTAAATGTTCTTTATAGTCTACATAAGCTAGACGAAATGGTTTGTTGTATTCTGATGTCTTTTTGGTTACCTGATTACACGTTTGTAGGTGGTCACTTGTCGAATGGTCACCCCTAAAGCTTTCCTGTTTGCTCGATTGGTTTTCATCAAGAGTGTTAATATGCAAGTATTTTCGAGTATAGCTCGTAATTTTTTTTCTTTTGTATTAATATGTAAGTATTTTCGAGAATAGCTTGTAAATGTTCTTCGTAGTGTACATAAACCAAATGAAGTGGTTTGTTGTATTCTAATGTCTTTTTGGTTACCTGATTAAACGTTTGTAGGTGATCAGTTGTCGAATGGCCACGACAGAAGCCTTCCTGTTTACTAGGTTGGTTTCGATCTTGAATGTTGATACGTAAGTAATTTCGAGAATAGCTTGTGAATGGTAGGTAGTGATACAATAGGGCGATAGTTGCCAAGGTATTCATTATCTCCTTTCTTCCGTAATAGGATTACTAATCTTATGCAGAAGATTAGGTAATTTTTCTCTCTCGTCCGCTTTATGCGCATAGTTATGCTAGCTCTTGGTGAAACACTTCTATTGCATCTTCCAAAAGATCTTTCATTCTGCTATCTTTGCCTGGGGCTTTTTTGCTCTTCATTATCCGTAGCGCAAACGCTACTTCGTCCGTTGTTACGTATGGGATGTCACTGTTGTTTATCGAAGTGTCAGTAGGAGGTACTTTAATTTTCAAGGCGTACAGACGATTTGATTACAGCCTGAATGCGCTTTGAGTTGAAAGGTTATTGTGAATTTAAGGCAAGAGGAAAAGGCGGCCATGGGTAGAGAACAGGGTCGGATTAAGGTTGCATGGGCCTTCTAGCTGTGATTCAATCAGGGTCCCTCCCATCAAAATGATTACCAATGTGAAATTCTATTGAATTAAATTGTAATTATGTTACATTTCATCAACGTATTCATTATTTTTACATAGCACGTTCACAAACTTTTCTCATGGCATATTTTTCTGTTAAAAATTTTTACAGTCCGCTCAATAGTCCCTTAATCCGGTATCAGGAGGGCGGTCTTGCATTCAGAAACGAATGGCCCTCATAAAGGATGTTGCTTATTCTGACACAAGGACTCAGTGGCGGAGCCTTCAGTAAAAATCAAACTCACCGCACAATGGCCGTCGGTCTACACAAGAGGAAATTAATAAAGGGAAACATGACATAAACATTGAATTAACAACATTCCTATTCTAATCAACGAAATATTTCGATGCACGAACGCACATACACACATACACACACGTACACATTCGGGTTTCACATCTATAAGTTTTTAAAAAAATCAGTACCTTTACTTAACTCCAGCCACTGTTATGATAAGCTCTCTACTCGAAATGCTGACAAGTAAGTCCTGGTTTCTTTACACGTCCTTTGTGTGAATGTATAAACTGGAAATAAATGATCAGTCTTATTCAATTTTGAATCTGTCTTCCCGTTATTTCTTTTCTTAATCTTGCACACTAGACGACACAACTAGAATGTATGTCTCGACACAATGACGCACCATACTGGGAACCGGCTAAGCATAATACTGTAAAAGCGGTATCATTATACAGTAGAGTTTGTGGAGAATAGTTATATTTAGTACATATTGAATAGCTAACGCACCAGTCACGTTCATTAATCTTTCTGTGATTAATAATAATTCCTCTATCTATACGTAGAAGTTTTCGTAAAACTCCAGTCCAAGTCAGAGTTGATTTCATCTTTTCCTTCTAACAACAACAACAACAATCCCCACCCGATTTAAGATGGTAAATTCTTCACTCTACGTCTACCCACTCACGTTAAACTAAACATTCCCCGATACCATGAAATCACAACAAAGAGATTACGAGGTGGCTCTCTCACCAACTGAGCCAAACTAACAAAAATACACGGAAAAAAACTATTAAAAAATTACTCTAATTTGTTACACCTAAATTTACTAGTTTGTCTTATGGTATATTTACTCATTAGTCGTTTTGGTCACCGTAACATTTTAGTGTATATTTCCCGTTGTAATAGAAATTTGAGTTGAGTTTAACCCTGCAGGAGCGAGGCCTATTTCATACTTTTTTCGGAAAAAATTAATCCTTTTATTCTTCCATGTTAATTATGGGTTTCGAATGCTTCTGACAAAAGTAAGAATATCGATATTGAGAACTGATTACTCTCGTCCCTGTATTCTACCACTAAGCCCTCAATTTAGAACAATATGATTTATTTTTTAAGGGAAGGGAGAGGGTAAGACCTGAGAAAGTTCTCACACTAACTATTAAAATGCTCTCACATTGATACTGTTTACCAAGAAAGAGATGCTTCGACAGAACCCTTTATTAAAATGTTTCCATGCATCTTCGTGTTCACACAAAGCAGTCCCTGTGGTTTTCAGTGAGGATAACGTGGCAGCAAGTCTCCTCGAATCTCCAGGACTCTTCTTAACCCCAACACAGTCGTAATCAGGACAGTTTCAGGCAACCTATTGAACGGCACTAAGGGGCCTAGAGCTATTTTATTGGGTAATTCATTTTTAATAATCTAAGTATCATGGTTTTAAATTAAGTTATTTTTTAAAGTCTCAATCAACATTAAACATTTCTTTCAGTCGTTTACACACTCCCTTTCTTTTTATTTTAGTTTCAATCGTCCAGCGATTCTGACGTATTTTTCATTATGTTACAATGTAATTTTACTACGACTCAATAATTGTTTTTGTTAGCTCTGTAAATCTATCCCACGTGGACCAATTCATTATGAATTTTAGGTTACAATAAGAATTGCACTGAGATACGACCGTAAAATTATACAAATAAACATACTAATTTACATAAATGGCTTTTATATGGATTGATGTTTCTCCTCTCAATAGTAACTACTGATTAAGTGACAGAAAATCTCAACGGTATTCCAGTACTTTCCTCATAATTTTAAATGATTTCATCAATGCTGTCGTCTTGATGGTGTCGATCATTTCTCGGGTTTCCGGGTCTCCGATGGAAATTGTGAAAGGGATTAGGATTCAACCATACACACCGATTGCTCTCTTAAGAAATGAAAAAGTAATATTCTATGGGTCTCTAAAATTCAAACGGCTCTCCAAATCCGGATCAGAGTACCAAATCTAGCCATGATAAATAGAGAGGAAAATTGTCAGCTAGTGGATATCGATGTTCAAGTAGATTACAGGGTGAATTTGAAGGGTGAAACAAGTTTGACAAATATTTAGGCAAGTGATTTCAAATCTTTGAAAACTCAAGGACCCACTCTATGAAGGAAATATTCTGGTAGATCCCTAATTTTAGCATTTAGTTGTTAGACTGTAATCAATGATCTACAATAATGGGCAGTTTTTTAACCTTCAAATCATATTTATTCTGAAGTTTATTTGAACTCTAATATATGGTACAGGTATTTGCACAATAATTATGTTTTTTTAATGGCTATGCATGTTGTTTCTCTATCATAAGATACTCAGTGTCAGGTTTGGAGAGAACGCTGCTGCAGACCCCAGGGTATTATTTATCGGGCCCCCAAGGGCCCTTGGGCCCTAAAATCACTGATCTAGACATGGCAAGATAATTCAAATAATTATCCAAATAGTCAGTTAATGGGAAGCATCACGTAACCAACGTCTGCTGAAAGCATGTCGTGTTGGGGGTGATAAATTAAAATATTAGAAGAAGGAGTGATCAATGATTAAGCTACTTTTCTCGCCTTTTGTTAGGCAGCAATCTTTTAAAAAAAACTCCAAATTTTCGAGAAAAAAAACAAGTATGAAAGTGACCGAACAAAAAATAAGGGACCAATTTAGCAGAATGTTACGTTGCAAATTGAACCTCTGTATTAAAAAGCTATGTAAGGAAGTATTAAACAAATGTTTTCCTATATATAATAAGGGGTAAATGTTTACATTGTCAGCCCTGTAGTTCCATTGCTGTGGCATGTTAGAACGATACTTACATACATAGTCAGCCAGCCGGATTATCTTGAAAACTAAAGAAACCTATAGGGACTATTTTAGTTGACCGCTAATATGACAGTTGTAGCTATCATTACTCGAGCGTTGGAATGGTTTCAAAGAGATTTTGTAATCATATTGGAAGAATAGAAAACCCGATCTGAGAAAGAAACAATCAACACTAAAGACTAACTACTCAAAGGGGTGATCAATGTAAAGGTTATTCCTCTCGCTATGATCACGAGGAAAGGTCTAAATTAAAAAAAAACAGGTGCGAACTCATCCATGAACAAATTGAGACCAATTTAGCAAAAACTTGCATTGTAAATTGAATCTACCACCAAAATCCTTGGAGGTGTAACAACAACAAAAAACGCTTTGTATATATATATATATATATATATATATATATATATATATATATATATATATATATAGATAGATAGATAGATAGATAGATAGATAGATAGATAGATATAGATATATATAGATAGATAGATATAGATATATATATAGATATATATATATATACATATATATATATGTGTGTATATATATATATATATGTATATATAATGTTTTTTATTTACTCCTCATTATATATATATATATATATAGAGAGAGAGAGAGAGAGAGAGACAAAATGTTTTTTATTTACTCTTCATTATATATATATATATATATATATATATATATAGACAAAACGTTTTTTTTATTTACTATATATATATATATATATATATATATATATATATATATATATATATATATATATATATATATATATATATATATAATGAAGAACAAATGTTTGAATTTTTAGTCGTCTAGTCCCATTGGTGCTGCCTGTGCGCGTGTTACATTCATGCATAGACAGGCAGACAAACAGTCAGCCAGCCAGACGAACTTAAAAACTGAAGGAAACCTATGGTGACAGTTTTGGTGATAGTTGTGGTTGATAATTTCTGATAGAAGCAAAACAATCATTAAATGTAAAAGTATTGATCGATAACGCCTTGCTTATTAATATTTAAGAGAAGAAAAAACGAGACATTTTCTATGAAATTTTACTTAATGCTTTTTATACTTTTTTTATACATTCCATAAAAATTGTCTTGTTTTTTCTTCTCTTAGATATCAACGAGTGTATTATAACCAGTTGCACATGCCATCAGGTATGAGACATGTGCCATGCTTGTCTCTTAAAGTACATTTGTTTCCGACGACGTCTCGTCCTAACGGGGATGACGACAGGATTCTTTAATGAAAACTTACAGGAGTGAAGAGGGAGAAAGGAAATGCCAGAATGTGTTTCAATGTTGATCGATGAACCTGTGAAAGGGGAGAATGTGGGTCCGCGCATGAAAAAAAAAAACTCTCTCACGTGGTTGGACAGAAATATAACGAATTCCAGTTGTTTTCAGGAAAATGGTGTTCTTTTTATTTCTATTGAGAAACTAAAAAAATCGACGACGTGAAACAGGTTTGCAGGTCGTGTGACGTCTTGGACAACAGAGATGTTGACTCTTCCGCTGCAAGATTGGAACTGAGATAGCTGTCAAGAAATTTGAACAGAGGGAGACCCTTAATGTACCAAACACCCAATGGTCAGCGTATACGGGCTTACACATTATTTCCCAAGTGACCTCTATATTTTGGTCATCCGAAATTCCAGCCAAAATTTGACCTATATGTTATAATTATTCCTCATAAGTTTTCCATGATTTTGAAAGTTTAAAAAATTTCAAAACATAAAGGGCTAAATCTGTTTGACCAGAAGCAGAATGACTTTTACTGAAAAGGATACTGGGAAAAAAAAAGGAACCCTGGAAGCAACTATAGACCAATCACGTGCCTACCACTAATGTAGAAAACTCTGACCGGACAGATAGCTTTCCATGGAAAGAGGAGGACTCTTGGCAGAAAAACAGAAAAGATGCAAGAAAGGGACCAAAGGAGCGAATGACTTGAGAACAAAAAAAACTACACGGGGAATTCAAAGATAGAGATCATCGCTGGTGAGTGATCATGGACATGACCACACAAAGGAAACGCAAAAAGATAAATAAAACCCTCATCATAGCAACCAGAAACAAATTTTTCATGACCAACTAAGTCAAGGTGAATATCGACAGAACCCAGACAAACATCAAATGTCACTTATGTCAAGAAAGGGATGAAACTGTAAACCACGAAATCGGAGAATGTGGTAAAGTAGTCCAGAAGGAGTACAAGAAGAGGTATGACAGGGTTGCAAATGTCACACACTGTAAACTACAAATTATACCAGCACAAACCAAAGACTGTCCTGGGGGGTAGAGGCCATAAATTACTATGGGACTTCAACTTCCAAACTGACCACCCAATCAATGTCAGAAGATCGGACCAAGTAACCGTGGACAAGGGAAAGAGAACCCACAAAATAATAGACGTAGTTGTGGCTGCGTATCACAAAGTGAAGATGAAAGATAGGGAAATCTAGGAAAATACCAGGACTTGACAAATGAGCTGGAAAAAGTGTAGAACGTGAAGGTCGAGTTAGTAGCAATAATAGTGGGCGCAATGGGAACTGTGCCAAAGACATTGAAAACAAGATTGAGGGTGACTGTAGATAATTGGAAGGATTATGACTATGCAGACCACAGCATTACAAGGATCTGCACGAATACTGATCAGAGTATTGGAAAAATGAAACTTACAACCTTGCATCGGCAGCGAGGGCCAAACAAATAAAAATACAGCCAGACACCTGGTGAGAAAGTGCAAACATCAGCACTGCTGTTGAATGAAGTAATGCTGAGAGGAGAGTATGAGACTTTAGACTTGCTGTCACTCAGACTCCAGGGATAATCACTGGTAATAATAACTCGCTATCACAGTCAATAATTGAATGACCGTAGCATCAAAATTTAAAGTTATGTAAAAAAAAATCCATCGATGAAGAAAAACGGTCAGATTAAATCTTATTAATGACATCACTGGTGTTTTCCACTGGAAGAAATTTAAAATAGATTTTGGGAAAAAAATCTAGAAACGTTTAGATTTGGGAGAATCTACATATTGATAAACTCATCAAAATAAAGGGCCTAAAAGATTAAAAAAGCTTTCTTTCCAGAAATTAAAAGAATTTTTTTTTTAATTAGAAGGGTTGTAGTGGAGTACTAATGTCAATTTTCAAGTCTGTAGATAAAGCAGTATGGCCAGGAG
Source organism: Thysanoteuthis rhombus (assembly GCA_963457665.1). Classification (NCBI taxonomy): domain Eukaryota; kingdom Metazoa; phylum Mollusca; class Cephalopoda; order Oegopsida; family Thysanoteuthidae; genus Thysanoteuthis; species Thysanoteuthis major. The sequence continues at coordinate 36,374,010 of OY735221.1, forward strand.
CGTTGGAACATACAAACAAATACACGCACACATACACATACAAACACACAAACATATAAAAATGGATAGAATCCTTCACCATATTTATGGCTACGGTGGTTTAATGATAACGATAATTCCCACATGATTGTCGATAGTTCACAATAAAAAGGATAATTTTCCAGTGTATATTTTGCATAATTACGTTTCCTTTTATTTACTCCAGGAATCAAGAGAGAAAACTTGATTTTAAAGCCAGTTGCAGGAGTTACTTTGAGAGCCAAATGACCCTTAAAGCTCCGTGGTAATTCACATAACGTGAACTTCCCAGGGAACTGCATTTGAAGGTGTTTACAATTTTGACAGCTATATGAGTAATATTAGTCCGATTATCAGTAACTGTGGAAGGAGGTTTGCTTTGTCAATACTAGAAGGAGACATAACCGTAAGAGAAAGAAAGACTGAAAGAATGAATGAAAGACAGAAAGAAAGAAAGAAAGAAAGGAAGGGAGACTCCGGTTGTATAATTTATTTCTTGTTCCCAGCTATGAGCGCCAATAACAAAGCAGGTTCATTATTTTCTGTTCTTCTCATTTATGGGAGGGAGTGAACAGTTTTGCTCATTAATATCTTTATTTATTTATTTATTTGACCTTAGTTTCGTCTTTGTTCGCTGTGTCGAACAATAAAGAAGGGCCTTTGGATTTCCCAGGTATCGTTTGAGAACTTCGCATACCATTTAATCCGAAAAATAAAACTAACTTGTTTTCGTTTCTAATGGTTCATGACAAGAAGAACAATGACCAAAATAAGATTTGTAATGCGTATAAATGACATGTTTTAAAAAAAACTGTTTAATTCAGGTAAATTTTTATTGGCCTCTCATAAACGAAATACAGTTTATAGCAATGTACTAGTCGACTTAATGTACGAAGTGACGATGCTGATTTTAGTTGAAAATCCAGTTTTAAGCCCGTACCTACTGCATGAGTCGACTCCATTAACCCCCACTAACTTCATCAAGACCTTCAAAAAGACATTTTTGACAAAACTTATATACTTAACTTATATACATATGCTGTAAACCAGTGTTACCAATGTAGCGCTTTTTGCGTTTAATTTAGCGTGTTTCTTGTTTGGGTATCATGAAAATCCAATGACGTCGCCATTTTTAAACGCATTTTAGTGCTGATAATCTGTTAGCTATTTTTAGACTTATCTAGCCATTCAAGTTGTCTTGAAATCGCGAACAATGTTTTCAGTACATTTTGACATTTTTGGCACTTTTTTGAGATTGGTTTGGTGCAAAACAAATTATTCGAGTCCGCAACACTCCCTGGACCCCACCCCAAAACTTTGACCAGGCTCTGCCACAGGTCGACTTCCTAACAAGAATTGGTAAACAAGAATCCCAGACTTATATAATAGTTTACACAACACCAATAATGCACCATTTAACATAAACAGAATCATATTTGGTGATCTTATTCAACACAGTGTTTAAAATCAAATCTTGAAAACTAAATATGTTTAAACGAATACCGCTCGATTTTTCCATCTGGTGCGTAGGTGTAGCCACTTTGTTCATAACGTACTGACTGTGAGAGATTATCTCACGCTGGGGATTCAATCCTCTCTTTGCAGCTGCTTTTGTATGGTAAATAAACTGAACTAACCCCGTGTGGCTAGTTGTGAAACTATAGGTTTATATATATATATATATATATATATATATATATATATATATATATATATATATATATATATATATATATATGGTGGCGAAAATAGCTAATGCAGCAGGTCTGTTCTTGCCCATTCCCTCAATAATGTTCCCAGCTCAACTAGGACTATCAAGGACTAGGGGGGAAATCAGCCCGTCAGCCACGTCTGTATTTTCCCTTCCCTCATTATCGTTCCTACCAGGCCATCTTTCTTACCCCTTGGTTCTTTAAAGGCATGAACACAAACATCCAAACAGACATCAAAATTATTATATATAAAGATATATATATGTGTATACGTATGTGAGAGAGAGAGAGAGAGAGAGAGACAGATATATATATATGTGTGTGAGAGAGAGAGAAAGCATTAGAGAGTTGCTTATTTCCTACTGTGGCCACTGGTAAGTATTCGAGCCCAGCTGAATGCTGATTTCATGAAGCAGAAAGTCCCCCTCCGTAACACTATATTCTTATCTTCCATTTTTCCTCATTGGAACTTGTACCAGACTAGGCCAAGCTGGGCAGCTATCAGTATACTTGAGAGTTTTCGTATGGTGGGAGCAACTTAAACTTTGCTGTGGAGTCCCGGCATCGACATTTTCTATTTCTATATTGCACCAGTAAGTTGGGAGTTAAGGCGCTGGGAAAGACGTGCTATTATGAGCACAACAATAGGCGAATGAGAAGTGGCTGAGGACGGTGAGAAAACAATGGGCTCCCTACACGTTATTAAAATCGCTGGCATGGTCAATGTTTATATCAATAAACCGTATGTGCGCTACTTCCTGTCCAAGTTGACAAAGGTTGTAACAGCTTTTCACAATTATTACTGACTGGAAGGTAGTAATGGGAGAATTGTTTAAGCAAATGATCACCCTCCCTCCTCCTCTCCACCATTCATCACGTAATGCCCGGGTAAAAAAAACTTTTTTTGTGTGAATATATCTGTTGGAAAACCAGGTTGCAAGGAGAAATGTATTCATGCCTTTCCCAAGGGCATTCAGGTGAAAGCAAACAAACTCAGGCAGAATTTAAATTTGGTTCGCTGTTTATATCGTCAGCCACAACGCCTCCATAAATAGTGTGAGTATTTCAGTGAATTGATACTTTGTGTATGTGTTTGGGTGTTTGAGTGTATGCGCCTCAGTGTATGTGTGTTCGTGTTTTTGTGTCTGTGTGCATATGAATTTGTGCGTGATGGAGTGTATGCGGCTGTATGATAGTGTCCATGCTTGTAGGTTTGTGAGCTTGAGTGTATACGCTCATGAGCGAGTGTGTTTATGCTTGTGTGTCTTCGAGTGTATGCGTCTGCGTTTGGCTGTTCAGGCATTGCGCGTTTGTAGTGGTGTATGAGTCTGTGTGTGTGTACGTTCATGCTTGTGTGAGTGTGTTTGGGTATGCGCCAGTGTGCGTGTGTGAGTATTTGAGTATATGAGCACGTATGTGCACACACACACACACACACACATATATATATATATATATATATATATATATATATATATATATATATATATGTGTGTGTGTGCACCTGTGTGAGTGTGTAGACGCTCATGTGTGTACGTTGGAGAGTATGCGCCTGTCCTTGAGAGTATTGAGTCTTGTGTGTATGTGTGTGTATGTGGTTGCGTGTGTACATTTGAGTGAATGCGCCGAGATGTTAGTACCTTTATGTTCGTGTGTGTTCGTGTTTGTTTTGATGCTTGTTTGTGTGTGTGATTGTGTATTGACGCTTTTGTGTGTTCGTATGTGCCTGTATGGAAGTGCCTCTGGGCAGACATTTCTCTCTACACTTTTTTTTTTCCTAATTTGGCCATTTTGGTCTTCCATTATTTTCCTAACCTCACCACACCCCCCAGTCTCGTCATTTCTTTTGTCACTTTTATCTACCTCAAGCCCACCTTTCCAACCTTCTTTCTTCTCTTACCATTATCAGAAACTGTCAACCAAAACTGTCACTAAAAGTATCGGCACAGGTTTCTTCAGTTGTAAGTTGCTTTGGCTGTTGCTAGCTATGTATATATGTACCTTTGAATGTATCACTCGAACAGGCCGCGCCAATGGAGCCTTATTGATGAAAAATTAAACATTATCTAACATTATCATTATATCTAGAAAGAACAGTCCTTTTGATGTTGTTTTTTAAGTAACTCCCTAAATAGGTTTCCAGTGGGGGTTCAATTTGCAGTGTAAGCTTATGCTAAATTGGTTCCTTAGTTTATATCCGGTTAGACTCACGCTTGTTTTTTTTGTTTCGTTTTTGTTTTGTTTTTAGTTGAAAATATAGACTTTTTAACGACCACTGCTCAAAAAAGCGAGAAAAGTAACCTACCCAATTATCTCCCCTGTTTTTCAATTTTTTAATTGATCACCCCCCAACACAGCACACTGCCAAAAGACATTAATTGCATAACAGTTTCTATGGAGTGACTAACGAGAACTGTTTTTCTCTTTCTTTTTTCGCATCTCTCCCTCCCCTATAACTCTTTCCCCTTCCTTCTCTTTCTCCTTTTCCCAAGTCCGACAAGCAGATGACCTTTGTGTCTATCTTTTATTAATCCCCTTCTCTCTAAATTGTACATTATTCTCTTTGATTTTGGTTGCATATATTTTCTGTCCTTCTCCTGTTCCAAGCTTCACTCATTTCTATTTTTCTTTCGCTCTTTCTCTTTCAGTATCTTCTATCACTCATTCGCTCTCCTTTTTACCTCTCTTCTCTTTCAATAAAACAATGACCTTCTTTCTTTATTTCTTTTTTTTCTGTTCGTTTTGTTTATTTCGTTCTTTTCAGGGTTTTTTCTTACTTATACTAAATATCTTTAAATTTTCCACAAATTTTTACCCTCTTTCTTTAAATTCCGTTTTTACTGTCTCGATTGTCTTTCTCAATTTTTCTCTTTCTTTTTCTTTCCTTCCTTTCCTACAGTCCCCCTTTCTCCTTTTTCAATATATCCTAATTCTCTCCCTCTCTCTTTTTTCATCCCCTAATCCCCCTTCCTCTCTCTCTCTCTCTCTCTCTCTCTCTCTCTCTCTCTCTCTCTCTCTCTCTCTCGTTAGCATTCATTTATCCTCTATTTCATTCTTTTCTTTTCTGCATGTTCCTTTTCCCTGCCATTTGAAAATCCTTACCTGTTTGTTTTCTTTTTTCTTTTCACTCTGTCTCTCTGTCTCTCTCTGTCTCTCTGTCTCTCTCTCCCTGTCTCTCTGTCTCTCTCCCTGTCTCTCTGTCTCTCTCTCTGTCTCTCTGTTGTCCAATTACACTCGATCTTCCAATATGGCTTCTTTCTCGAACTTTTGGCCCGGCGCCATCTTGGCTGATCACACGAAGACCAGAAACAAATTCTAAGCGCATTGCTGGCAGACTATTTTCTACAACTGGCCAGCTTTTCTGATCATTTTCATGATTTGTGTGAGTCTGAATAAATACATACGCAGGGTGCCTATGGCAGGTGTAAGTCAGTAGACAGGTAATTGAATTAATATTTATGAACGTTCGAGTGTGCGTGCTTATGTTTATAAATATATCCTTTCAGCTTTATGCGTTCTTATGTTTATGAATAGGCTCCCGTTATTACGGCACCGTCAAGGGGTGCAGTTATGACGAATTTGCTGCTTTGATAAGTGAGGGGAAAATACGGCATGATTTTTTTTTTTTTTTTAGATAAGGCGAGAAAATTATTTACTGTTTAAATTACTCGGGAAAAGATAAAGTCTCTGACAATAGTCTTACGAGAATATAAAAGAACAAGTCGTTAGAACGCGTGTGTCATTGAATAGTGTTGTAGGAGCGAGTGCTGTTACAACAAGAGTTTACTGTATATCCTTACAGCCTTATGGATGGGTGCTACATCGCAAAAGTCTCTTGTTGCACACGTAAAAGTTGACATGAATTGCAGTGAGCGTCGGAGAAATGCCCCAGTAAATGAGGCAGTTCGGAGAATAAGGGTGATTTTTTATGCTTTTGGGATTTTCTAAGAACGTGTATTGCATTGGACACTATTTTAGGATTGTTCTTGTCGTGTTTTTATCACTAATACTTGCAGGTCGAGGAATAAAAAAATCTATAAATAAACGTAATGTCACAACAGGGTCGTTCGGTCGCTTCAACTTCGTCCCAGATCTTTGTGCCCACGTTGGGATTTAAAGATCCATAAAGGCATTAATTGAAACGTATTCACAAACATAGGAACAACGAGCGTTCCAAATAATGAAATAACGGCGGTCTAACAGGAAGAAGACGGTTTATTGATGGCAAGGTGAGAGTTTCAATTCATCTCTTCCTGTTGACTCAATAAAAAAAAACACGACTGCGTAAGCGATTTAAGCAAATATATGCTCTATGAATGAGCGGTGGCAAGAAAGACAGGGCTGGTCTTAGACATGGAAGCTATCTCGGAATTTGTTAACTTCAAGCCATAATCTTCTGAGTCTGTCCGTCTGAAGGGGGAGAGGCAGCGCGTTAGGTCGACGAAAATCAAACGAGGCTGACTAATTTTCGGGTCTATTTATCGGAGACTTTTGAATAGGGAGTTGTAGAGAGGATAATTAATGACCAATTTGGATTATTAATTCAGTCCCCACTCCCACCACACGATTTGATTGGCTAAGAACTTCACAACGCCACCTAAAAGGGTGTTTCAATTTCTTTACGTCAAATGACCGACCAATCAGAGAGGTGTTTCGCACCCATCTCCATATTACTAGGCGAGGAAGACTGCACCTTTTACGTGTAATTAAACTCTTGTTTGATATTTAAAACAAGAAAACGTAACCCATTATCTGTCCAATCGCAAGTGAACTACACTTGACCACCTTCTTTGCATTTCAATATTTTTTTTTTGTTTCTCTGAGTTCTATCTCCAAGAAAGGTCTTCACTGTGGTCTCGGTCGCTGACATAGACTGACCATCTGGTTTTCATATCTAGATTGCTTATCTCTTATTGAAGTGTCCTTGGCGCCTCTCTAGAATTCCCCGGGCAGATAATTAGATTATCGTTTTATTTTTCCTAATAACTTATCCGGGCGTGATTCGTGTGGTCTCAACTCCAGATGGCCCTGCGATTGGAAATTTACCATATGGCTAATTCGTACTAGTGAAAGTTCAAGTCATATCTCTTTCTCTTCCAAAATGAACTTTCACTCGGCTCGTCCATCAAATTAGCTTTGTCCAATCAAAGTTTCGTATTATCTTTCAGGAAAAAAATATTTGATAGGAATGGCTCTATTTTGAATTATTTACTCTCATACTTCTAACTGACTTATAAAATTCCAAATGCTCAAACAGTTCAGTTATGTCCCTGCTGAGTTAATTCATGAGGCTAAGTTTCTCCTGACTAATCGTGGTATTACAACAATTATAACATGATGCCCTTGGCATCAATATGTATTTTCAGGACGTGAGGTTAATATTTCGTTTAGTCGCTAGACGAGCCAACTGAGATAGATAGATAGATAGATAGATAAATAGATAGATGGATGGATAGATATCGCAAATTTTACAAATATACGAATGTGCTGATTGGTGAGTTGAAAAATTGTGTTGTATCACTATTCCAAATGGGGAGAGCTTTTTGCTTCGAAGATATTGATTTTTACCAGTACTTGAACACCGAGTAAGAGGCGCCTGCGACAAAAATGCAAGCCATCAAGTTCTCTCTCTCTCTCTCTCTCTCTCTCTCTCTCTATCTATCTATCTATATATATATATATATATATATATATATATATATATATATATATATATATTCACAATTTTGTTGCTACTGATCAGTTTCACGCTAGTACGATCTACAGACAATATTTTCTTCTGTTTTCGTCTTATCTCTATATACAACTAGTGTGTTGTTTTTACGGGGTAATATTGTTATTGTTTTAGGATAACGTTTTTTTTTTTCATCGGTATCTCTTCGTGTGTATGGGGGTTAGTGGTTAGGAAGGATTTATGGTCCAGCGAGTGCTAAGTATGTTCTGGGTGGGGCAAATATGATAGTAGGATAGGATGTCATTGCTGATGGGGAGAGTAGTTGTCTGAAGGTGTTTGTGGTGAGATGGGATGCAGAGGGAAGGTTTTGCTGGAAAAAAACCCATGGATGCCGTGATCAAAGTACAAGTCCCCCATATTCAGTGACATAACATGATTGAATGAAAAGACTACACGGCACATATAACGTAACCAAGTGAGTACACATCACGAACAACGTGACCACACAGCAGGCGCACCATCATGTTCGTGTGGGTTTGACAGCAAATGCTTATATAAGGCGACCAGTAAACATTCTGGGGGGAAAGAGAACATGCATTTGTTAGTCTTTGCCTTTCCAGTGCCCAACACCTTAGGAGCGTGTTGCTACAACTACATTGTTTCGAGTAATTAGACGATTTGAAACCTTGCAGTCTCTTTATTTTTCTCTTTCTCCATGTCTCAATTCTACGCTCAGATAAAGCGAAGGCTCTCAACTACAGAACAGTGAGTTGTGTTGTGTTTTTCTACACCTAATCACAAGACAGAAGATCAGTGCCCATTCCATGACCTTTGCATATATTATTTCGTTTCATGACCGTCAAAAAAACAGTCCGAAATAATTAACAATGACTGATAAGGAATAATGAACTTCAAGTCAACATTAAATCCGCCATGTTAACACCAAACATTCATCTAGTAACATTGGTCGTTTATTCTCTTATAAGCTATAGCAAATACAACGAATCACAAATATGTGGAGGTATTTAGAATCAAATTTGAAGTAAGGCTAGCTGAAAAGAAAAACCTAAATTTAGACACACTCCTTCCAGAAGTCAAAATATCAACGTCTATTCAAACAGTAAGTCAAACACACGTACACAAACTTACATCTCGTATCTAATCAATATTAGAAACAATCAATTAAAACTGTCAACATAGGTTTATTCATTTTTTTAAGCGGGTCTGGCTGGCTAGCTGCCTCGCTATGTCTGTATGCATGACCCGGGAATTAATATATTTTTAATGAAAGAATTACCTATATATTCAGCCTTCTGTATATTTTTTTTAGGCTTTGTATGTTATTTAAACACTGTCGTGTGTTTCATCATCATCATCAGTCTTTTAACGTCCGTCGTTGGACATAGACCTTCCTCAAGATTTGCCACACTTCTCTATCATGGGCGTCGCGGAGCCAGTGCTTCCTAAACTTATCTAGCTCGTCTCTCCATCTAATATTATGCCGGCCTCGGTTGCGCATGTGATCTTGGGGGATCCATGTCGTGAGTCGCGATGTCCATTGGTTGTCCGCCATTCTTGCAACATAGCAAGCCCACTACTATTTGAGATTTTTAATGGATTCTATGATGTCTCTGACTCTTGTCTGTTCTTGGATATACTGTGCTGACTTGTGGTCTCTCCATGTGAGGCCCAGCATTATTCTTTCATGTACACGTACGTTAAAATAGAGATTATCAAATGTGGATAAATGGGCAAAACAAACGAGAACTGCATAAACAGCAAATAAAAACTAAACAATAATTAAATGAAATGTCTATAATTTTGAGGAGACCAATTATTATTCGGACTTTTGTTGGTTTCTTTCTAAGTTGATGATAACAACTTGAAAAGAAAGCAATAATCAAACTAGTTCTACATTTCCTGTGAACGATAAACCAGCAAATTGAACTACACAGAAGTGAATTGATTCACTAAATAATTCAACTCAAAAAATAATTCTAATTTTTTTATTTCAATAGATTGTTTTGATTCCATAGTTAATTTTATTTTTTATTTTTCATTCATTTTTTTTTTTTGTCAGCCCTTCTTGCGCTGAGATGCGTGCAGTTATCGTGCGCTCAGTTATCGTGTGCTCAGTTATCGTATACTCAGTTATCGTTGGGCCACGTGGTTTGACGGGGGGATATCGGTATCCAGATGTCAGTGCTGAGAAGACGGTGAGAAGTTGATAATTTGTATGTATATATACATATATACATATATATATCACTCGATACTTATCACTCGATACTTATATATATATATATATATATATATATATATATATATATATATATATATATATAAGTATCGAGTGAAAAGGTTCCAATGGGTCTTCAGGGTTGTAAATCTAAACAATTACTCCTAGTCTGGAAAAATTGTTCTTTCCTTATTTTTGAAAATTACTCCCCTGAATAGGTTTTTCGGGGGATTTCAATTTGCACTGTAGTTTTATGCTAAATCGGTCCCTTGATTTGTGTTTAATAGCATTTTCGTATGCTTATTGAAAAATCGGACTTTTTGTGATCACTGCCCAACAAGAGGCGAGGGAAGTAACTTATCCATTGATCAACCCTTCCTCCAATTTTCGATTGATCATTAATAACAAGACATGCTACCAAAAGACATCGGTCACGTGACGGTTTTATCTGAGTGAATAACCAGGCCTGCTCTCTCAATATATATATTTAAAGCACTAATACGTATGATCTGTCCAGAAAGTATCATGCCATTTAATATTGACGAAAAGCTAGCCTACCTTGGAAAATTGTGCCTTTGTCCCTTCAGAATACTCCGACATTTTTCAAAACGGTCTTCAAATTCCTCTTCTGGGATCGCCATCACTTGCATTGTATCTTTCTCCTTAATCTTGTCCACGATCTGAAATTTCCTTGGTAAAAACCAGAAGTAATACTGAACTGTGAGAAGGCTGATGCACCTGATGCGTTGTTTTGGCTAAAACACCCAACACAAGACATGAACAATTAGCAAGATAGTTTATTATGCATGTTGTACAAAGCTATGGTTCGTATATAGGAATATTTGGCTTTCTGGGTGCCCTTTACTTGGGTGCTTGTGTTATACTAAGTCGAGCTTAGCCAATATCAATTATAGGAAAAGGATAAGCTCGATCGATTTATTTCTTGATTTGATTGAAGGGACAGTCAGAGAAACGTAGTTCAATTTTTATAATTAATTTTCATCAAGATTACTGTTTACAAATGTCATAATTAAATCAAGCAACATGTATTTCCTTAAAAGCAATTTCATTCCAAGATGTGAATTAGGCTAAAAGTGCACTCGCACCCTAAGAAAGCTCAAGAGATCAATCTGAAGAATGATGAATGAAAATCGATATTGAAAGATTAATCAATGATTTTTGTAGACTTGGCTTCGTTGTTTTTATCACTACGTTCCACCCAGGACACTCTCTGGCCATCTCTGTGTGTGTTTCGTGTCTGGTAATCTTTAAGGGATCAAAACGGAACTCCTTAGACTTGGAATTCAGAGACCATAAATAATAGAGAACAAGACTGGCTGCTTCCAGGTCACGACTATTCCAGCCACTGAACACGACTATTCCAGCCACTAAGCCGAATTTTCGGAAAAACAAAAAACATGTTTTCTCTACTTATAGAGATTAGTGTGTGTGTGTGTGTGTATGTCTGTGTGCATGTGTGTGTGTGTGTGCAAAATTTAGAGCTGAGAAGAGTAAAGGCGAAAAAAAAATTAGAGTAAATGCTTCTTTTAAAGAAAAAGTAATCAGTTTTGATTAAAATGATCTGTTTAGTGACACCAGATAATTCAATCTAACGTCCATAGCTTTCTATTTTCTCTTTCTCTCTTTCGTACTCTTTTTCTCTTCCTTTATTCATTTCTGTCTGTCTGTCTGTCTCTCTCTCTTTCGCTGATTGGTGACGTAGGTATAAAATCTGTCTTTCTCTTTTCCCTTCTGCCTCTATCCATCATTTTTGACTTTTCAATCTTTTGTCTTAACCAGAAGTCTGAACTAGTTGTTGCTTTTGTTAGGTTAAGAAAATAAAGTTAACTCAGTAGGAAAATAAAAGAACCGAAAAGAGGAGAGGGAAGATCGAAGTGCTGCTCCTTTATGACTGAAGTTACCCATCATCACCTGGTAGGTTTCGAGATGAAGTTATAATTGGTGACCATGGAACCTATCCTAAATGTTGGCCTCCAAACTGAGAACCACGCAACGTGCACAGGGAAGAATCATGCTTAACATCACATGGAGAGATCATAAGAAGAGACAGTATATTAGAGAACAGCGATGGTCAGAGATGTAGAAATCATTAGAAAAGTCAAATGGCAATGGGCTAGCCATCTTGCATGTCAGACGACCGCTGGATATCACGATTCAAAACATGGATCCTCAGAGGTCATATGCGAAACTATAGCCGGCAAAAAATGAGATGGCGTGACGAACTAGAAACGTTCATAAATTATTGGCTTCGTGACGCGCATGATAGCGGTCTGGTGGATCTTGGAGACGGTCTGCCTCCAACGAAGGGCGCTAAAAAGCAACTGTTGATGATGGGGGAGTATTTTAGTTTATCTTTTGCTACAACTATCTTTAGACAGTGCCATTTCTTTCAGTTTTTTTTTTAAATTCCTCTCGGTATAATTTGACAACCTGTTATGCAGTACATTTTTAGCTGTGTGAGAGTTACCAGAGTTGAACCTCAAAAACGTATCGACCACAACCTCTGGATGTTTATCACGATTTTTCGCATCAGTTTTGACTCCAGTCAGAGCTGAATTGTGTTTTATGTATATTTGTATGCATGTCTCCGCTCGCGCACGCGCATGTTCATGTGTTTGTGTGTGTGTGTGTGTGTATGTGTGTGTGTGTGTGTGAGTGCGAGATCTACTTACAATCACGCCATCCACGTGTCTTTTCAAAGGTCAAACGAGCATTCTGTCTCCTAAATTTGTTTGCCAACGTTCAGTCATTGCAAAGTTCAGAGAGACAATTTGAGTCCCGAACAACATAAACAAATGAGAAGTGGCGCGAAACTCTGTGGTCGTCGACGGCAACGCTTCTGGGTAAATATTGACCCTTATTCTTCCCCCTCCTCCTCCTCCTATCAGATGTAATGTCGACCATCAGTACGTTACGGACGCCATGTTTATTTATTCGCTATCCTATCTCGTAGATAACGAAAGAAAAAGACATCTCTCACTCTCTCTGACTTGCAACATGAACTAATATGTGATGTACAACATCATTCATTCCGTTGGCAGTATCAATGGTAACGGTACTTTCTTTCTATCTATTTTCAACAAGACAGACAGCATTTTTTTTTCGGTTTAAAACTGCACAAAATAACAAAAACATTTTTTTTTTCGTGCCGGACAAGGTAAGATAGCGATTATGTTATCAAATGTATTTTCAAAAAGAAGATCATGTAGAGCAATTGTTTATAGGCTGGTCTCGTTGACCAATTCTGTAAGGTCTTACATTATCAGTCCCTGACAAGGTTAACTATAGAGTTGAGAGCAAGGCAGAAGAAAGACGGAGAGATGGAGAGAGAGAAATTAGTTTGCTTTAAGTACTCACCAGGCTGGGAAAAAGCAAATGAAGGTTTAAAAGTATTAAGAAAAAAGGTATCGGTTAAAAGGACAACAGTGTAGCATAGACTCCTGCAAGTTACAAACACGTTTGGTCATAAAGCACCAGTCAAAAGGCATCAGTCAAATGAACAACACTATAGTACGAATGAATCAACTCAATAAGCAATTAGTGAGCAATTTGATATCACAGTAAAACATTCTTTTCCTTTAAATTTTACAAAAAAATAGTATAATTCGTGCTACGATGTTGTCCTTTTGACAGAACGAGATCGTGAGTTGCAATACTGCGTACTACACTGTTGTCCTTCTGACTGATGCCTTTTTCTCAATGCATTCCGACTGGTCATAGAAGAAGCATGATAACGCGGTAACGCATCTATGTGGCATACCAGCTCATTGGGAGGCACAAATGATCAACAAAACAAAGGAGACGGGCATTCGAAAGGATGACTCGAAGAAGTTAGCGATTTTTGAAAAAGTTGACTGAAAAAAATATCTCAATCTAGTTCTTTATTGGTTGAATGATTCGAAATTGTTGGGCATTGTTAAAAACAAAGCACAAATTCTGTGCCATCATAAAAACTTTAACCATTAGCATTTAGATGGCACATTTGATCAGAAATCTGTGTTACGAGGCACGAAATCACTTTATCACACCATGTCGCTCACGCGAACACTCTCTTGTCCGAGAGATGAAGATGGAGAAAGGTGCTGCAAACTCAGAGACCAACTTAGCCTTGTCCCTTATTATCCAAGTTAATTGTTTTTTTGTCATAATAAAAAGAAGTATCTGCCTTTCTCTTTCTATCTTTGTGTCTCCATTCAAACTTATCCATTTTTCTTTTCGCTTAGATCTTTTGTCTCTCACAACACCTCCAGCTAATGCAAGACGAACTGAACAAAGAAAGCAAGAAAGTTAGCCTTCAGATGAACTTCAGCAAAACAAAAGTCATGTACAACAAATATTTCAGAAATAAACGCATGACAATCAAAATCGAAAATGCAAAGTAGGAGAAAGTAGAACACTACATCTGCCAAAGACAACGTATCCCCAGGAAATCCTCAAAAGTGGAGATCAAGCGAAGAATCACTTCAAGATAGCAAACGTTCGGTTAAGCAAGCTCAAGAACGAGAAAATTCTGCTTGTGCTAAAAAGAAGAGTATACAACCAATGCATCCTCCCGATAGTCGTCTATGGAGCAGAAACATGGAAACTTATCAAAAGATTGACCCTTATACTGAGAACCATGCAACGTGCACAAGAAAGTATAATGCTCAAGCTCACTTGGAGAGATCACAAGACAGAACAATATATTTGGGAAAAAACAAGAGTCCAACAAATCATAGAATCCATAGAAACTCAAATGGCAATGGGCTAGTCATGTTGCAAGAATGGTACACAACCAATGGACATCATGACTCACGACATGGATCCCCAGAGATCAAATGCAGAACAATGGTCGATAGAATATGAGATTGCGAGACGAACTGAACGGATTCAGACAGTATTGGCTCCGCGACGCCCACGATTGAGAAGTCTGGTGGATCCTAGGGAAAGTCAATGCTTAACGATAAAAGATATGATGATGATGATGATCATCATCATCATAATCATCATGATATGCAATCGCTCTTTGTTTGGTCAGCAGTCTTCTCTTAAGAATTCACTGGATCGAATCCAGAACCGTTCTTTTTTGATTGAATAAAAAAGCCCTTTGAAAAGCAGGAAAAATATTCCGTTGTCTAAATAATGATACTGTGAATATAGTTTGGATAAGAGATCTTGTCAAAAAAATGTTGGAAATTTTTACATTTACCTCACAGTTTCCTATCGAGACCGATATTTCCAAATTCCGTATTTTTCGTGCCTTGACTTACATCTTAACTCATCTGTTAATCAGCTGTGGCCTTCTTGTGATATTCCATACATAAAATAAGAAAGACGTTGTGTTGACTTCGATGTCGATACGATAACTTATCCTATTAATAGGGTGGGAAGTAGACAACAATATGTTTTGAATTCCAAGTTTCGGCCGACAGTGATAAGCAGAATTTTTCTCCAATTGTAGCAACGCTGATAACGTTGGATTCGGGTGATATTTTTTTCTTTCCTTTTTTGGCCTTGCTTTCCATACTTTGTCTCTGTTGAGTAGTGGAGGTTACACATGGTTGAACTCTGCACTAGTCTGACATCAAGCGATGTATTTGGCCGAAAAAACTCTTTGAATGTTAATGAACTTTCTTTAAACTAAAGACAATCAAGATGCTTGTTTATCATGACAGATTTATCTCTCTATTTCATTCGCATCGTCTTTCATGCCCTAGATTTAATTGTTGGGTTAGAGTACATAGTAAAAAATGCGGGTAGCTCCGAAAAAACATGTTGATAAATCTCCAATACTCCGAGTGTTAATGTTTTTTTTATACATCATCTTTAGAACGTTAAAATGGGACTTGCTTTCGTCACCTGTTTTGTAGGTGTTGATTCATGCAAAAATAAAAAGAATAGAACAAAACAGGACGAATGATTCAGTGAGATCATCATCATCATCATCATCATCAGTATTTCAATTTTCGTCGTTGGACATAGACCTTCCATCGGATTTGCCACACTTCTCTACCATGGGCGTTGCAGAGCCAATACTTTCTGAATTTGTCTAGCTCGTCTCTCCATCTAATATTCTGCCGGCCTCGGTTGCGCATGTGATCTCGGGGGATCCATGTCATGAGTCGCGATGTCCATTGGTTGTCTGCTATTCTTACAACATAGCCAGCCCACTACCATTTGATTTAATGGATTCTATGATGTCCCTGACTCTTGTCTTTTCCCGGGTGCACTGTGCTGTCTTATGGTCTCTCCATATGAGGCCCAGTATAATTTTTTCATGAGCACGTTGCATAGTTCTCAATTAGTGTCTCTTGGTTCAGTTCCATGTTTCAGCTCCATAAGTGACTATGGGGGGGGGATAAAATTGGGTAGGATGTTCTGGCAAAACATTGCATCACTTTCTGTCAACCCTCCTAGGTTTGGCGCCCTGTGATTTCTGGCTTTCTTCAAAAAGACTTCAGAGCGTGAACATGATTGAAGAGAACACAAAGAGGCAGCTGATGGTGATCCAGGAAAAGGACTTTTCAGGCAGTTTTAAAGAGTGGGAAGGGGGCTACTTTAAAGGGGGGCAAAGCACCATTTTCCTAGGTAAGCTATTTTTTGTTAATAACATTTGACTGGATGCTTCCCGGAAAAATCTCGTATGAGATACACTAAGCTTAGCTTTGTACCACAGAGAGCAGAATGAGAATTAATGGAACCATGAAGATTATGTAACGCCAATCTCCAGAGTGTTGAGAACCGCCTGCCTACAAGGAGAAGATCAGCATTTAAAAAACCTGACTTTTATTTGGACTTGAACACCGAACTTCTGCCTCCATTTGAGAAATACAGAACGATTTCAACCAAGGGAGTAGGCCACTTATTGTGATCACTCTTATTGTGATTATCACACTTGATGTTGTTTAGTCAAACTTCTACTATTCAGCTTTGACTTTATTTTCGTATGTAAAATCAAAGACAGATGACAATGATCAGATCAAAAACCAGTGACGTCATGCACGAATATTGTGACACAGTGACCTACGCAAAAATTGATGATGAATTCACTCCCACCTCTAGAGCCCACCTCAGGTCGACTTGTTTTGCTGAAATTTGCAAATTGCATTTACAGGAACTAATAATAAAAGAATTGAAATGAGACACGTAGTTTTGGAATAATAATGTATGGAGGAATAAATTCGTTTTTGACCCTACTGCAGCTAAGCTTGTTAATACTTTTTATTGATCTTTCTGTTATTTGATTTACAAGGTTAGAAAATTGATTGCAAAACTTTTTGGTAGAACCGCAGACCGTATCATGCTTGTTCGACCTAATGAGGTTGAGAAACAATCTCAAGAATAAATCTTTTTAAAAATGAAGCAAAGATGTTTGAACCTGGCACAGCTAAGCTTGTGCTCCGTCAAAACTATTGTTTATTCTGCCTTCATTTCAAATTTGTCCTTTTCAATCTCAAAGTGGCCTCCCCTTTCTTTCGTCACCTACAGACAGACGTTTCACTCTCGTTTTCCTTAAAGTGTTCAAAGTCACCCAAAACTTTCTATGCTTTTTATGCTTACTACGCCTTTCCCCCACTCACGCCTCGGCTCAAACCCTCCTCCTTTAACGACGGGCGTAAATAACCAATCATTGCTTTCCACTTCCAACAGACGCGGCCTCCTTTCGCATTCCCTTTCTTCCATATTGCTTTATTGGCTCAACCTGCACATCCGTTATCCAACGTTTCCTCAACGTTGTCCGCCAAGGTCATTCAACTGAGCAGCACAATGGTCGGCCTTGTTTACTAACCGGTACCTGCATGCCCCGGGCTTCCCACCCACTCGTGACCAGACCGGCAATCAGAAAAATGAACGGTAAGGTCATATCTGACGGCACTATATCAACGGGGTGTTGTGTGAGCTTGACTAGCAATTGGCTTTAAATTGGCAAACTGACGCTTGACGAGAGTGCACAAAGTGCTTCGGGGACCTTTTTAGCAGAATAATTATCCTGAGTACAAAACCCAGTGTTAAAACCAAACGACACAAACCACATGAGGGCATTAGCAATAAAAGGCAATCCATCAGGCCTAGTGAGCAAGACTGCATCTGTCTCTTTGTTTAGACACTTGTTCGTACATATCAATGCTTTCAGTATTCTGTCAAGAAAAACTTGTACAGTTTGAGTCCGAGATTATGGCTGATTTGATCTCGACATTGTTTGACATTCAAGCTTGAAACGTATAAAAAGCGCTATTGTATTGTACTCGTGTTCACCTGCGTGGAAGAAGCACTGTTGTCGGTCACAGCTATATCCCTAATCATTTCTGTCACTGGTCCTCAATATTATCACTGATGAAGAGAAAATTGGAACTACGTGGCGACAGTAGAGAAAGGGGGGATAGAATAAAGGCGGATAACAATTAGAGAGATTGGTGAAGGGGAGAAGAAAAAGATGGGGAGGAAAGAGTGGAAAGAGATAATCCTGGTATTGGGGGGTTAATAGAATTAGAGAGAAGAGTAGACGGGGTATGGGAGGGGAAACGATGAGAGAAGAGAATAGAGAAAATAACATGAAGGAGAAGGGGAAAGAAGAGAAGAGTAAGCGGAAAGAGAAGTTGAGAGAGAAGAGGAGAGAGAGGAGGTAGTACAGAAGCGAAGAGGAATGAGTAGAGAATGAGAAGGGGAAGGGGGAATGGGATATAGAAAGATGGGTGAGAGTAGAGGAGAGAGGCAAGCTTATGTTGGAAGTTTGGGTGCAACAAAACAAAAGGATTCTGGTGGGATCAGATTTCGTTCATGATTTAAAGAAACAAGACTGTTTTCTTCTTTTTACTGGCTTTTATTTCCTCAAGAAATCTGCCTTATGAGTTGCTATTCTTTTCTTTTATTTTTTGATGATTGTGTTCTCGGCTCAAACATTTAAAGAAAGATGCGCTTAGCAGTGCTCATTATGTTGATATTAATTGTGCTTTCGGGAGAAATTTCACACAAAAAACAATCAATTTCGCTGTGGGTTTTATACCCTTTTTCCAGCAACATTCAGTCTTTTGGGAGGGGACCAGTGAGACACGACACTATACGGATCGAAGCAACCTGTTTCAGAGAGAATAATTTTAGGAGAACTGTGTAGCGCCAATATTTTAAAATGAGAGGACTTGCCTACCCACTATCTTTTACGTTGACTCGGACGCCAATCATTGGCACTAGAAAAAAAATACACAATATCTCGGTCACGAGGCAGACTTTAATAATTGTGGTTATTATATGTGGGGTAAACAATGAATAGGTCACTTCTCTCACCTTTTGTTGGATCACCTAAAGGTTTTGTCTGGTACAACCTTACAGTGATAGGGCAGTCAACAGTGATAGGATACTCAACGGGCATTGAAGTTGCAACAATAATAATGATCTGCGAGATGAGCCTGTAAGACATAGTGCTATTTATTATCTATTTTATTCAATAAAAATGCCTGTATGAGAATCTCCCTGGACAATCTACATTAAAAATATGCATTCGACATTAAAATGCTGATAATGCAAGTGATAAAATTGTGTGAAACTTCATAAAAAATGACCAGTTTATCAGTGCAGAGAAATATTTATCAGGTACATTTTTCCTAAATCATTCTATATATTTCAGCTGATAACTCTCAAAGTTGGCCAATAAATTTCTTTTCTGAGATAATCTAAATTCGTCATTTGTTTTTCTTAAGATTATTTATTCTTGTACGATTTTTCACGTACGATAGTAAACTATTCTAATCCTTCAAAATTCTTTGACGGACAAAATCAATTCGTTTTTGCAACTTTGTTTTCGGAATGGACCACACTGTTCGATATCCAGGGTGACAGAGCTAACAGGTAATAGACTAGAGGCAAAGAGTTCAATTCCTGCTGCGGTACCCAAGTTTCAAGTTCAACGACAATTAAAATCAAGAAAAAAAATCTACGATATACGATAATCATGCATTGATTTTATTACGTCCCTGTCAATCAATGTGCGTTATACAGTACATTGTCTTGCAACCCACTGATTATAATGAATTCGATTCTCCCCAAGTGGTCTATAAATATGGCTCTGTTCCAGACTTGGCTTCGTCTTAGTGATCCAAAATTTATCTTGGTAATAGCTAACACCGAAAAAGTTTTCTCCAACTTGACGTAAGTTCTAATGTACCCTTCAAAGGGCAAAGGACTAATATGAACCATTCTTTCAAATGATCTTACTTGCAGAGAAAGAGAGATCTTTTCTTCGAAAATTGGCAACGCTCTGCAGCGAAATTTGCCAAAATGTTCTTCCTAAGTGTTGCGAATTCTTGATATCTGATCGAATCAATTTACACAGAAAAAAAGAAAGAATCAAGAAAGAAGACACGCTTTCCACAATGGCGTTTCCTTCGCTGTCTTTCAATCAAGGGAATTATGAACCATTTCCAACAATGCTCAATTGCCAAGGTGTTAGTTTGAATTGAGAAAAAGGAAAAAAACGGGTCTTGTTAGTCACTCAATAGAAACCGTCACATGACTGGCATCCTTTGGTAGCATGCTATGTTGGGGGTGATCAATGAGTAGATTACTTCTCTCACCTTTCGTTGGATGATCGAAAAAGTTGAATTTCCGCAAAACAAGCGGGCACAAACTTGTGACCAATCTAGCATAAACTTACATCTTAAATTGAACCTTTGCAAGAAATAAAAAAAATAAATAAATATAAAATAAACCTTCAGAGGAGACTTCGGAAAAGAAACTTATTTGCAGATATGGTAAGGAGCAAATATTTAAATTTCCAACCCTCTTGCTCCTTTGGTTCAGCCAATACTTTTGATACATACATACATAGACAGGCTGTTTAGCTAACCCAACAGACACAAGGTAAGGGTCCAGCTTAGCGTTACACTTAAATTGTAAATTGAAATCATCGCTAATAACTTCTCCACTGTGTTGTCAAACTTATTTTTCCTTGGACAACGCTGGGTATCCCCTACGAGTTTACTTATACAATACGTCACGTGTATGTCTCTACTTTTATACGTAACATTTTTCAAGGGAGATAACAATTAAATGCCAATTATAGAGAAATATCCACTTTTTTAAAATTTGTTTTCTTTGCAAATACCTGAAAAAAATGGGTCCATTCAGCTTGAATATAAATGCTGAGTATTTCTATTTTGATCTTTCGGATGTACAGTACAATTGCAAAATTTGTTTGAATGCAGCCGACATTTTTTTTGGCAGAATGAGTAAATTAGTTACAAACAATACGCTTTTGTTACAAACCGTCAACCAAGATTGTCACCAAAACTGCAAAAAAAAAAAAAAAGTTTCTCCAGTTTTCAATTTGGTTCGGCTGGCTGGCTGGCTGGCTGGCTGGCTGTACGTATGTGCAGGTCACACCAAGAGAGCTTTGAACATTCACATATTATGTCCAGAAAAAACTTTTTCATGATTCAATTTGCAACGTAAGTTTATGTTTAATTTATCACCGGTTTGCGTCCAGTACCATTCACGTCTGTTCTTGTTTTTTTTTTCAGTGATCACTGTCTAACAACAGGTGATAGTAATAACTTATTCTTTGCTCACCTCTTTTTTTTAATTGATCACTCCCAACACGCCATGTTGCCTAAGGACGTTAATCATGTGACGATTTCTATTGAGTGACAAACCAGACCTGTTTTTCACTAGATTAAGTATTATAAATCATTATTTTTTCGTTTTTTCATGACTTTTTTTTTTCGACTTCACATCGATTTATTAGTTGCTTTTCTTACAGCTTTTTGCTCAGGCCGATTTGTTTTCCGATCAAAGCTGTTTGCCCTCTGCCGAGGGGTTATCAGTTTGGGCAAAAAGTTGCAATAAAGGCATCCAATAAATTGAGCTGAAGGTAAGAATGGTTATTAAAGTTTTTTTTTTTTAAATACTTGAAAATAAATATCCAAGTGCGGTTGAAGCTGCGGACGACGGCAGTAAAGAAATCCGAAGTGCACGTATCTATTCAAGTTCGTGTGCGTGCATGCAAATCTATCAAAGATAAGTATTTCGTCATGTGAGTCAGAGAGTACGTTCGTGAACAACTGAAATAAACGGTGAATGACCGAAATAAAGTGAAGAGTGTCAAGGCGGGGGGGGGTCAAAATGCGAGAGAAGAAGACGTAGCGAAATCATCATCATCATCCGTCGTTGGATATAGACCTTCCCCAGGATCCACCACATTTCTCTATCGTGGGCGTCGCGGAGCCAGTATTTTCTGAATTAGTCTAGTTCATCTCTCCATCTTGTATTTGGTTTTCCTCGGTTACGTATGTGGTCTCTGGAGATCCATGCTGTGAGTCATGATGTCCATCGATTGTCTTTCATTCTCGCAACATGACCAGCATACTGTCATTTGAGTTTTCTAATGGATTCTATGATATCTCGGATCCCCGTT